>CM067373.1:15532640-15959333 GCA_034401795.1 Chaetoderma sp. LZ-2023a
CAAAAGTATTAGGGAGGTAAGTATACTCTTGAAGTGAAACTGTCTGTCTGCTCAATTTCTGCAAACTACATTTTCTATGGGGTTTAACTTTGGACCGGCTCAATATTTTGAAAACAATTTGACTGAAAGTTGTTGGCGGCTAAGCCACCAACAACTTTCAGTCACATTTTTTTCAAGATATTCAGCAGGTCCAGGGTTATTGCCGATTGCAATTATTGTCTGGTGGATTGCTATTGTCAGACAGTTAAGAGAGGTGGTCATCCACACATGTTCAGGGTTCCCACATGTTTTTGAAAATTGAATTCAAATTTTTTTCAAGGATTTTTAAGGTCAACAAAAATAATTTTAAAGGACTTTTTTAAAGGTATGTCCTCCTTTACATCCCATTCCGGATGTCTTTTTCCACCCACATAATTTTTTATTATCATATGTTAATTACAACAGTTTAGAAACAGGAGATTACACTAAATTCTGAATTATAAATCCTGTGATTAAAATATTAGTTATATAAATTTATATATTTCCGCTTGGTCTGTCATACCCAGGGAAGTTGGACAATGACAAATTCAAGGGGTTTTCAAGGAAATTTTCAATTCTGGCTAACTTCAAAGACTTTCAAGGCCTTGAAAATGCACCACATTTTTTCAAGGACTATCAAGGTTGTGGGAACCCTGATGTTAATGAAGTATAATTATTTATCCCCTGGAAGTTAGTTACTGCAGCCGATGATATGTATTAAGCGGCCACCTGTCTACAGTGATCACCTTTTGATGGTCCATACGGTGGCCATTATAGATGGACTTTACTATATAACATAAAAGTTGTGGTAGCTGGGTTAGTCAGTTGATAATGATAACAGGAGTCAATACCTCATACTGTTTAAGACTAACTTAGTCTTAAACGGTATCAGCTTCTGATTCATGTTACTATACACCTGTGCAAAAGTTAAGCACCAGCAAAAACAATAGAACGTAGAAACATGATGGTACAACTAGGCTGCCATACTTTTTGTCCCCGCGTTAGCTGACATAATTCCAAGTACGAAATGCACATGCATGCATGACTTCACGCCGCTTGATGTCCGTGCGTGGCGGGAAACAGCACACGTGTTCAGTTATGTAAAAGTCCAGTTTGAGGTGTAGAACATTACATACAGATTTAGGCGACAAGATTAGGAATTTTGTGTTCATGACCGTGGTTTATTTGTACAGAGAGAGTTAGCTCTTGATTGTGAACCGCTATGGCAAGACGAAGGTTAAGTAATCGTGTGAAATGGCAAATCATAGGCATGCATACCACTGGTATGTCATGCAGAGAGATTGGCAGACAGCTGAACATTAACCATACTGTAATCAGTCGTTTGATTGCAAAACATGGGCAAACTAACGAGGTGAAGGACAGGCCTAGATCTGGAAGACCGAAGAAGACTACTGCCCGTGATGATCGAGCCCTAGTACGCCTTGTTAGGAGATCTCCATTCACCAACAGCAGAGTGCTCAGCCAGCAATGGGAAACGCGCAATAGAGTGTCAATGTCTACCGTCAAAAGGAGACTGTATGCTGCTGGCATGAAAGCTAGGAGACCTGTCAGACGTCCTCTCTTCACTGCACACCACAAAGAGGAGCGTCTGAGGTGGTGCAACGAAAGAAGACACTGGAACATGAGATCCTGGAGACGGGTACACTGGTCCGATGAAAGTCGGTTCCTGCTTCATGCCACAGATGGTCGAACTCGTGTATGGAGGTCCAGACGCACGGCGTACGACCAACGTAACATCATGGAAGAAGTTCCATTTGGTGGAGGTTCCGTTATGATATGGGGGTGCATCTCATTTGATTGTAAGCGGGATCTGTTGACTGTACCTGGAACACTAAATGGACAAAGATATCAAGATTCCATACTGGATAGAGTTGTGGTCCCTCATTTTGTAAATCATGCACCTGAAACCCACCCTATATTCATGGATGACAACGCCCGACCACATCGTGCTAGAGCTGTGCATGAATACCTCCGCCAGAATGCCATCGAAACCCTACCATGGCCAGCAAGGAGCCCTGACATGAACCCTATTGAGCATATCTGGGACATTCTGGGAAACATGGTGAGAAGGAGGGATCCTCCTGTGCAGAACCTACAGGAATTAACAGACGCACTCCATCTTGAATGGCAACGAATACCACAATGGCGTATCAGTCGGTTGGTGACCAGCATGAGACGTCGTGTCCAGGCCATCATCCAGGCACAAGGCGGATATACCCGGTATTAATAATGACAGTCTCAAACTCGTGCACAGATGTTAAACTTCGTTTTCAGACACCATTAATGACAATCTAGCCACGTGTGTCAACTGTAGGGCAATAGTTGTCAGTTGTGTCAACGTAACCATATTCAGGCCTCGTTTTCAAGTTCAAACAAAAACATACAGTGTTTCCCCACCATCATAATCAGCATTCCTCTAGTTGCATTATTACCTCTTGCACTAAGATGGATGGGTACATAAATGTTTATGCTATTGCTTTCTTCATAGCACATGAATATACCCTCGCATGTGCGTAAAAATAGGGTGGTGCTTAACTTCTGCACAGGTGTATATATATACTACTACTACTACTACTACTACTACTACTACTACTACTACTACTACTACTACTACTACTACTACTACTACTATAATCTCAGTAATGATGAACAAGCGAGAACAGATGAGTATTACACACTCTAGAATATGGTACATCAAATTAACTGTCTGACAGGTGCCGGCTGCCAGTCAATAATTTCAATGAGCAATAACTCTGGAAATGCTGAATATTTTGAAAACAATTTCACTGAAAGTTCAGTCAAATTGTTTTCAAAGTATTCAGCATATACAGAGTTGGAAAATGTAGCGTGCAGAAATTCAGCAGGCAGACAGTTAAGAATAAAATAAGCAATATTACGATGAATTTTAATAATATTTATCTGGCTTTAGAGAATTATGTTAACAAATTGCTTTATCTGTATATATTGTATATGATATGACTGATACTATTTACAAGATGCCATTATTATAGTAATGATGAAAATCTGGCTGAGAGATCAGCTTATTGTATGAATATGTGATATATATTAACACAAACTAAGATAATAATCGTAGTGCTGGTCACACGTCATAGTCACACACAAACCCCCATCTTGCATGCACGTTCACACACATACAAACACACAGAAACCATGCTGGAGCGTGCGTGCACACAGACTGAGGCATGTAGAAATATATCAAGCTTAAACCTATGTTTTTAACAACAATTCTGGAGAATATGAAGATATTGTGCTGAATCACAAGCAAGCACACATTTGAAAATCTTAAGCAAATCCATCAAATCCATCGAGACTTATTCTAAGAAACCAGGATTCTTATGAATTTAAACTCTATCAGCCGAGATAAGTCTGATGAAAATACACACGCATGCACACACACACACACACGCACGCACGCACCTATGTTTTTAACAACAATTCTGGAGAATATGAAGATATTGTGCTGAATCACAAGCAAGCACACATTTGAAAATCTTAAGCAAATCCATCAAATCCATCGAGACTTATTCTAAGAAACCAGGATTCTTATGAATTTAAACTCTATCAGCCGAGATAAGTCTGATGAAAATACACACGCATGCACACACACACACACACGCACACATGCACGCACACACACGTGGACAGGTCATTATTCTCATGGAAACCCTGACCGGAGAACAATATCAAGGGCGACCTTTTCAGATGACCCTTTCAGACAACTTTTGACAAGAATATGCAGGTCCTTCCATGAAAGTTTGGTTGAAATTGGTTGTGCAATTTAAGAAAAGAATGGCTGATCGATAACAGTCGTTTGTTCCCAAAATCAAGAGGTTTGATTAGTCCATCAAGGACAATCTCCATTCTAATGCTGGAGAGGACCGTTCAGTAGAACGTGAGCTAGGTGCGTTGAGTTCTGGTTAAAGAGCATGTCATTAGGTTTAGGACCCGTCAGAAAAACAACAACACAACATGCTTCGTAAGGAAGCCCATCTGTCACTTTTGACTGGGTGTTGTTGCTGGCTATGGCAGCAAGTGCTGAATCAAATTATTTTTAAAATATTCAACAGTATGTTTATTAAATAGTTAAGCTATACAATTCCTACAACAACGGTTAGTCCGTCACCAATTATGCATTCTTGATGAACTTATCTACGTCATTCATGATGTCACCCTATGCATCACGTAGTTGATTATGATGTCATATGTAGTCAGATGACTGATGGATAAACTGGAAAGGTCCATTGTACGTATTTGATGAATTTACAACTTAATAAATATTCTGTTGTATATTTTGAGTTATTTCACAGTTCCCAGTCAAATGAATTTCAAAATATTCAACAGCGTACCTGTGTAGTTACCATGAAATTTAGATTCTGGATGTAACATTACACATTGTTAGTATTTCTCAGTTCACTGGTCTATCAAACGTATCAAAATAAATAAGTCTATGTTATTTCACTTCACAAAAAAAAATAAAATTCATTATGCATCCATTAATTTGTTGTACATATTGAGCAAATTACTGTAATCAAATAGCATTGCATTAACCCTTTAACACTTATATCAGCCAGTCATTCCAGTGGTAAACTTTCAAAAATAGTCTTCTCTTGATCTGCAAATTGACACTTTCTTTGAAAAATTTTACATTTTCCTGAACAAATTCAAGGCTTAAAGGGCTAATGTCGCACAGATTTTGTGCAAATATGATTATTAATAAAATTCAATTTCAAATATGTTAAATTAGATGGAAATGTTCCTGTTTCTTTTTTCCAGTGAAACAGATCAAAATAAATTTTTAAAAACAAGCTTAAAATGATTTTTTTTACCCTTTAACACTCATAGAAGGCAAAAATAGCTTCTGCAGTGATCTTGAGAAATGTCCATTTTCAGACCAAGGGACTATTTTTGAAAATGTACCACTGGAATGACTGGTTCGATAACCGAGCCAGTCATTCCAGTGGTAAATTTGCAAAAATAGTCTTCTCTTGGTCTGCAAATGAACATTTTCTATTAGAAAATTGAATTTTTAAAAACAAATTTGAATGTTAAAGGGTTAACAAACACATAACTTTCTTTTAACAAACGTCGTGTATCGGCGATGTGCTTGATGACATCACACGGCGCTATGCTTGATGACATCACACGGCGCTATGCTTGATGACATCACACGGCGCTATGCTTGATGACATCACACGGCGCTATGCTTGATGACATCACACGGCGCTATGCTTGATGACATCACACGGCGATATGCTTGATGACATCACACGGCGATATGCTTGATGACATCACACGGCGCTATGCTTGATGACATCACACGGCGGTATGCTTGATGACATCACACGGCGCTATGCTTGATGACATCACACGGCGATATGCTTGATGACATCACACGGCGCTATGCTTGATGACATCACACGGCGCTATGCTTGATGACATCACACGGCGATATGCTTGATGACATCACACGGCGCTATGCTTGATGACATCACACGGCGGTATGCTTGATGACATCACACGGCGCTATGCTTGATGACATCACACGGCGCTATGCTTGATGACATCACACGGCGCTATGCTTGATGACATCACACGGCGCTATGCTTGATGACACCACACGGCGCTATGCTTGATGACATCACACGGCGCTATGCTTGATGACATCACACGGCGCTATGCTTGATGACATCACACGGCGCTATGCTTGATGACATCACACGGCGCTATGCTTGATGACATCACATGTCGCTATGCTTGATGACATCACACGTCGCTATGCTTGATGACATCACATGCCTATTGCTTTGTCATAAACGTCGTGTATCGGCGCTATGTTTGATGACATCACACACCTATTGCTTTGTCATAAACATCGTGTATCGGCGCTATGCTTAATGACATCACACGCCTATTGCTTTGTCATAAACATCGTGTATCGGCGCTATGCTTGATGACATCACACGCCTATTGCTTTGTCATATCACATTACGAAAAGCAATGTAAACAAAACATTATCTAACCCTCAATAACCTAAATATAAAAACACTTGCTTGTTGGTTTTATTCACCACCACCACAGCAGCAGCCGGTTCCACCTCCTCCCCCCCCCACCCTCCCCCATCCAATCCATACCCAGCCACCACCCAACAACCCCCACCCCAAAAAACAACCCTGAACAGCTAACAACGCAGGTAGGGATATTATTTAGCTATACATCATGTATAAGAGATTATAAAATTGTATACAGGATAATGAGCGGTTATAACACTCCTATCAAAATAAGTATATCACTATGTAGATATTGCGCAGTATAACAACCTAATTACAGACATATATCCTGGAGGCACACAGATGTACATTAAGCCTGTAATGGTCAAGGTGGACAAAACTGGCCTCTGCAGTTGTCTTGAGGAATGGCCATTTGCAGGCCAAGAGAAGACTATTAAAAAAAGAAATTTACCACTAGAATGCTTGGCTTGATAACCGAGCCAGTCATTCCGGTGGTAAATTTTCAAAAATAGTCCTCTCTTGGCCTGCACATAGACATTCAATAAGCAAATATTTTGATTTTCTTGACAAAATTTGACCATTAAAGGGTTAACAGTTACTACAGACAGAGCGCTGATTGAATCTTGATAAATCACCAATTCTGATCATACTGGATATCACCAGCTCAGTGTAAAATGTTTGCCAAATCCGGTTTGATGTGGTCGGCAGAAATGTCTATCTGCAGGCAAAGACAATACCATTTTGAAAAAAATTTAAGTGATAAATTTTCAAAGGTAATCTCTTGGCCTACAAATAGACAGGCACTACGCCAAGATTTAGTTGGGTTTTTTTTAAGATCTTGTCCATTATATGGTGATGTAGTAGGGAGAAATGTCTATCTGCAGGCAGACCAGACTATTTAAAAAAAATTTTAAGTGATCAATTTTCAAAAATAATCTCTTGGCCTACAAATGGACAGGTAATACGCCAAGATTTAAAGGTTTTTTTTTTTACAGCTCTTGTCCATTATAAGGTGAAATTATAACTTGAGGATAGTTGTCAAATAAGACACATTCCTTTAATCATGTCCCGTACACACAGGTAGTGATGAGTTGAGACTTATAGTGCGCTGCTGCTATGCCACTAACTTGACTGATATTTTACTTTACCAGCTCACCATATCAGTGTTCTTACACCGTATACACTACAGATTATAAATATGTTAAAATGTTTCCTAAACTAAAACAGAAACATGTCACTTAGAAAGAAATCGTCTGCTGAATTAATTTTGAACACAATTGGATTGGAAGACATTGCTGCCTTACGTAACAATGTCTTCCAATCCAATTATGTTCAAAATATTCAACAGTATGTTTTATTTTGCTTTGGAAATGTTTTAAGTTATTTCTGAGCTGTACTGTATGTGCATGTCTTAACCTTGTGAACCCAGAGTTTATTCCAGCAGCAGCCACACCCACCTCGAGTTAAATTGTGTTTCTTTATTAAAAATAATTTTTACCATGTTTAATTTAAAATTCAAAAACATTCTGTTGAATATTTTGAAACTAATTTGACTGGGAACTGTTGCTGTGGCCTTGAGAAATGGTAATTTGCAGACAAAGAGAACACTATACTTTAGAGTTTACCACTGAATGCCTCACTCAATAACTGAGCCAGTCATTCGAGTGGTAAATTCTCAAAATTCATCTTCTCTTGGCCTGCAAATTTTGATTTTCTACAAGAAAATTAAAATTTTCTTGAAAAAATTTGAGGACTAAAGGATTAAGACATGTCGTATAGTGTAATACTCCTAACTGACAATTGCTCCACACAATATAACTAATAGAACAGTTTTAGCCAGTAACTTTATGTTTCTTGCGAAATGAAAGTGATCTAAAGACATTGTGAGTGCTATTACGAGCTCGTCGATGGTCAGGAATGCTGTGCGTAATGCGAATCTCAATATCAACACCACTGTGTACCGCTAACCATTTCTTTGTACTCTGACCTAACGGGCAATCTGTATGGACAAAGAAAACATCAGTATAGTATTACATGAAGCACACAGGTTAAGAAAACATCAGTATAGTATTACATGAAGCACACAGGTTAAGAAAACATCAGTATAGTATTACATGAAGTACACAGGTTAAGAAAACATCAGTATAGTATTACATGAAGTACACAGGTCAAGAAAACATCAGTATAGTATTACATGAAGTACACAGGTTAACAAAACATCAGTATAGTATTACATGAAGTACACAGGTTAAGAAAACATCAGTATAGTATTACATGTAGCACACAGGTTAAGAAAACGTCAGTATAGTATTACATGAAGTACACAGGTTAAGAAAACATCAGTATAGTATTACATGTAGCACACAGGTTAAGAAAACATCAGTATAGTATTACATGAAGTACACAGGTTAAGAAAACATCAGTATAGTATTACATGAAGTACACAGGTTAAGAAAACATCAGTATAGTATTACATGAAGTACACAGGTTAAGAAAACATCAGTATAGTATTACATGAAGGACACAGGTTAACAAAACATCAGTATAGTATTACATGTAGCAGACAGGTTAAGAAAACATCAGTATAGTATTACATGAAGTACACAGGTTAAGAAAACATCAGTATAGTATTACATGAAGTACACAGGTTAAGAAACCATCAGTATAGTATTACATGAAGAACACAGGTTATCATACATTATCAGTGATGTTCATATTGTTACCAAAGTTACTACGTCAAACACATGGTGAATGAATTTCAATCTCTCTCACACAACATTGTAAATTGTCTCCATTGCATCTATTTTTCAATGTAAATAAACTTAAAATGTAGATCTGTCTTAAATGTGCATAGCACAAAATATAACATAAGACTCTAAACCTTCTTTACAGTCTAACTATATCTCAAGAGGAAGAGTATGATGGTTAAGAGCTGGATGGGACAAGACCTACAAGCGTGTGTCAAAGATGCTGAACACATGCAACAGTATACCTTCACTGTTTTAGCTATGACCCGCCCATCCCTAGTTAAGCTCCACCCATGCTTCCCGCATGCTTGACTCGATCGGTCCATGAACTTGCCGACTATCAATTTCCAGAAAACAGGTAAGATGTTTGAATATTTTGAAACTAATTTGATTGAGAGTTGTTGCTGCCATATGGATCGATAAACTGGTAAGGTCCATTATAGGCAAACATCTATGAGTAGAGCTGTAGCGTTTCCAATACCATAAGCAGCTATAACATGCACTCACAATTCATAGTCAAACAAACTCATGAACCTACAAAGCAATAATCTGCATACGACTGTATGAAAACCATTAATAGAGAAACAGATGCATGGACACATGAATGAATTGTATTCACTTTTTCTGAAGTCTTAGTTACCACACATGTATGCATGAACACACACACGCACATGTATGCATGTACTTATGCATGCACACACTCGCATATACACATGCATGCACACACACGCACGCACACACACACGCCCAAGTGCCCATCCGCACGCACGCACGCACACACACACACACACACACACACACACACACACACACACACACACACACACACACGCACACGTTACAGATGAGGTGAGTAAGTGTATACCTGCCAGCAGATTGTTGAAGGTAAATCCCTTACTCGCCAGGTGTTCTTTGCTTGCTCCTTTGATGTCCAGCACCAAATAAGATTCTTTAGAAACACCTGCTCCATGGTTCACCTGTAGAAAGACACACACATCAAAAGAATAAATACAGTACAGCTCAGAAATAACTTAATGTTTCCAAAACAAAATAAAAACATACAGTTGAATATTTTGAACATAATTGGATTCGACGACATTACCGATCTTCATATTAAAATGCTGTAAGAATATAAGCATTTTAAGTTTTATTTTCAATAATCTTTTAAAATCCTACCTCAAACGGCATGTTTAGCTGAGTGACGACGGCTGGTTTCATCATACGAGACTTTGTGAGAAGCTTGCTAAATGATTTGCTGCCCCGCTGTCTATTATGTAAACAAAACAAACAAACAAACATTCATATCTGCTGATATATATATATATATATATATATATGCGATAAAGTACAGTTAGTGGTTGATCAACAAGGACATTGAATAATGATATTGAAATGATAAGGACGAGTTAAAATGGTATATAATGACAGTTATCAGCCTGAAACCAATTTTCAAGATGGCTACTGGTGACTGGCAGCCATCTTGAATTTTGGATCATTGTTAATTTCGACAGATTTCTTACTCATGCCTACTCCAACCACCCAATGAAGTTTCAAAGTGATCCGGTAAATGATAACAGTTATCATGTGGAAACCAATTTTCAGGATAGCGAAGATGGCCACCGGTGGCTGGTGGCCATCTTGGATTTTGGATCATCCTCAATTTCGATAGGTTTCTTCCCCATACCTAGTCCAACCACCCCGTGAAGTTTCAATGCAATCCGATAAACGGTAACACAGTTATTTTCCAGAAAGCACTCTGCTGCCCGCCCATCCACCCGCCTGCCTGGACGGCGCCATCACATAATAGCCTGCCAATTTTTTGGCGGGGTATAAGAGGTTATGCTATAGACACGTGATTGCTTAATACTGGTGAATCAACCACCAGTCTCCAGGGGGGGTCTACAGCAGACCACCAGACCTTATATTACACAAGTAAAGTGTAAACATCAAACCTGATTCCTTCAGAGTTAATACTGTAATTGTTCTCTCTACCATTGGAATGGCTGGCTTAGTAATCCAGCCATACATTCCAATGGCTAATTTAAAAAAATAGTCGCCTATTGGCCTGCAAACGTACATCGCTCGTGCCACCAGCAGAGGCTAGTTTTGAACTGCTTGAACGTTATAGGGTTAATGATGAAGTAAAATGCTTACCTTTCAAACTTGACTCTGACACATGACTCCTCAGTAAACTCTGTCAAGCCAGTAATCTGTGTCACCTCCCCTTTCACATTATACACTTTGTCTACAGAATATATGCTACTCGCTGCAAAAATACACATGTCAACAAATTATTTTAAACCAAAATCTACAAATTATTCTTTTTACAAAGTATTCTGTAACACACCGAAAGAGCAGTTAAATTTTGAAAGAAGAACTGCATTAATAAATTCTATCTAATTCGGGATAAATGTGATTCCATGAAATTCAGGTTTCCATAACAAGATTCTTAGCGCTTAGTTACTCAGAGTTGCAAGAAAAATCTGACAATATTACTTAGAAATATGGGTCGCATATATGGGGGGGGGGGCATTCCTACACCCCCACAACCCACTCACCAAACATTAGCAACAAAAGACGAAAAATATCTCAATGCAAGGTGCAAACCATATTCCACGCACTCCCAGGTTTCCAGTTACCCTTTCAGATCCTACCCAGATATCATCTCTTCCTTCCAGACACTCCCAGGCTTCCAGTTATCCTTCCAGATCCTACCCAGACATCATCTCTTCCTTTCAGACACTCCCTGGCTTCCAGTTACCCTTCCAGATTCTACCCAGACATCATCTCTTCCTTTCAGACACTCTCTGGCTTCCAGTTACCCTTCCAGATCCTACCCAGACATTATCTCTTCCTTCCAGACACTCCCAGGCTTCCAGTTACCCTTCCAGATCCTACCCAGACATCATCTCTTCCTTTCAGACACTCCCCGGCTTCCAGTTACCCTTCCAGATCCTACACAGGCATCATCTCTTCCTTCCAGACTCTCAAGCTCCCCTGTCCCCCTCCCGACCCCACACCTCCACCATATTGAAATCATTTTGCCACCATTAACTAGAAAATAGATTATGGGCCCTTGACTTACCAACAGATCCACCGCTTTCATAGCCACCAAATGACATATATCTGAAAACAATAAGCAGTCATTTATGGTAAAGGTAATAAAGAATTATTAACTAAAGGACTGATAGTAGATACAATGTTTACTCTCTAAGACAAACACATTCTTCAAGGAGAGAACAAGTTAGAAATCGTAATGGATTGATAATAGATACAATGTTTACTCTCTAAGACAAACACATTCTTCAAGAAGAGTACAAGTTAGAAATCGTAATGGATTGATAATAGATACAATGTTTACTCTCTAAGATAAATACATTCTTCAAGGAGAGTACAAGTTAGAAATCGTAATGGATTGATAGTAGATACAATGTTTACTCTCTAAGATAAACACATTCTTCAAGGAGAGAACAAGTTAGAAATCGTAATGGATTGATAATAGATACAATGTTTACTCTCTAAGACAAACACATTCTTCAAGAAGAGTACAAGTTAGAAATCGTAATGGATTGATAATAGATACAATGTTTACTCTCTAAGATAAATACATTCTTCAAGGAGAGTACAAGTTAGAAATCGTAATGGATTGATAGTAGATACAATGTTTACTCTCTAAGATAAACACATTCTTCAAGGAGAGAACAAGTTAGAAATCGTAATGGATTGATAATAGATACAATGTTTACTCTCTAAGATAAACACATTCTTCAAGGAGAGAACAAGTTAGAAATCGTAATGTATTGATAGTAGATACAATGTTTACTCTCTAAGATAAACACATTCTTCAAGGAGAGAACAAGTTAGAAATTGTAATGGATTGATAGTAGATACAATGTTTATTCTCTAAGATAAACACATTCTTCAAGGAGAGAACAAGTTAGAAATCTGAATGGATTGATAACAGATACAATGTTTACTCTCTAAGATAAAGACATTCTTCAAGGAGAGAACAAGTTAGAAATCGTAATGGATTGATAATAGATACAATGTTTACTCTCTAAGATAAACACATTCTTCAAGGAGAGAACAAGTTAGAAATCTGAATGGATTGATAGTAGATACAATGTTTACTCTCTAAGATAAACACATTCTCCAAGGACAGAACAAGTTAGAAATCGTAATGGATTGATAGTAGATACAATGTTTACTCTCTAAGATAAACACATTCTTCAAGGAGAGAACAAGTCAGAAATCGTAATGGATTGATAATAGATACAATGTTTACTCTCTAAGATAAACACATTCTTCAAGGACACAACAAGTTAGAAATCTTAATGGATTAATAGTAGATACAATGTTTACTCTCTAAGATAAACACATTCTTCAAGGACAGAACAAGTTAGAAATCGTAATGGATTGATAGTAGATACAATGTTTACTCTCTAAGATAAACTCATTCTTCAAGGAGAGAACAAGTTAGAAATCGTAATGGATTGATAATAGATACAATATTTACTCTCTAAGACAAATACATTCTTCAAGGAGAGTACAAGTTAGAAATCGTAATGGATTGATAGTAGATACAATGTTTACATTCTTCAAGGAGAGGACAAGTCAGAAATTTTAATGGATTGATAGTAGATATAATGTATACTCTCTAAGATAGACACATTCTTCTAGGCGAGGACAAGTCAGAAATTTTAATGGATTGATAATAGATACAATGTTTACTCTCTAAGATAAACACATTCTTCACGGAGAGAACAAGTTAGAAATCGTAATGGATTGATAACAGATACAATGTTTACTCTCTAAGATAAACACATTCTTCAAGGAGAGAACAAGTCAGAAATCGTAATGGATTGATAATAGATACAATGTTTACTCTCTAAGATAAACACATTCTTCAAGGAGAGAACAAGTCAGAAATCGTAATGGATTGATAATAGATACAATGTTTACTCTCTAAGATAAACACATTCTTCACGGAGAGAACAAGTTAGAAATCGTAATGGATTGATAACAGATACAATGTTTACTCTCTAAGATAAACACATTCTTCAAGGAGAGAACAAGTCAGAAATCGTAATGGATTGATAATAGATACAATGTTTACTCTCTAAGATAAACACATTCTTCACGGAGAGAACAAGTTAGAAATCGTAATGGATTGATAACAGATACAATGTTTACTCTCTAAGATAAACATATTCTTCAAGGACAGAAAAAGTTAAGAAATCTTAATGGATTGATAGTAGATACAATGTTTACTCTCTAAGATAAACACATTCTTCAAGGCGAGAACAAGTTAGAAATCGTAATGTATTGATAATAGATACAATGTTTACTCTCTAAGATTAACACATTCTTCAAGGAGAGAACAAGTTAGAAATCGTAATGGATTGATAGTAGATACAATGTTTACTCTCTAAGACAAATACATTCTTCAAGGAGAGTACAAGTTAGAAATCGTAATGGATTGATAGTAGATACAATGTTTACATTCTTCAAGGAGAGGACAAGTCAGAAATTTTAATGGATTGATAGTAGATATAATGTATACTCTCTAAGATAGACACATTCTTCAAGGCGAGGACAAGTCAGAAATCTGAATGGATTGATAATAGATACAATGTTTACTCTCTAAGATAAACACATTCTTCAAGGAGAGAACAAGTCAGAAATCGTAATGGATTGATAATAGATACAATGTTTACTCTCTAAGATAAACACATTCTTCAAGGACAGAACAAGTTAGAAATCGTAATGGATTGATAGTAGATTAAACGAAATCAAGGATTTCTTTTTTCACGAGAGAGTTGATACTTACCTCCCTAATACTTTTGATATTGCTAAATATTGGCTTTCACTCAATAAACACTCAGATTAAAACAGTTAGGTGCCCCTACTGGGCAGGGAGTCAGAGCGTAGTCTGGTGGATGCCAGCCCCACCACCGCGCATGCGCAGACTAGCACTTCCTCTGACTAATTTATTGGCTGATACACATGCAACTATAAAGAGCCTGAAGACCGAGCCTCTGTGGGGTGGAGAGGCCGGGTCCGTATCTAGGGAGGTAAGTATCAACTCTCTCGTGAAAAAAGAAATCCTTGATTTCGTTTATTTCACATCAAGAGTATACTTACCTCCCTAATACTTTTGATATTGCCAGAATTCGACAGTGAATTCGGCGGGAGGGAGGCGAGGTCAAAAGACCAGCTCATCCCTATACGCTTTTCTGCGTTTAAGGCACTTAAACTTCTGAAACTGTATGAAAAAACAGTCAGGATTTGACTAACCATCGGATAACACCCCCGATGTATGAGAGATGACCGAATGTCATATGCGCTCCCCCCCCCCCCCCCTCCTTCCTGGGAGGAAGAGTCGAATGACCTCAATGTCCTATACGCTCTCTACGTACAAGTGCCATGTACTACAGGACAGAGACGAAAAGCTCCATTTTCGTATACTCTCAACAATGAACCACATAAATACACAAAACCATCATCATATAAATAACGGGTAACGTGACAAGACAATCAACAATGGACAACACATACACAAGACTGACCTTGTTGAAATGGCTGCTGACATCCTCTTCCCATTGGTGAAGATCGATGCAGTCCCAAATTAGTGGTTGTTTCCATAAATTAATTGTGAAATATATAAGCAATGAGGAAACCCCATCAAAAATATATATGCCTAGTTATTTTTTCAAAATCGACAAGGCGAGAGGATTAGAGGTGTCACGGAGATAATGGTCTGTAAAACTTGACTCACAGTGCCACTGAGCCACCGACATAATATCATCCACAGGGACCCCATTAAATAGGGCAGTGGATGTCACTACGGCGCGGACACTGTGAGCCTTGGCCACGTCAACCTGCTTCCTGGTGGCGGATTTATGGCAAAACTGAATGCATTCTACAATCCACCTGGAAATGGTGTCCTTAGAAGCCCTGCCATGGGGTTCAATATATGACAACCATAACGCTGACTGGTCGGTGCGCCACTCCGCCGTACGTTGTTTGTACCGGCGAAGCGCCCGGACAGGACACCTTGCTTTAGAATTAGGATCATATCTAGTTAAAGCAGGCAAAATAATAGGTTGACCTGGATATTTCAACGACTGATTTTTAGCCAAGAAATTAATCCTAGGTAGCAGCTTAAGGCCTTCCCCTGAAACCACAAAACGGTCATCCTCGGCTGATAAGGCATGAATCTCACTCCTACGCCTAGCCGAGGCCGCAGCAATTAAAACACAGTCTTCAGTGTTAATAGTTTCATCGAAATGGAACTAAGTGGTTCAAACGGCTTATCACCTAGTACTTGAAGCACTAGCGATAAACTCCAAGACGGAATCACCGGTGGATTCCTTGGTCTTAGATTGCCCATGCCTTTAATTAATACATTTAATGTATTCACTTCATCACTTCCCCTCTTAGCCAAGCAAGGAATAACAGACATTAAAGCTGACTTATAACCAGCAATAGAGTTAGGCTTGAGGCTATAGGCATCATAGAGGTGACAGAGGAAATCAGCTACTACCTGAATAGATGCATCCATTGGATCAATACATCTTTTTGAGCACCATTCTGCAAATCTGTTGATTTTATAATTATATGCTCTGGAGGTTGACCCCCTCCTGGCTTTGGCCATAAACATGGCTGCTTGCTCAGAAAAGCCCTCCTTAATTCTAGATTCCTTGACAACATCCACGCAGTCAATCTGAACATTGACGGATTGTTGTGAAGGGCCTTGCCCTGGAAGATAATATCGTCCATCAGAGGCAGAGGAACCGGATTGCAGACCAGAAGGTCCAGCAGATCCGTATACCATGATCGGCTTGGCCAATCCGGGGCGATCAGAAGCACTTGGCATTCCTCTTGTCTGATTTTCTGAAGAATTTTTGGAATCAGGATTGCTGGAGGGAATGCGTATGCATACATTCTCCCCCAGCTGATAGCTAACGCATCTGTTGCGAAAGCGCTTGGATCTGGAATCGGAGAGACGTACGTCGTCATCTTCGCATTCTTCTTCGTTGCGAACAAATCGATGTTGGGTTTCCCCCAATGGTCGAACAGACGATCCGCCACACATTGATTTAGTTGCCATTCCGTGGGTAAAACACTCATCCTTCGGCTCAATGAGTCTGCTAGCAGGTTTAACCTTCCCGGAATATGAACTGCTTTCAAGGTAATCTGGTGATCCAGACACCAACAAAGCAGTCTCCATGTCATCATACAGAGACTGGGCGACTTCGTTCCGCCCTGGCGGTTTATGTAAGTCACAACTGTTGAGTTGTCTGAACGAATAAGAACAATCTTGCCCTGAACTTTCTGTAAGAAATGTTCCAGGCCCAGGACTACTGCTCTTAGCTCCAGTAGATTTATATGTTCCTTTGACTGTTCCAGATTCCAAAGCCCTGATATCGTGGACTCTTCCAGGCAAGCTCCCCAGCCCTCCATCGATGCATCTGTATACACAGTCACCTGAGGGTGGGGAGGGGTTAGCATAACCCCCACCAAGAGATTCTCTGTGTCCAACCACCATTGCAGGTGATGAATCAGAGGCGCCAACACTGACACATTCGAGTCCAGCGAACCTGTACTCTGGGTCCATTGTGTCATGAGAAATAACTGGATCGGCCGCCTGCGTAAGGCGGCCTGAGGAATGACTGGTTCCAATGAAACCATCAACCCCAGCATTCTCAAGTAAACCCGTGCCAGGACATGACGACTGTCGCACACTGACTGAATTAATGAGATGAGTTTCTGAACTCTCTCCTGAGTAGGATAAACATATCCTGTCTCTAGATCGAAGAACATCCCCAGGTAAACAAACTTCTGGGATGGAGTCAGCTCTGATTTTGGGAAATTGATCATCCAGCCTAAGTCTGTGAGAGTTTTCAAAACAATCTCCAGACTGCCCGACAAACTTTCCCGGGTGTGCGCTTTCAACAGCCAGTCGTCTATGTACGTGTGGACTGCTATGCTTCTCCTGCGGAGGTATGCGGTGATCGCAAGAACCACACGGGTGAAAACCCGAGGAGCCGTGGAAATTCCGAAGGGTAGCACCCTGAATTCCCACTGTCTGCCCTGGAATGCAAATCTCAGGAAGCGACGGAAACTCCTGTGTATGGGGATGTGGAAATAAGCGTCCTTCAAATCTATCGACGCTGTCCACATTCCCCTCTCTAACCCCGCCAACACCGAGCGCACAGTCTCCATCTTGAAACTGGGTGTCTCTATGAACTTGTTCAATGGCTTGAGGTTGAGAATTGGTCTCCACCCTCCGGTGTTCTTTGTTACTAAGAACAGGGTTGAATAGAAGCCCGGACACCTCTGTGCCGGCTGAATAGCTCCTTTTTGTATGAGGGAATTTATTTCCTCCTCGATACACAACCTTTGATCTGGATCTCTCGGATTTGGAGTCCAGATCGGCACTAGAGACAGTCGCGATGGCGGGCCTGTCATCCAATCGGGATGATACCCGACTGAAAGCCATCGCAAGACTAAACGGTCCTGAGTTAACCGTTCCCACTCTTGCATGTGGTCGGCTAATCGGCCTCCCATCGGTCCACCTAGGGATAGAGGTGGACATAAGGAGTGCAAGAGCGGCACTGTCTCCTTTGCCAGAAACACTGGCGCGGTTCTCACCGCGGTAACCGTCCCATCAGGAACGATTACCCCGCCAAGATCCTCGCGCGCCACGACCAGCACCGCGCGCACCACGGTGCGCGGGCGGCTGCCTGGCTGACTGCGCCTGAGGAGCCTGCGCCCCCCTCGCTGCTGGCCGAATCGCACGTGGCCGAGGCCGGCGCTGCGATGGTGGTTGGCCTCTGACCTGGCCACTACCACCTCGAGCCTGCAGGGGACAATACGCAGGGGGTGCGGCGCGAACGTTGGCACGACGAAGCACCTCAAACTGTTCGCGCAGCGCCCTCTGGTTATTGACCAGAGTAACCGTCTCCTGGAGGTGTCTACATCCCTCACCTCCAAAGAGACCAGGACCTGTCATAGGCGTACGTAGTAGCCTATTGTAGAGGTCCTGGGACGGGCACAGATTATCCAAGGCAAAAGTGTGCCTTGCCCGGACACTCCTGGTCACCGCCCGCGTCATACAGTCCAGAGCCAGGTTGATACCATCCTGGATGGCTCGCTGGACTGTGACCGGACTTGGCCGCGCGATGCGGATGCTGTTACTACCCCTTGTAACAGCTGGGAGACGTGGGACAGAGCGGCAATCGAAGCCCTCCCACTCTCCTCCGCATCACGCAACGCGGCATTTGCCGAACGCAACGCGTTCGAGCACAAGACTCCCGTGTCAGAACGGGAGCCTGGCCGCGCATCCTCACCCAAAGCCGCGCGGTCATCCACGCTCGGCTTTGGTACCACACCGTACCGCTGGTAGTCCAGGGGCACGATGCGGCAACGCCTGGCCACCTCGCGCGGGGCCTTAGCGAGACTTCCACTCGACTTAATGGACGTCTCCGCCGCCTCGAACATGTCAACGACATGCTCTGCCAGCGGCAGAGAAGGCATAGCGTTAGCAGTAGGCTTACCAGCTAACCACGGCCTGTGTTCACGCTGGCTAGCCGACTGCTCCACGGGCAGATCTGGTCTAACACTCACCAGCCACTGGCAAGCGTCAGACCAATCCTCCTCCGTGGCTAGTTGCGAGCGCTCTACAAGACGGGGGCCTTCGTCTTCCTCCTGAGCAAAAGCAACAGAGCTTGACGGCGGATACGCTGATATCCCTGGCAAGCCAGGGAGAGCATGCGGGCCTGATAATATCGGCATGCTAATCTCACTGGTTTGACCAGGAGCAGGCGCCGTGGTAGAGCGCGGGGCATATACCGCCCCACCACGGCCCCGGCCAGCACCAGCTACACTCTCGGCAAGCCGAGGTATGCGGTACCGCTGGCCTTCAGCGCCCAGGGCCACAGTCTGAACCGTGGATTCTACCCCTGGGAGAGTAGAACCGTGGAAAAAGGCGCCTGTATTCCCCGCGAGGGGCGCACAAACGTCATATTCCATGGCCACGTCTTCAGACGGCGACCCTAACAGGTAATCATCATCCTCCTGGCCAGAAAGATTAGACTCCGGGTCAGCAAAGAGAGCTAACCCGGACTGGCCAGGGAAGGCGCCATACGAGGTACTGGCAGCCGCGGTGTGCGGATACCCCTGGACTGATGAGCAGCCCGCGGGTTCCAGCGACGACCGTCCACGGTCCCTATTGGGCGCGGCAATAAGCCTGCTGCCAGGGCCGTGGAACACCCCCTCTAATGGGGCCACCTCTAAATCTTCAAACAACGGAAGCGTACTAAGGAACGTTGATTCAGAGGTGGGGATTACCTGCTCCGAAGCAGATGATGAGGTCAATAAAGGATTTGGTCCAGGAAGCATGCCACGAAGCAACTCTGGAACCAAATCCTTGATTGTCCTCCTCATCTCTCCCAACATCTCGGTCCGGAAAGCCTCCATGTCCACCGCGGACGAGGCCTTCCTCTTACCCTTCTTACTTACGACCTCTTTTTTCAGCTTCTTTTTCTCCTCCTCCAACTTGTCCTTCGCCTGCAAGCACAAGAATTCGGACATTAGCTCGCCCCCCCCAGTGCTTACATATCTCGCAATTAAGCAAGGGACCACAGGGGCTACACTGAAAACATAGATGAGGGCCAAACTTGTCCCTCAAAAATCGTCCACAGGACGCACAACCAGGTCTCTGAAAAAGGCCAAAGGACGAGGAGTATGAGCAAACTAGTTACGCTTAGAAACTAACCAACTCAAGAGAAGGAAATGATCATAAAGATCATAATTTTTATGAGAAACCAGCTTCGGACAACTTTAATTGTAATTAAAGAGCAAAGCTGATTATGACGTCATTAATCCTATGACAGGACAAAATCGATCCCAACAAACATCCCAGTGCAAGGACGAATTGTATCTTTAACCAGAACATGTGCAGAATGGACATTTCGACTACACAAGCATCAGATAAATACTGATAACAATGGCAAATAGTGTTAATTATCTCCCTTTCTCATATCAATAATTAATACCTGACACCTTGTCTAGACAAACCATCCAACCTGATGAACTGGAGAACTCCACCACTGAACGCCTCTTAACTCTCTCCACCTCAAGGGGAAGGAATTGGATCAAGAGGGCAAAGTGAGAAGACCTTTATAATAGGCCTCCAACTCACTGGGCATAGAATTTTTGGTTAGATAACCTAACAGTATTAGTAGGAAATGGAACCATGGTGGAGAGACACAAACCCTCTGCTGCTGTCATGTCCTTATTTCTCCTTCACACAGACCTGTGGACATAAACACAAAGAGAGATTAGTCTTGTATAGCACCTAGTTGAAAAAACCCAACTAATTAAGGCCCTTATCACGTTTAGCGAGAGTCCCGGAAACACATTACAACGGGACAAAACTCGCTAATTTTACTAGAAGTCACCTGATTTAAAGGTCCAAGGCCCTCCTGTGGCGAAGTCACTCTCTCAGCCATCTTTGTCAGGTGAAAACGTCTCTTAAATAGTCTTAAAAAGCTTTGAAAAGCGTAAAGAAAGATCCTATCATGAAAGCATGTGTTGTCTCTCAGCCAATAAATTAGCAAAGAGGAAGTGCTAGTCTGCGCATGCGCGGTGGTGGGGCTGGCATCCGCCAGACTATGCTCTGACTCCCTGCCCAGTAGGGGCACCTAACTGTTTTAATCTGAGTGTTTATTGAGTGAAAGCCAATATTTAGCAATATCAAAAGTATTAGGGAGGTAAGTATACTCTTGATGTGAAAACAATGTTTACTCTCTAAGATAAACACATTCTTCAAGGAGAGAACAAGTTAGAAATCTGAATGGATTGATAATAGATACAATGTTTACTCTCTAAGATAAACACATTGTTCAAGGAGAGAACAAGTTAGAAATCGGAATGGATTGATAGTAGATACAATGTTTACTCTCTAAGATAAACACATTCTTCAAGGACAGAAAAAGTTAGAAATCGTAATGGATTGATAGTAGATACAATGTTTACTCTCTAAGATAAACACATTCTTCAAGGAAGAACAAGTTAGAAATCGCAATGGATTGATAGTAGATACAATGTTTGCTCTCTAAGATAAACACATTCTTCACGGAGAGAACAAGTTAGAAATCGTAATGGATTGATAACAGATACAATGTTTACTCTCTAAGACAAACACATTCTTCAAGGAGAGAACAAGTCAGAAATCGTAATGGATTGATAATAGATACAATGTTTACTCTCTAAGATAAACACATTCTTCAAGGAGAGAACAAGTCAGAAATCTGAATGGATTGATAATAGATACAATGTTTACTCTCTAAGATAAACACATTCTTCAAGGACAGAAAAAGTTAAGAAATCTTAATGGATTGATAGTAGATACAATGTTTACTCTCTAAGATAAACACATTCTCCAAGGACAGAACAAGTTAGAAATCGTAATGGATTGATAATAGATACAATGTTTACTCTCTAAGATAAACACATTCTTCAAGGAGAGAACAAGTTAGAAATCGTAATGGATTGATAGTAGATACAATGTTTACTCTCTAAGATTAAACGAAATCAAGGATTTCTTTTTTCACGAGAGAGTTGATACTTACCTCCCTAATACTTTTGATATTGCTAAATATCGGCTTTCACTCAATAAACACTCAGATTAAAACAGTTAGGTGCCCCTACTGGGCAGGGAGTCAGAGCGTAGTCTGGCGGATGCCAGCCCCACCACCGCGCATGCGCAGACTAGCACTTCCTCTGACTAATTTATTGGCTGATACACATGCAACTATTAAGAGCCTGAAGACCGAGCCTCTGTGGGGTGGAGAGGCCGGGTCCGTATCTAGGGAGGTAAGTATCAACTCTCTCGTGAAAAAAGAAATCCTTGATTTCGTTTATTTCACATCAAGAGTATACTTACCTCCCTAATACTTTTGATATTGCCAGAATTCGACAGTGAATTCGGCGGGAGGGAGGCGAGGTCAAAAGACCAGCTCATCCCTATACGCTTTTCTGCGTTTAAGGCACTTAAACTTCTGAAACTGTATGAAAAAACAGTCAGGATTTGACTAGCCATCGGATAACACCACCGATGTATGAGAGATGACCGAATGTCATATGCGCTCTCCCCCCCCCCCCCCCCTCCTTCCTGGGAGGAAGAGTCGAATGACCTCAATGTCCTATACGCTCTCTACGTACAAGTGCCATGTACTACAGGACAGAGACGAAAAAGCTCCCTTTTCGTATACTCTCAACAATGAACCACATAAATACACAACACCACCATCATATTAATAACGGGTAACGTGACAAGACAATCAACAATGGACAACCCATGCACAAGACTGACCTTGTTGAAAAGGCTGCTGACATCATCTTCCCATTGGTGAAGAATGATGCAGCCCCAAAAAAGTGGTTGTTTCCATAAATTAATTGTGAAATATATAAGCAATGAGGAAACCTCATCAAAAATATAAACCTAGTTATTTTTTCAAAATCGACAAGGCGAGAGGATTAGAGGTGTCACGGAGATAATGGTCTGTAAAACTTGACTCACAGTGCCACTGAGCCACCGACATAATATCATCCACAGGGACCCCATTAAATAGGGCAGTGGATGTCACTACGCCGCGGACACTGTGAGCCTTGGCCACGTCAACCTGCTTCCCGGTGGCGGATTTATGACAAAACTGAATGCATTCTACAATCCACCTGGAAATGGTGTCCTTAGAAGCCCTGCCATGGGGTTCAATATATGACAACCATAACGCCGACTGGTCGGTGCACCACTCCGATGTACGTTGTTTGTACCGGAGAAGCGCCCGGACGGGACACCATGCTTTAGAATTAGGATCATATCTAGTTAAAGCAGGCAAAACAATAGGTTGACCTGGATATTTCAACGACTGATTCTTAGCCAAGAAATTAATCCTAGGTAGCAGCTTAAGGCCTTCCCCTGAAACCACAAAACGGTCATCCTCGGCTGACAAGGCATGAATTTCACTTCTACGCCTAGCCGAGGCCGCAGCAATTAAAAACACAGTCTTCAGTGTAAATAGTTTCATAGAAATGGAACTAAGTGGTTCAAAAGGCTTATCACCTAGTACTTGAAGCACTAGCGATAAACTCCAAGACGGAATCACAGGGGGATTCCTTGGTTTTAGATTGCCCATGCCTTTAATTAATACATTTAATGTATTTACTTCATCACTTCCCCTCTTAGCAAAGCAAGGAATAACAGACATTAAAGCTGACTTATAACCAGCAATAGAGTTAGGCTTGAAGCTATAGGCATCATATAGGTGACAGAGGAAATCAGCCACTACCTGAATAGATGATTCCATTGGATCAATACATCTTTTTGAGCACCACTCTGCAAATCTGTTGATTTTATAATTATATGCTCTGGAGGTTGACCCCCTCCTGGCTTTGGCCATAAACATGGCCGCTTGCTCAGAAAAGCCCTCCTTAATTCTAGATTCCTTGACAACATCCACGCAGTCAATCGGAACATTGACGGATTGTCGTGAAGGGCCTTGCCCTGGAAGATAAGGTCGTCCATCAGAGGCAGCGGAACCGGATTGCAGACCAGAAGGTCCAGCAGATCCGTATACCACGATCGGCTTGGCCAATCCGGGGCGATCAGAAGCACTTGGCACTCCTGCTGCCTGATTTTCTGAAGCACCTTTGGAATCAGGATTGCTGGGGGGAATGCGTATGCATACATTCCCTCCCAGCTGATAGCTAACGCATCTGTTGCGAAAGCGCTTGGGTCTGGAATCGGAGAGACGTACGTCGTCATCTTCGCATTCTTCTTCGTTGCGAACAAATCTATGTTGGGTTTCCCCCAATGGTCGAACAGACGATCCGCCACACATTGATTTAGTTGCCATTCCGTGGGTAAAACACTCATCCTTCGGCTCAATGAGTCTGCTAGCAGATTTAACCTCCCCGGAATATGAACTGCTTTCAAGGTGATCCCATGATCCAGGCACCAACAAAGCAGTTTCCATGTCATCATACAGAGACTGGGCGACTTCGTTCCGCCCTGGCGGTTTATGTAAGTCACTACTGTCGAGTTGTCTGAACGAATCAGAACAATCTTGCCCTGAACATTCTTTAAGAAATGTTCCAGGCCCAGGACTACTGCTCTTAGCTCTAGTAGATTGATATGTTCCTTGGACTGATCCAGATCCCAAAGCCCTGATACTGTGGACTCTTCCAGACAAGCTCCCCACCCCTCCATCGATGCATCTGTATACAGAGTCACCTGAGGGTGGGGAGGGGTCAGCAAAACCCCCGGCAAGAGATTCTCTGTAGCTAACCACCATTGCAAGTGGTGAACCAGAGGCGCCAACACTGACACACTCGAGTCCAGCGAACCCGAACTCTGGGTCCACTGTGTCATGAGAAACAACTGGATCGGGCGCCTGCGCAAGGCGGCCTGCGGAATGACTGGTTCCAAAGAAACCATCAAGCCCAGCATTCTCAAGTAAACCCGTGCCAGGACATGACGACTGTCGCACACCGACTGTATTACCGAGATGAGTATTTGAACCCTCTCCCGAGTGGGGTACACATACCCCGTCTCCAGATCGAAGAACATGCCCAGGTAAACAAACTTCTGGGATGGAGTTAGCTCTGATTTCGGGAAATTGATTATCCAGCCCAAGTCCGAGAGAGTTTTCAAAACAATCTCCAGATTGGCTGACAACGATTCCCGGGTGTGTGCTTTCAACAGCCAGTCGTCTATGTACGTGTGGACTGCTATGCTTCTCCTGCGGAGGTATGCAGTGATCGCGAGAACCACACGGGTGAAGACCCGAGGAGCCGTGGAAATCCCGAAGGGTAACACCCTGAATTCCCACTGCCTGCCCTGAAATGCGAATCTCAGGAAGTGACAGAAACTCCTCTCTATGGGAATGTGGAAATACGCATCCTTCAAATCTATGGAAGCGGTCCACATTCCTCGCTCCAACCCCGCCAATACCGAGCGCACAGTCTCCATCTTGAAACTGGGCGTCTCTATGAACTTGTTCAAAGGCTTGAGGTTGAGAATCGGCCTCCACCCTCCGGTGTTTTTCTTCACTAAGAAGAGGGTTGAATAGAAGCCCGGGCACCTCTGTGCCGGCTGAATGGCTTCTTTTAGTATGAGGGAACTTATTTCCTCCTCTATACACAACCTCTGATCCGGATCCCGTGGAATCGGAGTCCAGATCGGCGCGAGAGACAGTCGCGATGGCGGGCCTGTCATCCAGTCGGGACGATACCCGACTGAAAGCCATCGCAAGACTAAACGGTCCTGAGTCAACCGCTTCCACTCTGGCAAGTGGCCGGCCAAACGGCCGCCCACCGGTCCACCTAGGGATAGAGGCGGACATAAGGAGTGCAAGAGTGGCACTGTCCTCTCGGCGTGAAACACCGGAGTGGTTCCCACCGCGGTAATCAGCCCATCAGGCCCGATTGCCGCGACCAGATCCCCGCGCCCCCCTCGCTGCTGGCCGAATCGCACGTGGCCTAGGCCTACGTTGCGACGGTGGCTGGCCTCTGACCTGGCCAGCACCACCTCGAGCCTGCAGAGGACGATACGCAGGGGGTGCCGCGCGAACACGCTCCCGCCGGAGCACCTCAAATTGTTCATGCAGCGCCCTCTGGTTGTTAACCAGAGTGACCGTCTCCTGGAGGTGCCTGCATCCCTCACCTCCAAAGAGACCAGGACCTGTCATAGGCGTCCGCAGCAGCCTATTATACAGGTCCTGGGACGGGCACAGATTGTCAAGGGCAAACGTGCGCCTCGCCCAGACACTTCTGGTCACCGCCCGCGTCAAACAGTCCAAAGCCAGGTTGATACCATCCTGGATGGCTCTCTGGACTGTTACCGGGCTTGGCTGGCGTGATGCGGAGGCCGCTACCACCCCCTGTAGCAGCTGGGAGACGTGGGACAGAGCGGCAATCGACGCCCTCCCACTCTCCTCCGCATCACGCAGCGCGGCATTCGCCGAACGCAACGCGTTCGAGCACAAGACTCCCGTGTCAGAACGGGAGCCCGGCCGCGCATCTTCGCCTAAAGCCGCGCGATCATCCACGCTTGGCTTTGGCACCACACCGTACCGCTGGTAGTCCAGGGGCACGATGCGGCAACGCTTCGCCACCTCGCGAGGGGCCTTCGCGAGACGTCCATTAACCGTAATGGACGCATCCGCCGCTTCGAACATGTCCACGACATGCTCCGCCAGCGGCAGAGATGGCATAGCGGTAGCCGCCGGCCTACCAGCTAACCACGGCCTATGGTCACGCTGGCTAGCCGGCAGCTCCACGGGTAGATCGGGCCGAACGCTTACCAGCCACTGGCAAGCGTCCGACCAATCCTCCTCCGTGGCTAACTGCGAGCGCTCTACTAGACGAGGGCCTTCGTCTTCCTCCAGAGCACCCGCAGTTGACGTCAACGGCGGATAAGCTGATACCCCTGGCAAGCCCGGAAAAGCATGCGGGCCCGAGAGAGCAGGCATGCTGAACTCCGCGGCTTGACCAGGAGCAGGCGCCGTGGCAGAGCGTGGGGTAAACACCGCCCTACCGCGGCCCTGACCAGCACCAGCGACACCATCGGCAAGCCGAGGTATGCGGTATCCGTGGTCAACAGCACCGCCCAGGGACACCTTCCGGACCGTGAAATCTACTCCTGCGAGAGTAGAACCACGGAACACGTCGCCTGTATTCCCCGCGAGGGGTGCACAGACGTCGTATTCCATGTCCACGGCCTCAGAAGGCGACCCTAGCAGGAGATCCTCTTCCTCCTGGCCAGAAAGATTAGACTCCGGGTCAGCAAAGAGAGCTAACCCGGACTGGCCAGGAAAGGTGCCATAGGAGGCCTTGACACCTTCGGCGCGCGGATACCCGGGGTCTGATGAGCAGACCGCGGGTCCCAGCAACAACCGTTGTCCACGGCCCCTCGGCGCGGCGCCATGCCTGCTGCCAGGGTCTTGGACTGCCCCCAACAAAGGGGCCACCTCTGAATCCACAAACGGACCGGACCTAAAGAGACCGGATTCAGAGGCGGGGATCACCTGCTCGGAAGCAGATGCCGAGGACAACAAAGGAGCTGGCCCAGGAAGCATGCTGCGAAGCAACTCTGGGACCAAATCCTTTATTGTCCTCTGCATCTCTTGCAACATTTCGGACCTGAAGGCCTCCATATCCACCGCGGATGAGGCCTTCTTCTTACCCTTCTTACTACCCTCCTTCTTCTTCTTCCTCTCTTCCTCCATCACCTTCTCCCTCGCCTGCAATGAGAGAAAATCAGACATTAGATCTCCCCCCCACTGCTTACATACATCGCACTTCAGCAACGGTCCACAGGGACTGCAGCTGAAGCACAAGTGCGGTACGAATCTATTCTTCAGAAACCTCCCGCAGGACGGGCAACCAGGTCTCTGAAACAGGACAAAGGACAAGGACAATGAGCAAGATAGTTAAGGTTAGCGAACTCAAAACCAACTAAAAAGAGAGGGACAGGATCCTAAAGATCGCAAGTCAAGAAGAACCAGCGTTGGACAAAACGTTAAATGTTAATAAAGGCCAAGGCCGATTATGACGTCATCAATCCCGTGACAAAAATAATCGATCCGCAACAAGCACCAAGTGCAAGAACGAATTGTATAAGTAACCGGAACATTCCAGTTGAATTGGCATTTCGAGTACACAACAATCAGATATACAGAGATAACTCCTTCCAATTCTAGCATTGGCAAAAAAGGAAATTATCTCCCCTTTTGCTTATCATAATTAGATACCTGACAACCTGTACAGACAAACCATCCAACGTGATGAACCGGAGAACTCCACCATAGTACGCCTCTACACTCTCTCCACCGAAGGGGAAGGAATTGGATCAAGAGGGCAAAGCGAGAAGACCTTTATAACAAGCCTCCAACTCGCTGAACATAGATTTTTTGGTTAGATAACCTAACAGTATTAGTAGGAAATGGAACCGTGGTGGAGAGAAACATATCCTCTTGTGCCAAGAAGTCCATCAAAGCTTCTACGTGATACCTGTGGACAAAAACACAAAGAGAAATGAGACTTATGAAGCACCATGTTGTAAAAAACCAACTCAAATAGGCGCTAATCACGGTAAGCGCGAGTCCCGGAAACACATTAAACCGGGACAAAACACGCTAGAATATCAAAGAAATCACCTGATAAAGAGATCCAGCTCCTTCCAAAGGTGAGTCCTCTCTTTCCGACATGACACGAACGTACAACAACCGTCAAATAAGTGAAAAACAAGGTAAATGCGCAGAAAATGTAGAGTAGCACAAAACCGCATGTAACCCTTAGCCAATAAATGAGCAAAGAGGAAGTAGTAGTCGGCGCATGCGCGGTGGTGGGGCGAGCATCCGCCGGACTACCTCTGACTCCCTGCCCAGTAGGGGCACCTAACTGTTTTTAATCTGAGTGTTTTATTGAGTGAAAGCCGATATTTAGCAATATCAAAAGTATTAGGGAGGTAAGTATACTCTTGATGTGAAATGAACTGCTTTCAAGGTAATCTGGTGATCCAGGCACCAACAAAGCAGTCTCCATGTCATCATACAGAGACTGGGCGACTTCGTTCCGCCCTGGCGGTTTATGTAAGTCACAACAGTTGTCTGAACGAATAAGAACAATCTTGCCCTGAACTTTCTGTAAGAAATGTTCCAGGCCCAGGACTACTGCTCTTAGCTCCAGTAGATTTATATGTTCCTTTGACTGTTCCAGATCCCAAAGCCCTGATATCGTGGAGTCTTCCAGGCAAGCTCCCCAGCCCTCCATCGATGCATCTGTATACACAGTCACCTGAGGGTGGGGAGGGGTTAGCATAACCCCCACCAAGAGATTCTCTGTGTCCAACCACCATTGCAGGTGATGAATCAGAGGCGCCAACACTGACACGTTCGAGTCCAGCGAACCTGTACTCTGGGTCCATTGTGTCATGAGAAATAACTGGATCGGCCGCCTGCGTAAGGCGGCCTGAGGAATGACTGGTTCCAATGAAACCATCAACCCCAGCATTCTCAAGTAAACCCATGCCAGGACATGACGACTGTCGCACACTGACTGAATTAATGAGATGAGTTTCTGAACTCTCTCCTGAGTAGGAAAAACATATCCTGTCTCTAGATCGAAGAACATCCCCAGGTAAACAAACTTCTGGGATGGAGTCAGCTCTGATTTTGGGAAATTGATCATCCAGCCCAAGTCTGTGAGAGTCTTCAAAACAACCTCCAGACTGGCCGATAAACTTCCCTGGGTGTGCGCTTTCAACAGCCAGTCGTCTATGTACGTGTGGACTGCTATGCTTCTCCTGCGGAGGTATGCGGTGATCGCAAGAACCACACGGGTGAAAACCCGAGGAGCCGTGGAAATTCCGAAGGGTAACACCCTGAATTCCCACTGTCTGCCCTGGAATGCAAATCTCAGGAAGCGACGGAAACTCCTGTGTATGGGGATGTGGAAATAAGCGTCCTTCAAATCTATCGACGCTGTCCACATTCCCCTCTCTAACCCCGCCAACACCGAGCGCACAGTCTCCATCTTGAAACTGGGCGTCTCTATGAACTTGTTCAATGGCTTGAGGTTGAGAATTGGTCTCCACACTCCGGTGTTTTTTGTTACTAAGAACAGGGTTGAATAGAAGCCCGGACACCTTTGTGCCGGCTGAATAGCTCCTTTTTGTATGAGGGAATTTATTTCCTCCTCGATACACAACCTTTGCTCTGGATCTCTCGGATTTGGAGTCCAGATCGGCACTAGAGACAGTCGCGATGGCGGGCTTGTCATCCAATCGGGATGATACCCGACTGAAAGCCATCGCAAGACTAAACGGTCCTGAGTTAACCATTCCCACTCTTGCATGTGGTCGGCTAGCCGGCCTCCCACCGGTCCACCTAGGGATAGAGGTGGACATAAGGAGTGCAAGAGCGGCACTGTCTCCTTTGCCAGAAACACCGGAGCGGTTCTCACCGCGGTAACCGTCCCATCAGGAACGATTACCACGCCCAGATCCTCGCGCGCCACGACCAGCACCGCGCGCACCTCGGTGCGCGGGCGGCTGCCTGGCTGACTGCGCCTGAGGAGCCTGCGCCCCCCTCGCTGCTGGCCGAAATGCACGCGGCCGAGGCCGACGCTGCGATGGTGGTTGGCCTCTGACCTGGCCACCACCACCTCGAGCCTGCAGGGGACGATAGGCAGGGGGTGCGGCGTGAACGTTAGCACGACGAAGCACCTCAAACTGCTCGCGCAGCGCCCTCTGGTTATTTACCAGAGTAACCGTCTCCTGGAGGTGTCTACATCCCTCACCTCCAAAGAGACCAGGACCTGTCATAGGCGTACACAGTAGCCTATTGTACAGGTCCTGGGACGGGCACAGATTGTCCAAGGCAAATGTGCGCCTTGCCCGGACACTCCTGGTCACCGCCCGAGTCATACAGTCCAGCGCCAGGTTGATACCATCCTGGATGGCTCGCTGGACTGTGACCGGACTTGGCTGGCGCGATGCGGATGCTGTTACTACCCCTTGTAACAGCTGGGAGACGTGGGACAGAGCGGCAATCGAAGCCCTCCCACTCTCCTCCGCATCACGCAATGCGGTATTTGCTGAATGCAACGCGTTCGAACACAAGACTCCCGTGTCAGAACGGGAGCCTGGCCGCGCATCCTCACCCAAAGCCGCGCGGTCATCCACGCTCGGCTTAGGTACCACACCGTACCGCTGGTAATCCAGGGGCACGATGCGGCAACGCCTGGCCACCTCGCGCGGGGCCTTCGCGAGACGTCCACTCGACTTAATGGACGTCTCCGCCGCCTCGAACATGTCAACGACATGCTCTGCCAGCGGCAGAGAAGGCATAGCGTTAACAGTAGCCTTACCAGCTAACCACGGCCTGTGGTCACGCTGGCTAGCCGACTGCTCCACGGGCAGATCTGGCCTAACACTTACCAACCACTGGCAAGCGTCAGACCAATCCTCCTCCGTGGCTAGCTGCGAGCGCTCTACAAGACGGGGGCCTTCGTCTTCCTCCTGAGCGCAAGCAACAGAGCTTGACGGCGTATACGCTGATACCCCTGGCAAGCCAGAGAGAACATGCGGGCCTAACAACACCGGCATGCTAATCTCACTGGCTTGACCAGGAGCAGGCGCCGTGGTAGAGCGCGGGGCACATACCGCCCCACCACGGCCCCGGCCAGCACCAGCGACACTCTCGGCAAGCCGAGGTATGCGGTAACGCTGGCCCTCAGCAGCGCCCAGGGCCACAGTCTGAACCGTGGATTCTACTCCTGCGTGAGTAGAACCGTGGAATAAGTCGCCTGTATTCCCCGCGAGGGGTGCACACACGTCATAATCCATGGCCACGTCCTCAGACGGCGACCCCAACAGGTAATCCTCTTCCTCCTGGCCAGACAGATTAGACTCCGGGTCAGCAAAGAGAGCTAACCCGGACTGGCCAGGGAAGGTGCCATAGGAGGTACTGGCACCCGCGGCATGCGGATACCCCTGGACTGATAAGCAGCCCACGGGTTCCAGCGACGACCGTCCACGGTCCCTATTGGGCGCGGCACTAAGCCTGCTGCCAGGGTCGTGGAACGCCCCCTCTAATGGGGCCACCTCTGAATCTTCGAACAACGGAAGCGTACTAAGGAAAGGTGATTCAGAGGTGGGGATTACCTGCTCCGAAGCAGATGATGAGGACAGCAAAGGATTTGGTCCAGGAAGCATGCCACGAAGCAACTCTGGAACGAAATCCTTTATTGTCCTCCTCATCTCTCCCAACATCTCGGTCCGGAAGACCTCCATGTCCACCGCGGACGAGGCCTTACTCTTACCCTTCTTACTCACACCCTCTCTTTTCTGCTTCTTCTTCTCCTCCTCCATCACCTTGTCCTTCGCCTGTAAGCACAAGAATTCGGACATTAGCTCGCCCCCCCAGTGCTTACATATCTCGCAATTAATTAAGGGACCACAGGGGCTACACTGATAGCAGAAATGAGGCACAAACTTGTCCTTCAAAAACCGTCCACAGGACGCACAACCAGGTCTCTGAAACAGGGCAAAGGACGAGGAGTATGAGCAATCTAGTTAAGCTCAGAAACTCAACCAACGCAAGAGAAGGAAAATGATCATAAAGATCAATATTCATCAGAAAACCAGCTTTGGACAAACTTTAATTGTTAATAAAGAGCAAGGCTGATTATGACGTCATTAATCCTATGACAGGAAAAAATCGATCCCCAACAAACACCCAAGTGCAAGGACGAATTGTATCTCTAACCAGAACATGTGCAGAATGGACATTTCGACTACACAACCATCAGATATATACTGATAACAATGGCAAATACTGTTAATTATCTCCCTTTCCTCTCTAAATAATTAACATCACCTCATATCAATAATTAGATACCTGACACTTTGTATAGACAAACCATCCAACATGATGAACTGGAGCACTCCACCAACTGAACGCCTCTTAACTCTCTCCACCTCTAGGGGAAGGAATTGGATCAAGAGGGCAAAGTGAGAAGACTTTTATAATAGGCCTCCAACTCACTGGACATAGAATTTTTGGTTAGATAACCTAACAGTATTAGTAGGAAATGGAACCATGGTGGAGAGACACAAACCCTCTGCTGATGTGATGTCCATTATATCTCTTCACACAGACCTGTGGACATAAACACAAAGAGAGATTAGTCTTATATAGCACCTAGTTGAAATAAACCAACTAAACAAGGCGCTTATCACGGTAAACGCGAGTCCCGGAAACACATTACACCGGGAGAAAAACTCGCTAATTTTACTAGAAGTCACCTGATTTAAAGGTCCTGGGCCCTCCTCTGGCGAAGTCATCCTTTCTGCCATCTTTATCAGGGATAATCACTTCCAAATTCACACAAAAAGACTATGAATTGAGTAAAGAAAAGCTCTAGCACAAAAACATGTGTAGACTCTCTGCCAATAAATTAGCAAAGAGGAAGTGCTAGTCTGCGCATGCGCGGTGGTGGGGCTGGCATCCGCCAGACTACGCTCTGACTCCCTGCCCAGTAGGGGCACCTAACTGTTTTAATCTGAGTGTTTATTGAGTGAAAGCCGATATTTAGCAATATCAAAAGTATTAGGGAGGTAAGTATACTCTTGATGTGAAAAAAGACATTCTTCAAGGAGAGAACAAGTTAGAAATCGTAATGGATTGATAATAGATACAATGTTTACTCTCTAAGATAAACACATTCTTCAAGGAGAGAACAAGTGAGAAATCGTAATGGATTGATAGTAGATACAATGTTTACTCTCTAAGATAAACACATTCTTCAAGGAGAGAACAAGTTAGAAATCGTAATGGATTGATAATAGATACAATGTTTACTCTCTAAGATAAACACATTCTTCAATGAGAGAACAAGTTAGAAATCTGAATGGATTGATAGTAGATACAATGTTTACTCTCTAAGATAAACACATTCTTCAAGGAAGAACAAGTTAGAAATCGTAATGGATTGATAATAGATACAATGTTTACTCTCTAAGATAAACACATTCTTCAAGGAGAGAACAAGTTAGAAATCGTAATGGATTGATAATAGATACAATGTTTACTCTCTAAGATAAACACATTCTTCAAGGAGAGAACAAGTCAGAAATCGCAATGGATTGATAATAGATACAATGTTTACCCTCTAAGATAAACACATTCTTCAAGGAGAGAACAAGTTAGAAATCGTAATGGATTGATAGTAGATACAATGTTTACTCTCTAAGATAAACACATTCTTCAAGGAGAGAACAAGTTAGAAATCGTAATGGATTGATAGTAGATACAATGTTTACTCTCTAAGATAAACACATTCTTCAAGGAGAGAACAAGTCAGAAATCGCAATGGATTGATAATAGATACAATGTTTACTCTCTAAGATAAACACATTCTTCAAGGAGAGAACAAGTCAGAAATCGTAATGGATTGATAATAGATACAATGTTTACTCTCTAAGATAAACACCTTCTTCAAAGAGAGGACAAGTCACAAATCTTAATTCTACAACCGCAATAGCATTTGAAACAAATAAAGAAATATAGGATAATACAGCAATGGCTAACTAAAATACATTTTCCATAATGTTCTTATTACTATCATTAGAAGATTACTTGTTAACAAAAACTGACTTCCTTACTTCATCATAAAAGAACACTATTTGAGCTTTTCTGTCAAACATTTGCCTAACATTAAGATGCTCTATATACAGTACAGCTTAGAAATAAAACATGTGTTGAATATTTTGGACTTAACTTGATTGGAAGACATTGCTCCTTCATGCAGCAATGACTTTCAACTAAATTTAGTTAAAATAGTCAACAGAAAATATCGTACATCTTGTTAAAAATTGTACTAACATATTTCTGTTATGGAAAGATGATAACTTATTATCAGCTGTACTGTAAACACGGAGCAATCAGATTCTATGTATCTGCTCGAAAATATCCCAACCAACTCGAAAATAATCCACAAAATTAAATGCAAATATGATAGATATTAGTGTGTCTACAGCACAGCATTATTAAGTCCTAGAAAGAGAACAGTAACAGTTCTTAAAGAGACATTACCTACAAGTTAACATAAATTTAGGATATTTTAAATATTTTTTATTGCAATGTAACGAGCTTAGTATACTAGTAATGCATTGTAATTGGTATACACAAATTGCGACTATGTCACCCACATTTGTTATGTTATTGTTTCTCCGGATTAATAGATATGAGCACACACGGGTTTCTTACATAAATTGGATCACTCAGATGCCTAACAACAATAATTTATAGAGCCAATATCAAATTAAGTAATCAGTTGCCGACATCGCTATGATTACACAACGCAACAGCATGCGGGCCTACTAAATACGCTGTCATTCTGTGAAATTTGTAAGTTCTGGTTATGTTTGCAATTTTAATATTTGTGAAATTCATAATTTGCCCCTTTTTCACTATTATGTGGTCGTATTTATAAGAGACGCTGTTGAAGTGCGAGTATTGCCACACTAGAACCGTTTTATCCGCATACTTCTGCATATCAAATTTTAAGATTTACCAGGTATTGGGTCTTTAAAACATTCAATCATGAAATCCATCTATATCAGTTTCAGTGCCAGAACACTTGGAAATAATCAAATTTGAGCGAGTCTTCACATCAAAATAATTTGACAATATTCAACAGAATATTTGATATTTCACAAGACATTTCTTGTACTTTAACTCAATGCATGAAGGTTGTAAGCAATGGACCTTTCCAGTATATCCATCCATTTATGACATCATAATCAATCACAGCATGAATGACTTGATTTAGTATGTTTTAACACTTAATACTCTGACACATTGTACAAATTGTATGTCTTTACTATTTAATAAACATCTGTTGAATATTTTGAAAACTAATTTGACTGGGCGCTGTTACTGCCATAGGCAGCAACAGCACCCAGTCAAATTACATCCAAAATATTCAACAGCTTGTATAGTTTTATGAAAATTTTAGTCAGGGAGTTCAGAGATCGATTGATCCCAACACAAGCGAGATGTGGGTGGAGCTTAGCTACAGATGGGCGGGGCATAGCTAAAACTGGAAAGGTCCATTGTTAACTCCTTAACCCATTGCAGACCAGAAACCACAAATATCATAAGGAATATTTTCAATATTGCCTATGGCAGCAACAGTTTCCAGTCAAATTTGTTTCAAAATATTCAACAACTTACCTGTCATGCTCCTGTATAGTCGTCCAGAAATTGAGATAGTGGAATTTAAAGTTTTAAAACGTTAACATCTCACCTGCGCTTGGTGCTAGGTGATGGGTCTGATGCATGAAACACACAATCCTGGAATAAAACGGGAGTTTAGTGGAGATTACAAACAAGAATTAGATTTCAATAAATGCCACACATTAAATCTTTATCACATTTTATGAATCTTAAAGAATTAAACAAATTTTCACAAATTCTATCACTTAAAATTTTAATTAAAGTCATGAATTAAACGAAATCTAGGATTTCTTTTTTCACGAGAGAGTTGATACTTACCTCCCTAATACTTTTGATATTGCTAAATATCGGCTTTCACTCAATAAAACACTCAGATTAAAAACAGTTAGGTGCCCCTACTGGGCAGGGAGTCAGAGGTAGTCCGGCGGATGCTCGCCCCACCACCGCGCATGCGCCGACTACTACTTCCTCTGGCTCATTTATTGGCTAACACATGCAACTACCAAGAGCCTGAAGACCGAGCCTCTGTGGGGCGGAGAGGCCGGGTCAGTATCTAGGGAGGTAAGTATCAACTCTCTCGTGAAAAAAGAAATCCTAGATTTCGTTTATTTCACATCAAGAGTATACTTACCTCCCTAATACTTTTGATATTGCCAGAATTCGAAAGTGAATCTGGCGGGAGGGAGGCGAGGTCAAAAGACCAGCTCTTCCCTATACGCTTTCAAGCGTTTTAAGGCACTTATGACGTCTGAAACTGTGTGAAAACACAGTCAGGATTTGATAAACCATCGGATAACACAACCGATGCCTGAGAGATGACCGATTTGTCATATGCGCTCCCCCCCCTCCCTTGGGAGGAAGATTAAATGACCTCAATGTCCTACACGCTCTCTTCGTACTAGTGCTAAGTACTATAGGACAGAGACGAAAAGGCTCCATTTTCGTATACTCTCTATAAAGAACCACAACCCACATAAACCATCACCATATTAATAACACTGGGTAACGTGACAATACAAACAATGAACAACACATGAACAAGACTGACCTTGTTGTCCTAGGAAGCTGTCATCATGACTCCAGCAGAGAAGGATGATACAGTCCCGACAAGTGGTTGTCACCGTCGCTGAATGGCGAAGTATATAAGCAATGCGGAGGCACTCTTCACAAACATAAAGCGGTTATTGTTTCAAAATCGACAAGGCGAGAGGGTTAGAGGTGTCACGGAGGTAATGGTCTGTAAAACTAGACTCACAGTGCCACTGAGCCACTGACATAATATCATCCACAGGGACCCCATTAAAAAGGGCAGTGGATGTCACGACACCGCGGACACTGTGAGCCTTGGCCACGTCAACCTGTCGCCCGGTGGCGGATTTGTGACAAAATTGAATACATTCCACAATCCACCTAGAAATGGTGTCCTTAGACGCCCTACCATGGGGTTCAATATATGACAACCATAACGCTGACTGGTCGGTACGCCACTCCGAAGTACGCTGTTTGTACCGGAGCAGCGCCCGTACGGGGCACCATACTTTAGAATTAGGATCATATCTAGTTAAAGATGGCAAAAAAATAGGTTGACCTGGATATTTCAATGACTGATTTTTAGACAAGAAATTAATCCTAGGTAGAAGCTTAAGGCCTTCCCCTGTAACCACAAAACGGTCAACCTCGGCTGATAAAGCGTGAATTTCACTCCTACGCCTAGCCGAGGCCGCAGCAATTAAAAATACAGTTTTAAGAGTTAACATTTTCATAGAAATGGAACTAAGTGGTTCAAAAGGCTTATCACCTAGTACCTGGAGCACCAGTGATAAACTCCAAGACGGAATCAGTGGAGGATTCCTTGGTCTTAGATTGCCCATGCCTTTAATTAATACATTTAATGTACTTACTTCATCACTCCCCCTATTAGCCAAGCAAGGAATAACAGTCATTAAAGCTGACTTATAACCAGCAATAGAGTTAGGCTTGAGGCTATAGGCATCATATAGGTGACAGAGGAAATCAGCCACTACCTGAATAGATGATTCCATTGGATCAATACATCTTTTTGAGCACCATTCTGCAAATCTGTTGATTTTATAATTATATGCTCTGGAGGTTGACCCCCTCCTGGCTTTGGCCATAAACATGGCCGCTTGCTCAGAAAAGCCCTCCTTAATTCTAGATTCCTTGACAACATCCACGCAGTCAATCGGAACATTGACGGATTGTCGTGAAGGGCCTTGCCCTGGAAGATAAGGTTGTCCATCAGAGGCAGCGGAACCGGATTGCAGACCAGAAGGTCCAGCAGATCCGTATACCACGATCGGCTTGGCCAATCCGGGGCGATCAGAAGCACTTGGCACTCCTGCTGCCTGATTTTCTGAAGCACCTTTGGAATCAGGATTGCTGGGGGGAATGCGTATGCATACATTCCCTCCCAGCTGATAGCTAACGCATCTGTTGCGAAAGCGCTTGGGTCTGGAATCGGAGAGACGTACGTCGTCATCTTCGCATTCTTCTTCATCGCGAACAAATCTATGTTGGGTTTCCCCCAATGGTCGAACAGACGATCCGCCACACATTGATTTAGTTGCCATTCCGTGGGTAAAACACTCATCCTTCGGCTCAATGAGTCTGCTAGCAGATTTAACCTCCCCGGAATATGAACTGCTTTCAAGGTGATCCCATGATCCAGGCACCAACAAAGCAGTCCCCATGTCATCATACAGAGACTGGGCGACTTCGTTCCGCCCTGGCGGTTTATGTAAGTCACTACTGTTGAGTTGTCTGAACGAATTAGAACAATCTTGCCCTGAACTTTCTGTAAGAAATGTTCCAGGCCCAGGACTACTGCTCTTAGCTCTAGTAGATTGATATGTTCCTTGGACTGATCCAGATCCCAAAGCCCTGATACTGTGGACTCTTCCAGACAAGCTCCCCACCCCTCCATCGATGCATCTGTATACACAGTCACCTGAGGGTGGGGAGGGGTTAGCAAAACCCCCAGCAAGAGATTCTCTGTATTCAACCACCATTGCAGGTGGTGAATCAGAGGCGCCAACACCGGCACGTTCGAGTCCAGCGAACCTGAACTCTGGGTCCACTGTGTCATGAGAAACAACTGGATCGGACGCCTGCGCAAGGCGGCCTGTGGAATGACTGGTTCCAAAGAAACCATCAAGCCCAGCATTCTCAAGTAAACCCGTGCCAGGACATGACGACTGTCGCACACCGACTGAATTACCGAGATGAGTACTTGAACCCTCTCCTGAGTGGGGTACACATACCCCGTCTCCAGATCGAAGAACATGCCCAGGTAAACAAACTTCTGGGATGGAGTTAGCTCTGATTTCGGGAAATTGATTATCCAGCCCAAGTCCGAGAGAGTTTTCAAAACAATCACCAGATTGGCGGACAACGCTTCCCGGGTGTGTGCTTTCAATAGCCAGTCGTCTATGTACGTGTGGACTGCTATGCTTCTCCTGCGGAGGTATGCAGTGATCGCGAGAACCACACGGGTGAAGACCCGAGGAGCCGTGGAAATTCCGAAGGGTAACACCCTGAATTCCCACCGCCGGCCCTGAAATGCAAATCTCAGGAATCGACGGAAACTCCTCTCTATGGGAATGTGGAAATAAGCATCCTTCAAATCTATCGATGCTGTCCACATCCCTCGCTCTAACCCCGCCAACACCGAGCGCACAGTCTCCATCTTGAAACTGGGTGTCTCGATGAACTTGTTCAACGGCTTGAGGTTGAGAATCGGCCTCCACCCTCCGGTGTTTTTTGTTACTAAGAACAGGGTTGAATAGAAGCCCGGGCACCTCTGTGCCGGCTGAATGGCTTCTTTTAGTATGAGGGAATTTATTTCCTCCTCTATACACAACCTCTGATCCGGATCCCGTGGAATGGGAGTCCAGATCGGCGCGAGAGACAGTCGCGATGGCGGGCCTGTCACCCAGTCGGGACGATACCCGACCGAAAGCCATCGCAAGACTAAACGGTCCTGAGTCAACCGCTTCCACTCTGGCAAGCGGGCGGCCAAACGGCCGCCCACCGGTCCACCTAGGGATAGAGGTGGACATAAGGAGGGCCAGAGTGGCACTGTTCTCTCGGCCTGTAACACCGGAGTGGTTCCCACCGCGGTAACCAGGCCATCAGGCCCGATTACCGCGACCAGATCCCCGCGCGCCCCGCCCAGCGCCGCGCGCACCACGGTGCGCGGGCTGCTGTCTGGCTGGGTGCGGCTGGGGAGCCTGCGCCCCCCTCACTGCTGGCCGAATCGCCCGTGGCCTAGGCCTACGTTGCGACGGTGGCTGGCCCCTGACCTGGCCAGCACCACCTCGAGCCTGCAGAGGACGATACGCAGGGGGTGCCGCGCGAACACGCTCCCGCCGGAGCACCTCAAACTGTTCCCGCAGCGCCCTCTGGTTATTAACCAGAGTGACCGTCTCCTGGAGGTGCCTGCATCCCTCACCTCCAAAGAGACCAGGACCTGTCATAGGCGTCCGCAGCAGCCTATTATACAGGTCCTGGGACGGGCACAGATTGTCAAGAGCAAACGTGCGCCGCGCCCGGACACTTCTGGTTACCGCCCGCGTCAAACAGTCCAAAGCCAGGTTGATACCATCCTGAATGGCTCTCTGGACTGTCACCGGGCTAGGTTGGCGTGATGCGGAAGCCGCTACCACCCCTTGTAGCAGCTGGGAAACGTGGGATAGAGCGGCAATCGACGCTCTCCCACTCTCCTCCGCATCCCGCAGCGCGGCATTTGCCGAACGCAACGCGTTCGAGCACAAGACTCCCGTGTCAGAACGGGAGCCTGGCCGCGCATCTTCGCCCAAAGCCGCGCGATCATCAACGCTCGGCTTTGGCACCACACCGTACCGCTGGTAATCCAGGGGCACGATGCGGCACCGCTTCGCCACCTCGCGAGGGGCCTTCGCGAGACGTCCATTCACCTTAATGGACGCCTCTGCCGCTTCGAACATGTCCACGACATGCTCAGCAAGCGGCAGAGATGGCATAGCGGTAGCCGCCGGCCTACCAGCTAACCACGGCCTATGGTCACGCTGGCTAGCCGGCAGCTCCACGGGTAGATCTGGCCGAACACTCACCAGCCACTGGCAAGCGTCCGACCAATCCTCCTCCGTGGCTAACTGCGAGCGCTCTACTAGACGAGGGCCTTCGTCTTCCTCCAGAGCACTCGCAGTTGATGTCGACGGCGGGTAAGCTGATACCCCTGGCAAGCCTGGAAAAGCATGCGGGCCCGAGAGAGCAGGCATGCTAAAATCCGCGGCTTGACCAGGAGCAGGCGCCGTGGCAGAGCGCGGGGTAAACACCGCTCTACCACGGGTCTGACCAGCACCAGCCATACCATCGGCAAGCCGAGGTATGCGGTATCCGTGGTCAACAGCACCGCCCGGGGACACCCTCTGGACCGTGAAATCTACTCCTGCGTGAGTAGAACCATGGAACACGTCGCCTGCATTCCCCGCGAGGGGTGCACAGACGTCGTATTCCATGGCCACGTCCTCAGACGGCGACCCCAGCAGGAGATCCTCTTCTTCCTGGCCAGAAAGATTAGACTCCGGGTCAGCAAAGAAAGCTAACCCGGACTGGCCAGGAAAGGTGCCATAGGAGGGTTTGGCACCTTCGGCGCGCGGATACCCGGGGTCTGATGAGCAGACCGCGGGTCCCAGCAACAACCGTTGTCCACGGCCCCTCGGCGCGGCGCCATGCCTGCTGCCAGGGCCTTGGACTGCCCCCAACAAAGGGGCCACCTCTGAATCCACAACCGGACCGGACCTAAAGAGACCGGATTCAGAGGCGGGGATCACCTGCTCGTAAGCAGATGCCGAGGACAACAAAGGAGCTGGCCCAGGGAGCATGCCACGAAGCAACTCTGGGACCAGATCCTTTATTGTCCTCTGCATCTCTTGCAACATTTCGGACCTGAAGGCCTCCATATCCACCGCGGATGAGGCCTTCTTCTTACCCTTCTTACACACTTTCTCCTTCTTCTTCCTCTCTTCCTCCATTACCTTCTCCCTTGCCTGCAATGCGAGAAAATCAGACATTAATTCGCCCCCCCATAGCTTACATACGTCGCACTTCAGCAACGGTCCACAGGGACTGCAGCTGAAGCACAAGTGCGGGACGAAGCGGCTTTTCAGAAACCTCCCGCAGGACGGGCAACCAGGTCTCTGAAACAGGACAAAGGACAGGGACAATGAGCAAGGTAGTTAAGGTTAGCAAACTCAAAACCAACTAAAAAGAGAGGACAGGATCTCAAGATCAGAAATCAAGAAGAACCAGCCATGGACAAAACGTTAATTGTTAATAAAAAGGCCAAGGCCGATTATGACGTCATCACTCTCGTGACCAAATTAATCGATCCGCAACAAGCACCAAGAGCAAGAACGAATTGTATAAGTAAAAACGGAACATTTCCGTTGAATTGGCATTTCGAGTACACAACAATCAGATACAGAGATAACTCCTTCCAATTCTAGTATTGGCAAAAAGGGAAATTATCTCCCCTTTTGTTTACATTATAATTAGATACCTGATCCTTGTATAGACAAACCATCCAACGTGATGAACCGGAGAACTCCACCATAGTACGCCTCTACATTCTCTCCACCTCAGGGGAAGGAATTGGAGCAAGAGGGCAAAGTGAGAAGACCTTTATAACAGGCCTCCAACTCACTGAACATAGATCTTTTGGTTAGATAACCTAACAGTATTAGTAGGAAATGGAACCGTGGTGGAGAGAAAACATATCCTCTTGTGCCGAAAAGTCCACCAAAGCTTCTATGCGATACCTGTGGACAAAACACAAAGAGAAATGAGACATATGAAGCACCATGTTGTAAAAACCCAACATAATCAGGCGCTAATCACGGTAAGCGCGAGTCCCGGAAATACATTAAACCGGGACAAAACACGCTAGCATATCAAAGAATTCACCTGATAAAGCGATCCCGCTCCTTCCAGAGGCGAATCCTCCCTTTCCGACATGCTTCCACCAAAAATAAACGTCAAACGTGAGCGAAAAACAAGGCAACGCGCAGAAAAGTATGAAAACAACAAAACCGCATGTAACCCTTTGCCAATAAATGAGCAAAGAGGAAGTAGTAGTCGGCGCATGCGCGGTGGTGGGGCGAGCATCCGCCGGACTACCTCTGACTCCCTGCCCAGTAGGGGCACCTAACTGTTTTTAATCTGAGTGTTTTATTGAGTGAAAGCCGATATTTAGCAATATCAAAAGTATTAGGGAGGTAAGTATACTCTTGATGTGAAAATATTTTGACACCTTTAGAAAATTCCTGGTTTAACATCATCATGTGAGTTATCAAGCACGTGGATTGAGATTATGTCACACATGTTATCACAATAGATGACACTGCCACCTCACATCTAAGCTTAACAAAAGCTAGTATTTTTCTTGTATCTCATTAAGATGATGGTGTTTGAATGAGCTGTTGTTCGCTGTCAATGATCATCAGCAAAATATTATTGACACACGATGATGTCATACCACAACAATCATTCACACAATGACCTCACTCTGTGATTCTCATACGAAATTGAAGAAAATGACTTTCCATAACAAAATTTATTATTTAGGAATTCGAAAATATGCAAATAATATATTTCACTTTATCAGAATTATACAAAAGCATATTTGGTGTGCTTTGACTGTTTTTGTTTGTGTTCATCTTTATCATCATGAATACATGACTAGATATTAACATAAATGAAACAGTAGTCAGCTGGTCTAGGGACCTGTCAGTATGTATAATCATTCTGACCAGCTGAATAAATAATAGGAAACATTTTGCATCCTATGATCCAGTCCTTTTCATTGACATTCACCTTTTGACCTCAAAATCAGTTAACTTGTTAGGGACCCTTAGGGCAAGCATTCGCCCAAGTTTGGCCAAGATCCCTCCAGTAGAACAAGAGTTATCAATATACCAGATATTTTAAGTTGATGTTGACATTTTGATTAAAAATTCGATACAGTTCTTTGACAACCTACGCCCAAATTTGGTCAAGATCTTTCCAGAAATACTGAGTTATAGTTGATAGATAAACATTCACATATATACGATGAACAGACACATAGTCTTGCAGGCACACACAGACCACAGATAGTCTGGCAGGCACAAACGAACAGACAGAGAGTCTGGCAGGTTCACATCCATGCATGTATACACAGATGAACACATGAACAGACAGATAGTATGCCAGGCACACATGCATGTATACATGGATGAACAGGCAGAGTCTGGCAGGCACACATGCATGCATACATGGATGAACAGACAGATAGTCTGGCAGGCACACATGCATGCATACATGGATGAACAGACAGGTAGTCTGGTATGCACACATGCATGCATACATGGATGAACAGCCACATAGTCTGGCAGGCACACATGCATGTATACACAGATTAACAGACAGATAGCCTGGCAGGCACACACACACATGTATGCACAGATGAACAGAGATAGCCTGGCAGGCACACACGCATGTATACCAATATGAATAGACAGCCAGTTCGGCAGGCACACATGCATGTATACACAGATGAACACACAGATAGTCTGGCAGGCACACATGCATGTATACACAAATGAACAAACAGATAGTCTGGCAGGCACACATGCACAAGCACAGTAATTACAAGCTTCGCAACAGTCTGTGATGAGACAAATCATCATAAAAACACTATTAATCTTCTTTTGTTTATCCACATAATTATTTTTAGACTGGTTGAACGTTTGGATTATTATGCTACTCAAGTAGACAAGCATAACAGAAATGAGGTTCACACATGCACTAAGTGCCGTCATACCTGTGAATAACGGACACCGTACAATTAAGGCGGTTCCAAAAAAGTTAGGTTTAGTGAGTGTACTTCATTACAAAGATGACTTACCTCTGCTTCTGCATACTCTGGTATGCGGTGTATTGGACTCTGATTGGCTGATGACGGAGGGGAATAAATGGACGAGTCTCCTGATATGCTGCTCCGGGCAGGGCTTTTTAGTGGAGATGATGATAGATTGGTGAGTGTATCTGCCTCAGTCACCTTGTGGTTAGCTTCATTAGGGAGTTGACTGGGTGCTTCATGGATTGTAAGCGGGCTAGGCTGTTGGTTCTGGTTAATCACATGATTCGGGTTGTTACTGTTTATGTCAGTATCCTGTAACCAGAATAATAGTACTAGTTAGCTGTGTGCGTGCGTGTGTGTGCGCGTTTGTGTGTGCGCGCGCGTGCGTGCATGCGTGCGTGCGTGCGTGCGTGTGCTGAAGAAATGCAAATGTATGAAGCACACACATGTTTCTATGTGAAGGCATATTACTTCTATTTTTAGCTGATGACACGAAAATCATTATATTTTATTTCCAAAATCATAACAAAATGGTTATTAGAAGCAACAGATTTAAGATGAAAATCATTGTATTGTACTGCATAGATGCAAAGGCATTCAAGTCATTAAAGTAATTAGATCATTAAGATTTTATTTAAAATTAGATTTTGCCTTCTCAACATGTTAATAACGATGATCAATCTCCGCAAGAATTAGTGATAGCTACAAGTCAAATTAATATTAAAATATTCAGCAGCTTCTGTAGATGGATGCCAGGGAGTTGTAGCAAAATGAAGTGCTAAAATGAATGAAATGTGATTGTTGATTGAAGTTTCAACCTTACATTTAATGGAGCTGGTTTAGCTGTCCTTTCAATCACAGAGCACATTAGTCTTAAAGAACCGCTTTTGGCTCTTTGGAGTTGATACCACTCTGCAGTACCCTAGAACAGAAGACATAAGCTACTATAGGTACCGACTAAACAATAAAACATGTTCTAAACCGTTGTTACTGTACCCTGTTGGTTGTTACTGTACCCTGTTGGTTGTTACTGTACCATGTTGGTTGTTACTGTACCCTGTTGGTTGTTACTGTACCCTGTTGGTTGTTACTGTACCCTGTTCGTTGTTACTGTACCCTGATGGTTGTTACTGTACCCTGATGGTTGTTACTGTACCCTGTTGGTTGTTACTGGACCATGTTGGTTGTTACTGTACCATGTTGGTTGTTACTGTACCCTGATGGTTGTTACTGGACCATGTTGGTTGTTACTGTACCATGTTGGTTGTTACTGTACCCTGATGGTTGTTACCATACCCTGGTGGTTGTTACTGTACCCTGATGGTTGTTACTGTACACTATTGGTTGTTACTGTACCCTGATGGTTGTTACTGTACCCTGTTGGTTGTTACTGTACCATGTTGGTTGTTACTGTACCCTGATGGTTGTTACTATACCCTGTTGATTGTTACTATACCCTGTTGGTTGTTACTGTACCATGTTGGTTGTTAGTGTACCATGTTGGTTGTTACTGGACCATGTTGGTTGTTACTGTACCATGTTGGTTGTTACTGTACCGATGGTTGTTACTGGACCATGTTGGTTGTTACTGTACCCTGTTGGTTGTTACTGTACCCTGTTGATTGTTACCATACCCTGGTGGTTGTTACTGTACCCTGATGGTTGTTACTGTACACTATTGGTTGTTACTGTACCATGTTGGTTGTTACTGTACCCTGTTGGTTGTTACTATACCCTGATGGTTGTTACTGGACCATGTTGGTTGTTACTGTACCATGTTGGTTGTTACTGTACCATGTTGGTTGTTAGTGTACCATGTTGGTTGTTACAGTATCCTGTTGGTTGTCACTGTACCATGTTGGTTGTTACTGTACCATGTTGCTTGTTACTGTACCATGTTGCTTGTTACTGTACCATGTTGGTTGTTACAGTATCCTGTTGGTTGTTACTGTACCCTGTTAGTTGTTACTGTACCCTGATGGTTGTTACTGTACCCTGATGGTTGCTACTGTATCCTGTTGGTTGTTACTGTACCATGTTGGTTGTATTCATTGCTTGCAAACACTGATTATTATTCTAACTGCTGTGAATGTAATGGAGGAATCCGATCTCTTACTGAAGTCTATGACATCATAATCAAATATTTCACATGATAGCTGATGCCACAATCAAAATGAAGTATATCTGTTACAAAAGTGGCAATATTCTGTCACGAGAGCGTCTGAAACTCTGAATTGGATGTCTTTGGAGAATTTACAATTTAATAAACTTCCAGTTGAATATTCTAAACACAGTTTGAGTGGGAGTTGTTGCTGCCATAGTCAGCAATAGCCCGAAGTTAAATTTGTTTTAAAATAATCGACAGCTTACCTGTATAGTTAATTGGAAATTGAGATACCGGTACTTCAATGGCCAACGTGTCAAAATCTATTAAAAAACGTGTAAGAGCACAGCAACTCCTGCCTATAGCTACTGACCAACCAATACAGATTGTGGAAAGCTTTGTTAGTTTATGTCTGAACATGGGATATCTTTGAGGACACTTGTATATATAGTTAACTGGACACACATGCCAAGTTTGGAAAGTATCCCTTCAATAGAACATGAGATATCATCCAGAAGTGCAAGGAAATTTAAGTAACACTTTAATGGTCAAGCCGGCCAAAACCGGCCTCTGCTGTGGTCTTCAGTAATGTCCATTTGCAGACTAAGAGACGATAAATTTTGAAAATTTACCACTGAAATGCTCGACTCGATAAGCGCGCCAGGCATTCCAGTAGCTAATTTTTTTTAATTGTCTATTCTTGGCCTACAAACGGACAATACTCACCAAATCTTTTTAATTTTCTTTAATAATCTTGACCATTAAAGGATTAATTCTGTTACAGCGATGTTTACCTTTGACCTTTTGATCAGAAAATCAAGAACATGTAAGCCAAGCTTGGTTATGATCCTCTCAGCAACTCGTGCGAGCTAGTATCCACAATTTCCTTAGGTAGATCACCTTGACAGCGACGCCAACACCACATCCCACCCACCAACCAAAATTAATAGGGTTCTTCAGACCCTCAACGTTAACATTTCCCTCCCAAGCCTAGTAAAAACTTCACCAATAAAGATAGATGGCATTTCAGTTATGCACACATGCGCATTTGCACACGTGCACGCAAGCACAGAAGAAAATGCTATACATATACCTCCTATCTACATATATGGAAGGTGGGAGAATAATTTATCTTTCCAGAGTATCGATCTATCAATCTGACGTCATAATCAGCTAAGCAGCGTGTAGGATGACATCATAATCATTATGTCATAAATGATTCTATTTGGCCCGTCTTTAACTCTTAATCATCTGACACATTGTACGAATTGTATGTCTCTACTATTTAATAAACATGCTGTTGAATATTTTGAAACTAATTTGACTGGGCACTGTTGCTGCCATAGAAATTTATAGTCAGGGAGTTCAGAGATCGATCGATCCTAACACGGACGAGGTGTGGGTGGAGCTTAGGTAGAGGTGGGCGTGGCATAGCAAAAACTGGAAATGTCCATTCTCACCTTTCTAATACTGGGCTTTATGACATACATCTCAATGAATCAGATGCCGTCTTATGACACAATGGCTTTGTATACTAACAAAATTTAGACGTATATGTATATCTTAGATGGCTGACAGAAAATAGAAAACATAATTCTTTATGCTCCTGTAATTCTATCAGCCTAATCAGGGCTCAAAAATTTGAAAAATATTGTGTTGCCCCAAGAGGCAAGTATGCCATTTAAACTAGGTTGGCCAACCGTACATCCAGGTTGATCCATTTCTGTAAATTCTGTTGAAAATATGTATTGTTATATGCTATATAGACTACAGAATCCTTGTAAATACCAACTCAAGCATTACATTAACCCTTTAGCCCTCATATCAGCCAAAAATGGCTTGTGCAGGTCTTGAGAAATGTACATTTGCAGACCAAGAGAAGACTATTTTTGAAGATTTACCACTGGAATGAACCGAGCCAGTGAGTCCAGTGGTAGATTTTCAGAAAAGTCTTCTCTTGGTCTGCAAATGGACATTTTCCATGAGAAAATTGATTATTAAAGGATTAAGACTAAATAAAATACTTAGTCACCATGACTACAGTAGATATAGGGTCCCTGAAAATAACACATTATCTAGGTTGTCCACCAGGGCAACCAGTGTGTTAAAATTTGGTTGCCTTGCAGAGTAGAAAGTGGTTGCCCAGACCGCAGGAATATGTAATTTTTGTGGCCGGCTAATATAAGACATTTAAGTACAATACAAACTAAACGAAATCTAGGATTTCTTTTTTCACGAGAGAGTTGATACTTACCTCCCTAATACTTTTGATATTGCTAAATATTGGCATTCACTCAATAAAACACTCAGATTAAAAACAGTTAGGTGCCCCTACTGGGCAGGTAGACAGAGGTAGTCCGGCGGATGCCGGCCCCACCACCGCGCATGCGCCGACTACTACTTCCTCTGACTAATTTATTGGCTGACACACATGCAACTACTAAGAGCCTGAAGACCGAGCCTCTGTGGGGTGGAGAGGCCGGGTCCGTATCTAGGGAGGTAAGTATCAACTCTCTCGTGAAAAAAGAAATCCTAGATTTCGTTTATTTCACATCAAGAGTATACTTACCTCCCTAATACTTTTGATATTGCCAGAATTCGAAAGTGAATCTGGCGGGAGGGAGGCGAGGTCAAAAGACCAGCTCTTCCCTATACGCTTTCACGCGTTTACGGCACTTAAAAACGTCTGAAACTGTGTGAGAACACAGTCAGGATTTGACAAACCATCGGATAACACAACCGATGCATGAGAGATGACCGAATGTCATATGCGCTCCCCCCCCCCCCCCCTGGGAGGAAGACTAGATGACCTCAATGTCCTATACGCTCTCTACGTACTAGTGCCACGTACTACAGGACAGAGACGAAAGTACTCCATTTTCGTATATTCTCTATGAACCACAACCCACACAAACCATCACCATATTAATAATAACGGGTAACGTGACAATACATTTAACAATGAACAACACATAAACAAGACTGACCTTGTTGAACTTGGAAGCTGTCATCACGTTCCCAGTAGAGAAGCCTGATGCAGTCCCGACAAGTGGTTGTTACCATTACTTAAATGTGATGTATATAAGCAACGAGGAAACTCTCCTCATAAAACATACAGGCGATTATTGTTTCAAAATCGACAAGGTGAGAGGATTTGAGGTGTCACGGAGGTAATGGTCTGTAAAACTTGACTCACAGTGCCACTGAGCCACGGACATAATGTCATCCACAGGGACCCCACTAAATAGGGCAGTGGATGCCACGACACCGCGGACACTGTGAGCCTTGGCCACATCAACCTGTCTCCCAGTGGCGGATTTGTGAGAAAACTGAATACATTCTACAATCCACCTGGAAATGGTGTCCTTAGACGCCCTGCCATGGGGTTCAATATATGACAACCATAATGCTGACTGGTCAGTACGCCACTCCGAAGTACGCTGTTTGTACCGGAGCAGCGCCCGTACGGGGCACCATACTTTAGAATTAGGATCATATCTAGTTAAAGATGGCAAAAAAATAGGTTGACCTGGATATTTCAAAGACTGATTCTTAGCCAAGAAATTAATCCTAGGTAGAAGCTTAAGGCCTTCCCCTGTAACCACAAAACGGTCATCCTCGGCTGATAAGGCGTGAATCTCACTCCTACGCCTTGCCGAGGCCGCAGCAATTAAAAACACAGTTTTAAGAGTCAACAATTTCATAGAAATGGAACTAAGTGGTTCAAAAGGCTTATCTCCTAGTACCTGAAGCACCAGAGATAAACTCCAGACTGGAATCAGTGGTGGATTCCTTGGTCTTAGATTGCCCATGCCTTTAATTAATACATTTAATGTACTTACTTCATCACTTCCCCTCTTAGCCAAGCAAGGAATAACAGTCATTAAAGCTGACTTATAACCAGCAATAGAGTTAGGCTTGAGGCTATAGGCATCATATAGGTGACAGAGGAAATCAGCTACTACCTGAATAGATGAATCCATTGGATCAATACATCTTTTTGAGCACCACTCTGCAAATCTGTTGATTTTATAATTATATGCTCTGGAGGTTGACCCCCTCCTGGCTTTGGCCATAAACATGGTCGCTTGCTTAGAAAATTCTAATTCTAGATTCCTTGACAACATCCACGCAGTCAATCGGAACATTGACGGATTGTCGTGAAGGGCCTTGCCCTGGAAGATAAGGTCGTCCATCAGAGGCAGAGGAACCGGACTGCAGACCAGAAGGTCCAGCAGATCCATATATCACGATCGGCTTGGCCAATCTGGGGCGATCAGAAGCACTTGGCACTCCTGCTGCCTGATTTTCTGAAGCACCTTTGGAATCAGGATTGCTGGAGGGAATGCGTATGCATACATTCCCACCCAGCTGATAGCTAACGCATCTGTTGCGAAAGCGCTTGGGTCTGGAATCGGAGAGACGTACGTCGTCATCTTCGCATTCTTCTTCGTTGCGAACAAATCGATGTTGGGCTTCCCCCAATGGTCGAACAGACGATCCGCCACACATTGATTTAGTTGCCATTCCGTGGGTAAAATACTCATCCTTCGGCTCAATGAGTCTGCTAGCAGATTTAGCCTTCCCGGAATATGAACTGCTCTCAAGGTAATCCTGTGATCCAGGCACCAACAAAGCAATTTCCAAGTCATCATACAGAGACTGGGCGACTTCGTTCCGCCCTGGCGGTTTATGTAAGTCACTACTGTTGAGTTGTCTAAACGAATAAGAACAATCTTGCCCTGAACTTTCTGTAAGAAATGTTCCAGGCCCAGGACTACTGCTCTTAGCTCCAGTAGATTGATATGTTCCTTTGACTGATCCAGATCCCAAAGCCCTGATATTGTGGACTCTTCCAGACAAGCTCCCCACCCCTCCATCGATGCATCTGTATACACAGTCACCTGAGGGTGGGGAGGGGTTAGCAAAACCCCCAGCAAGAGATTCTCTATATTCAACCACCATTGCAGGTGGTGAATTAGAGGCGCCAACACTGACACATTCGAGTCCAGCGAACCTGAACTCTGGGTCCACCGTGTCATGAGAAACAACTGGATCGGGCGCCTGCGTAAGGCCGCCTGCGGAATGACTGGTTCCAATGAAACCATCAAACCCAGCATTCTCAAGTAAACCCATGCCAGGACATGACGACTGTCGCACACCGACTGTATTAAGGAGATGAGTCTCTGAACCCTCTCCTGAGTAGGATAAACATATCCCGTCTCCAGATCGAAGAACATGCCCAGGTAAACAAACTTCTGGGATGGAGTCAGCTCTGATTTTTGGAAATTGATTATCCAGCCCAAGTCCGTGAGAGTTTTCAAAACAATCTCCAGATTGGCCGATAACGTTTCCTGGGTGTGTGCTTTTAACAGCCAGTCGTCTATGTACGTGTAGACTGCTATGCTTCTCCTGCGGAGGTATGCCGTGATCGCGAGAACCACACGGGTGAAGACCCGAGGAGCCGTGGAAATTCCGAAGGGTAATACCCTGAATTCCCACTGTCTGCCCTGGAATGCAAATCTCAGGAAGCGACGGAAACTCCTCTCTATGGGAATGTGGAAATAAGCATCCTTCAAATCTATTGAAGCTGTCCACATTCCCTGCTCTAACCCCGCCAACACCGAGCGCACAGTCTCCATCTTGAAACTGGGCGTCTCTATGAACTTGTTCAATGGCTTGAGGTTGAGAATCGGCCTCCACCCTCCGGTGTTTTTTGTTACTAAGAACACGGTTGAATAGAAGCCCTGGCACCTCTGCGCCGGCTGAATAGCTCCTTTTGTATGAGGGAATTTATCTCCTCCTCGATACACAACCTTTGATCTGGATCTCTCGGAATCGGAGTCCAGATCGGCACGAGAGACAGTCGCGATGGCGGGCCTGTCATCCAATCGGGATGATGCCCGACAGAAAGCCATCGTAAGACTAAACGGTCCTGAGTCAACCGCTTCCACTCTGGCAAGCGGTCGGCCAATCGGCCGCCCACCGGTCCACCTAGGGAGAGAGGTGGACATAAGGAGTGCGAGAGTGGCACTGTCTTCTCGGCCAGAAACACCGGAGTGGTTCCCACCGTGGTAACCGGCCCATCAGGCCCGATTACCGCGACCAGATCCCCGCGCGCCACGCCCAGCACCGCGCGCACCTCGGTGCGCGGGTGGCTGTCTGACTGGCTGCGCCTGGGGAGCCTGCACCCCCCTCGCTGCAGGCCGAATCGCACGCGGCCTAGGCCGTCGCTGCGATGGTGGCTGGCCTCTGACCTGGCCACCTCCACCTCGAGCCTGCAGGGGACGATACGCAGGGGGTGCTGCGCGAACGCTCGCACGACGGAGCACTTCAAATTGCTCGCGCAGCGCACTCTGGTTGTTGACCAGAGTCACCATCTCCTGGAGGTGCCTGCATCCCTCACCTCCAAAGAGACCAGGACCTGTCATAGGCGTACGCAGTAGCCTATTGTACAGGTCCTGGGACGGGCACAGATTGCCCAAGGCAAACGTGCGCCTCGCCCGGACACTCCTGGTCACCGCCCGCGTCAAGCAGTCCAGAGCCAGGTTGATACCATCCTGGATGGCTCGCTGGACTGTGACCGGGCTTGGTTGGCGCGATGCGGATGCCGTTACCACCCCCTGTAACAGCTGGGAGACGTGGGACAGAGCAGCAATCGATGCTCTCCCACTCTCCTCCGCATCACGCAGCGCGGCATTTGCAGAACGCAACGCGTTCGAGCACAGGACACCTGTGTCAGAACGGGAGCCTGGCCGCGCATCTTCGCCCAAAGCCGCACGGTCATCGACGCTTGGCTTGGGCACCACACCGTACCGCGGGTAGTCCAGGGGCACGATGCGGCAACGCCTGGCCACCTCGCGAGGGGCCTTCGCGAGACGCCCATTCGCCTTAATGGACGTCTCCGCCGCCTCGAACATGTCCACGACATGCTCAGCCAGCGGCAGAGATGGCATAGCGTTTACAATCGGCTTACCAGCTAACCACGGCCTGTGATCTCGCTGGCTAGCCGACTGTTCCACGGGCAGATCTGGCCGAACACTCACCAGCCACTGGCAAGCGTCCGACCAATCCTCCTCCGTGGCTAGCTGCGAGCGCTCTACAAGACGGGGGCCTTCGTCTTCCTCCTGAGCGCACGCAGCAGAGCTTGACGGCGGGTATGCTGATACCGCTGGCAAGCCAGGGACAACATGCGGCCCCGAAAGACCAGGCATGTTAAGCTCACTGGCTTGACCAAGAGCAGGCGCCGTGGTAGAGCGCGGGGCAGACACCGCCCCACCATGGCCCAGACCAGCACCAGCGACACTCTCGGCAAGCCGAGGTATGCGGTAACGCTGGCCTTCAGCACCGCCCAGGGTCACCTTCTGGACCGTGAATTCTACTCCTGCGTGAGTAGAACCATGGACCACATCGCCTGCATTCCCCGCGAGGGGTGCACAGACGTCGTAGTCCATGGTCACGTCCCCAGACGGCGACCCTAGCAGGAAATCCTCTTCCTCCTGGCCAGAAAGATTAGACTCCGGGTCAGCAAAGAGAGCTAACCCGGACTGGCCAGGGAAGGTGCCATAGGAGGCATTGGCACCCGCGGCGTGCGGATACCCAGGGTCTGATGAGCAGACCGCGGGTCCCAGCAACAACCGATTTCCACGGCCCCTCGGCGCGGCACCAAGCCTGCTGCCAGGGTTGTGGAACGCCCCCATCAACGGGGCCACCTCTGAATCGTTCTCAAACAACGGAACCGACCTAAGGAAATTAGATTCAGAGGCGGGGATAACCTGCTCTGAAGCAGATGCTGAGGACAACAAAGGAGCTGGCCCAGGAAGCATGCTGCGAAGCAACTCTGGGACCAAATCCTTTATTGTCCTCTGCATCTCTCCCAACATTTCGGACCGGAAGGCCTCCATGTCCACCGCGGACGAGGCCTTCCTCTTACCCTTCTTCGAAACACTCTCTCTCTTCGCCTTCCTCTCCTCCTCTACGCCCTTCTCCTTTGCCTGCAATGACAAAAAGTCAGACATCAGTTCGCCCCCCCCATTGCTTACATACGTCGCACTTAAGCAGCGGTCCACAGGGACTGCAGCTGAAGCACAAATGGGGAACAAACCGATCCTTCAGAAACCGGCCACAGGACGGACAACCAGGTCTCTGAAACAGGACAAAGGACGAGGACAATGAGTAAGTTAGTTAAGGTTAGAAACTCAAAACCAAACTAAAGAGAGGGACAAGATCATAAAGATCAGTACTCAAGAAAAAACCAGCGTTGGACAAAACTTTAAATGTTAATAAAGAGCAAGGCTGATTATGACGTCATCAATCCCTTGACAGAAATTAAATCGGTCCGCAACAAGCATCCAAGTGCAAGGACGAATTGTATTCGCAACTAGAATAACCTCACATGGATATTCAGACTACACACTATCAGATACCCAATGATAACAATGGTTTATAAAACAGTCATTATTTTTTCAAATAATTCATATCACCTCATATCTTTAATTAGATACCTGACACCTGGTATAGACAAACCATCCAACGTGATGCACTGGAGCACTCTACCAAGACTACGCCTCTTAACTCTCTCCACCTCAGGGGAAGGAATTGGATCAAGAGGGCAAAGTGAGAAGACCTTTATATGAAGCCTCCAACTCACTGCGCATAGATTTTTTGGTTAGATAACCTAACAGTATTAGTAGGAAATGGAACCGTGGTGGAGAGAAACAAACCCTCCTGTGCTGAGATGTCCACTAATAATGCAAATCCATACCTGTGAACATAAACACAAAGAGAGATTAGACTTATATAGCACCGAGTTGAAAAAACAACTCAAAACCGGCGCTCATCACGGTAAACGCGAGTCCCGGAAACACATTACACTGGGGAAAAACTCGCTACAATATAGTTGAAATCACCTGATAAAGAGATCCAGCACCCTCCTCCGGAGAAGTCGCCCTTTCCGACATCTTTCTCTTTCTTCCCAGGTATATTCAAACTATTTTACACAGGTAAACGAGTGAAAACTTTCTAACAAGCACAAACGCATGTGAACTCTCTGCCAATAAATTAGCAAAGAGGAAGTAGTAGTCGGCGCATGCGCGGTGGTGGGGCCGGCATCCGCCGGACTACCTCTGTCTACCTGCCCAGTAGGGGCACCTAACTGTTTTTAATCTGAGTGTTTTATTGAGTGAACGCCAATATTTAGCAATATCAAAAGTATTAGGGAGGTAAGTATACTCTTGATGTGAAAAGCCTAATGACAAATGATGCATCCAGACCTGATACATACCCGCATGTGTACATGTTGTGGATTCATGGCTCTAAAATCCACATAAAAGTCAAACTGCAACTATATGATGGCACATGTGTTTCCATAATGATGTGCAATTGCAACAGCTGAAAAGCGCCAAAAGCACTCTTCAATAAATTTGAAGCATGTCGCCGCAAACATTTGCGAGCCATTACAAATGCATTGCTGGCCATAGTATGCTGAGAAAGCACCGGCATTTGCAGATATTGGTTTCAAGCATGTCTGGCTATTGCGTCATCCAGATCTGATCTGAATTTCAAGCTAGATCTAGATTCTTGAGCTGATTCCCTGTCAGTTAAGATTTTATTTTGACATAAATACCTTATGTGAGAGTTCCTTAAGTTGGTCCACAGTAAGCAGCATCTTCCCGAGGAAGTCATTACCGAAAATGTCTTTGTCGAATACACTCTGAAAAATTAACAGTGTGAGAAAGGTTCAGGTTACTCAATGAACCACTAGCTCTGTCGCTAATGAAGTAACCAGTTCATCCGAGTTAAACATGATCCAAAATATTTCAGCAATGTCTTCCAATCCAATTATGTGCAAAATATTCAACAGTACGTTTTATTTTGTTTTGGAAACGTTTTAAGTTATCTCAGAGTCTGTATAAACGGTATCACACAAATTTTAGAGTCCGACTTCAGTTGGTATATATGCTTTAGCAGATTACAAATGAGATATTACTAAAAACATGTGATAGATTTGATAGAAAATAGCAACTCATCTGAAATTCTATTTAAAATTAACTAAGATATTTCTTTTCACGTCAGTTGTAATCATTTTCTTACCATTTTATAACAACATATTTTAATCACTTTATCACCTTCCTAAGTATGACACATCAGACCAAAATGGAACACAAATATAATGGCAAATGCAGTATTTGATTAATTCAGATTTTTAATTATTTTTAATTGGTCCTTTCAAATTTGCTCACTTTTCATTAGTACTTATCATTGTATTACATTTTACAACGCCTTAACAGTAACAAAGCCAGAGCAATCAGAAATTACACACCCTCGCGTTCCCATTTTTTCTCACATTGTTAAATGTTTTCGGACTTTTTTCGGATTATCCTGATTTTTTTTCAGATCCCGCACAAAGTTATGGAATCCCAGTCTATGGTCACACCCTTTCATGTGTTAAAATTTGAGCCAACTCCGACCCGCTGTTTCCAAGATAGCGACAGATCCAAAATTTAATTCAATCCTGATCATGGTGCGTTTATCTGGATCGCAGTCAAAATCATGAAATCCTCTTGCAACGCAAAGCAAGTTCCTTCGTTATGTTAAAATTGAAGCCAAATCGGATCAGTAGTATTTGAAACAAGCATTCTGTAAGTATTGCTGCTTTGCAATACATGTCCCCTACCTGGTGATATAAATCTTTAGAGATTGACAGTCACAAATTTCATTAAAAATTGTCATAAGCAGCTGAAACTCGAACTTTATCTGTAACTTCTCATAACATAGCAATAAACCAAGTCTCAGTTATATATGGTGAAGGAGAAGGAAAATGTCTTGAAAGCTGATATGTTTGTATTTCATAAGTCGAAAGGGGACATAACACTATAATAAAATGACGCAAATGCCTGAAACCCGAACCTGGTCTGTAATTACTCATAATAAATTAATGTACCAATTCTCAGTTGAATATCTTGAAAGACTGCAAGAAAAAGGGTGGAAAACTAATATTTTTCGTATTTCATAGGTCGAAAAGGGGCATAACTCCATAAAAAATTAATGCATACGCCTGAAACTCGAACTTGGTCTGTAACTTCTCATAATAAAGCAATGTAGCAATTCTCAGTATAATATCTTGAAAGACTCCGAAAAAGAGTGCGGAAATTTTTCGTATTGCATAAGTAGAAAGGGGGCATAACTCTATGAAAAATTAACGAAAATGTCTGAAACTGTAACTTTCTCTGTAACCCCTTATACTAAAGTGATGGAACCGATTTTTCCTTAAATATCTTGAAGGAGTGCGAAAAAAGTGCGAAAAGCTGATATCTTTCATATTTCTTAAGTCGAAAGGGGGCATAACTCAATCAAAAATTGACGCATACATCTGAAACTCGAACTTGGCCTGTAACTTCTCATACCAAAGCAATGTAGCAATTCTCAGTATAATATTTTGAGACTGCGAAAAAAAGTGTGGAAAACTAATATTTTTCATATTTCATAAGTTGAAAGGGGGCATAACTCCATGAAAAATTGAAGAAAATGTCTGAAACTCGAACTTGCTCAGTAAGTCCTTACGCTAAAGCGATGCACCGATTTTTGCTTAAATATCTCGAAGGAGTGCGAAAAAAAGTGCGGAAAGCTGATATTGTTTGTATTTCTTAACTCGAATTGTTGTGTAATGGTTTTGTACTATTAAACTTAGTTAGCAGATGCACAGATAACATACTCCTAGGCATACTTGGACAGGAGTATAAGGCCAAGTAATCTAACGGTCTTAGAACAAGATAGCAACCCAAACTCACTCACTGTCATGATGCTGGCTGACATTTGAACATTCGTAAATCCTGTTGCCTTGCTTGTTTAATGCTGAGGATTTACAGTATTGCAGCAGCTCACCTTAGTCATGACAGTGAATGAGTCTGACATGTCTGAGCACAAGAATTTGCATACCAGCAGTTGCAACCATACAATATAATACTGATATTAATAAGAATGTTTAGTGAGTGACACTTTTTGGAGGACACGGCCCAAAGCGATTGGCTTTAATAACTTGTAATTAAGCCACAGATACCATCTCCAATGTCCTGGCTGATGTGTGCCTAAGCATTGAGTTAGTACAAGTTATAAAGACGAGAGTCCCCGGGGGCATAACCCCATCAAAAATTTACGCATATGCCTGAAACTCGAACTTGGTCTGTAACTTCTCATAACAAAGCAATAAACCAATTCTCAGTTGAATACCTTGAAGGACTGCGAAAAAGTGCAGAAAACCAACTGCGACAGACGGATGGACAGATGGAGTGCAAACCCATAGTCACCCCCCCGGTTTTACCAGGGACTGATAAAGCTATGGACAGACCTACCCTTTCCCCTTATGAGGCATGGGTAATAACCTTATAATCAGCATTGTCATGTCGTCTGTAGTAGCCAACAAACGGAATAGTAATACAGTGCTCATAACATCTGTCCTTAGTGTGTAAATCTCCTCATAATGGAAGGATCTGATCTGTCACTCACGTGTATAACATCATAATCAATTACATCACTAGTTAGCTGATGTCCCAATCAGAATAGCTTATAATAGCTCCGGCATGAAAGCTGAAACATCTGTCACTCAAGGGTATAACATCATAATCAATTACATCACTAGTTAGCTGATGTCCCAATCAGAATAGCTTATACTAGCTCCGGCATGAAAGCTCAAACATCTGTCATTAAGTGTATGAATTGTATGTCTTTGATGAATTTACAATTAAATAAACATTCTGTTGAGTATTTTGAAACTAATTGTGACTGGGAGCTGGTGCTGGAATAGAGAGCAAGAGACGACACCCCCCCCCCCCCCACCCCCCACCCCCCACCCACCCCCACACACACATACATCGCAACCCCCTTCTCAAACTGTTTTCAAAATATTCAACATCTTACCTGTATAATTACCTTGCAATTGGGATTCTGGGAATTTAAGATCTAAAATATATCAATCGATTTGAAAACGTGTATAAAGTGGGCAGAGCTTAGCTAGAAATGAATGCCTGTATTATTTGTAATGAGCATGATTTCATAAATAGATGGTAGTAATGGTGAAAACTGTCTTATTAGAACTGTATTTATGCCAAGATATACGGCAGACAACTCTGCAAGTTAAGATAAGAATTTAGAAAAGTTATTTCCCATTAATCAAACTACATGTATGGTATTAAAATAATCTTGCAACAGTTTGTAAACGGATTAGGCACATTTTATAACTCTCTCTTCAATTTGTCAGAAACAAGATATGTCAAAATAAAACCGCCTTGCCATGTTCTTCAGTTGATCATTTTGAAAACAATTTTAAAACTAATGAATGAATTAATGAAAATCATTGCTATTCTAGACCTAGCGAATATCATACATGAGAGAAATAGTCAAATCTGTCTTAAGCAACCACATTACTATTACGCGATCACTAAAGACAGCTGGTCTGTATTATAAGTCACTCAGAATATGATGTGCCAGAAAGGGATAAAATACGGTGGTCAGTTATGACAGGTGGTCACTCAGAATATGATGAGTCAGTAAGGGATAAAATATGCTGGTCAGTTATGACAGGTGGTCACTCAGAATATGTGTGAGTAAGGGATAAAATATGCTGCTGGTCAGTTATGACAGGTGGTCACTCGGAATATGATGTGTTAGTAAGGGATAAAATATTCTGATCAGTTATGACAAGTGGTCACTCAGAATGAGGTGTTAGTAAGGGATAAAATATGCTGGTCAGTTATGACAGGTGGTCACTCAGAATATGTGTCAGTAAGGGATAAAATATGCTGCTGGTCAGTTATGACAGGTTGTCACTCAGAATATGATGAGCCAGTAAGGGATAAAATATGCTGCTGGTCAGTTATGACAGGTGGTCACTCAGAATATGATGTGTTAGTAAGGGATAAAATACGGTGGTCAGTTATGACAGGTGGTCACTCAGAATATGATGAGTCAGTAAGGGATAAAATATGCTGCTGGTCAGTTATGACAGGTGGTCACTCAGAATATGATGTGTTAGTAAGGGATAAAATATGCTGGTCAGTTATGACAGGTGGTCACTCAGAATGTGTCAGTAAGGGATAAAATATGCTGCTGGTCAGTTATGACAGGTGGTCACTCAGAATATGATGAGCCAGTAAGGGATAAAATATGCTGCTGGTAAGTTATGACAGGTGGCATTGTGTTCACCTGTCTTAACCCAACCCTCAAATATGTTCCAGAAAATAATTTTGTCTCATAGAAGATGTCCATTTGCAAACCAAGAGACTATATTTGAAAATTTACCAATGGAATGACTGGCTCGAGTTATCGATCAACTCATTCAAACAGTAAAATTTCAAAAATAGTCTTCTCATGGTCTGCAAATGGGCATGTCTCAAGAACACAGTAGAAGGCATTTAAGGCAAGGTTGAATGTGCGACTCCAAAAGGCAGGTGCTTCTCACTCAAGCAAGTTTGACTGTATGGAATCTATGCATGTATGTTAACCCTTTAACCCTCGAATTTATTCAAGAAAATTTCAATTTTCACATAGATGCCCATTTGCAGACCAAGAGATTATTTTTGAAAATTTACAATTGGAATGACTGGCTCGGTTATCGAGTCAGTCATTCCAGTGGTAAATTTAAAAAAATAGTCTTCTCTTGGTCTGCAAATGGACATTTCTCAAGGCCAGTGTAGAAGCCATCTTTTGGCTGATATAAGTGTGTGACGACGGTTGCTATCATATGATCGTAAGATCATACATAGCAATCAAATTTCTATACAATCACGTTAGCTTATGCCACCGGCAACATATTTGGACTCCAAATCCGCTACAATATAGGTAGACAGATTGTTATTCAGTCTTGCATGCTTTCTGGTTGATTTAATGAAATAAATTACTTCATGTCAATTATAAAAGGGTAGGGGATATTCGTAATCGAGATTTACATTTATACAAAATGTATATCAGTTAGAATTAAGATAATTGTATTTGTTATTATGATTAGGTTATAATCAATGTAGATTTCATTATTTATAAAATGTATGGAATCTCTATGGATTATTTGAGCAGTTATGTAGGAGTTACAAATCAACATGTTGTTGTATATCCGCGTGATCCAGACGGGTCACAATACATTGTGTGCATGTGTTAAAATCGCCGCCTCGACAAGCATTTGGTGGTTGGCCTTCGTGAGAGTTAGTTGCGCCTTAGCGAAGTTGTGATGTAGGCAGCCATCGTTTCACATGTATATATTTCTATGCCGGCCATATACACCGGCGTGGCTGAGAGATTGTTTCGATTGTGAAGTTCAAATATAAAAATGAGTTTATCAGCAGTCCTCATACAGATTCGTAAATAGATATGGGCGCCATCTCAGTTTAGGGCCCATTAACAGTTAATTCACGTTTGTCCAATCAATATACGTTTTGATTTGTGGGCACAATATGAACTTTCATCCAAGAATCTCTCCATGACTTTGGGTCATTAATATCAGCTATAGCCAGGTCTCCAGCTCCTGGTAATATCATCTGTAGCCAGGTCTCCAGCTCCTGGTAATATCATCTGTAGCCAGGTCTCCAGCTCCTGGTAATATCATGTGTAGCCAGGTTTCCAGCTCCTGGTAATATCAGCTATAGCCAGGTCTCCAGCTCCTGGTATTGTCATCTGCAGCCAGGTCTCCAGCTCCTGGTAATATCAGTCGTAATCAGGTCTCCAGCTCCTGGTAGTATCAGCCATGACCAGATTTCCAGCTTCTAATAATATCGTGCATAACCAGGTCTCCAGCTCCTGGTCATCATTAACTATCACCAGATAACCAGCTCCTGGTTAACGTGGTTGTGGGTCAGATAACCAGCTTCTGGCCATTCGCTAATCCATCACATCTTTAGATTCTGGCGGCCCGTGGCCAGGCCTATTCAGCATTTCAGATCCACCTACGTAATAAGATAAATTCTGGTCATTTATATTTTTGTGTTACGCGTTCGTCTGGGTGCACCCACATCTTTCCGTCGTCTTCAATACGATATCAGAATTCGTATTGTGATCATTCGTCCGCAGGACCCTTTCGTCTTCAAGTCACACAGAAATGACTGTTTCCATTGAGCATTTACAATAGCTATACTACATTCAGGTCGTATATTATTGATTTATTACATGAAAATTTTATATTGATTGTTGTCATAACTCTTAACACATTAATTACGTTAATATTTTCAAGGTTAAATTCTGAACCAAGAAACGTTAAGTCTTAAGTTTATCGACATAAAATCATACATGCTGCCATACACTCTGGGGATTATCCGATGGTCAATATCCATCCCAGGTTCTAAATGATTCAGTAGTCGATAGTGGTCTTATGGATCAGATCGAATGGGGATCATTTTCAACCTGGATAGTGGATGTACCCGGATCTCATCTTACATTAATTTTGAGCGTTTATGATTTCTGAAGTGAACTAAATCATCTGTGATATTCTCTGAGGATTGATATAAATGACATCGGATCGAAAAATCGATTTGATGTGATTGTTATCAAAACTCAAAAAAAGAGCAGGGATTGGATCAACCAGGATCAATCCGTTGGATCGATAATGGTCGTTTCGATCTAGATATGACTTCAAGGATTAGAGTTCTTGTTTTGGGTCAAATTAGTTTATGAATATTTAACGTAAGACATTGAGGGTTTCAGTAGTTATAATTTTGAAATCCTGCTTCAACAGAATCATTTTATATTCATATAATATATCAATTGTAACAATCATGTCAACTGTACAATACTGCTATAATTTTATAACAGATCAGAAAGTAGGCAAGAATGAATGAATAATATTTTTAAATCTGTCTTTGTTTATTTCCTCTTAATTACCACCATATTTTGAATCAATAGGTTACAGTTCAAATGCTAATGCAGATTACTCTTCCATACGTCGAGCCAAGATAAGGAAGTGTTGGAATTCACCTCAAATCGGTCCCATAAGCTTTCCTTCTAATAAAAGGGTTAACCATTGATAATGGAAATCATTTAGATACCCCTAGACATCTATTCTATCATTTCCATTTTGGGTTAAGCATTTTGGCAAAATAAAATATCCGGTAATCATTTGATTAATGACGTCATAATCATTACTGAGGTTCTGTCTTTTGGATAAAACGCATTGGTGTTTCACATCGTACAGTAATCTAATCCACGCCAACGTCAGCTAATTCGCTTACAAGTGTTAAAGGGTTAACAACTGGTTATTGTACACTTACAACTTCCAGTATCTCTTCCTCTCTTGGCATCTGGAATGTGACATTCTCTTCCCACACCGGACTGAGAGTCTTCTTACGAACACTGCTCCTGAACAGACGCTTCTCTCCCAGCGTCACTTCCACGTATGGATCACTAAAGCCTGAAAATAATTTAAGGTTTGAAGCATGATAAAAAGCACAAAAATACCTACATCTATCGTGGGACCCGCATAATTGATAGTTGTGCATAGCATGGATGAGAGAAACTGCAGGGCCACCCCAGATTTCAGATTGTAAACCCAAGATTTTAGGTTGTGGGGTACCAGGGACCTCCAACATTGAGATGCCATAGGGAAAACTGGGTCCAATGAATGGTAATTATGCATAACTCATACCCTTATAAAATGCTGATTATCCTCTATTGTTCTCAATGCATAATGCTTAATATCTATTGTTCTCAATGCATAATGCTTAATATCTATTGTTCTCAATGCATAATGCTTAGTATCTATTGTTCTCAATGCATAATACTTAGTATCTATTGTTCTCAATGCATAATATCTATTGTTCTCAATGCATAATGCGTAGTATCTATTGTTCTCAATGCATAATGCTTAGTATCTATTGTTCTCAATGTGCAATGCTTAGTATCTATTGTTCTCAATGCATAATGCTTAGTATCTATTGTTCTCAATGCATAATGCTTAGTATCTATTGTTCTCAATGCATAATGCTTAATATATATTGTTCTCAATGCATAATGCTTAATATCCATTGTTCTCAATGCATAATGCTTAGTATCTATTGTTCTCAATGCATAATGCTTAGTATCTATTGTTCTCAATGCATACTGCTTAGTATCTATTGTTCTCAATGCATAATGCTTAATATCTATTGTTCTCAATGCATAATGCTTAGTATCTATTGTTCTCAATGCATAATACTTAGTATCTATTGTTCTCAATGTGCAATGCTTAGTATCTATTGTTCTCAATGCATAATACTTAGTATCTATTGTTCTCAATGTGCAATGCTTAGTATCTATTGTTCTCAATGCATAACACTGAATATCTATTATTCTCAATGCATAATACTTAGTATCTATTGTTCTCAATGTGCAATGCTTAGTATCTATTGTTCTCAATGCATAACACTGAATATCTATTATTCTCAATGCATAATGCTTAGTATCTATTGTTCTCAATGCATAATGCTTAGTATCTATTGTTCTCAATGTGTAATGCTTAGTATCTATTGTTCTCAATGTGCAATGCTTAGTATCTATTGTTCTCAATGCATAACACTGAATATCTATTGTTCTCAATGCATAATGCTTAGTATCTATTGTTCTCAATGCATAATGCTTAGTATCTATTGTTCTCAATGTGCAATGCTTAGTATCTATTGTTCTCAATGCATAACACTGAATATCTATTATTCTCAATGCATAATGCTTAGTATCTATTGTTCTCAATGCATAATGCTTAGTATCTATTGTTCTCAATGCATAATGCTTAGTATCTATTGTTCTCAATGCATAACACTGAATATCTATTATTCTCCATGCATAATGCTTAGTATCTATTGTTCTCAATGCATAATGCTTAGTACCTACTGTTCTCAATGCATAATGCTTAGTATCTATTGTTCTCAATGCATAATGCTTATTATCTATTGTTCTCAAGGCATAATGCTTAATATCTATTGTTTTCAATGCATAATGCTTAAAATATATTATATTGGCTCATGCATTTTCTAGTTGTGATTTTCAACTCACAAAGAGCATAAGTCGATTTGTGAGTCGGTCTGCAAAGAGTATAAGTCAATTTGTGACTCGGTCTGCAATGAGTATAAGTCGATTTGTGAGTCGGTCTGTAACGAGTATATGTCGATTTGTGAGTCGGTCTGTAACGAGTATAAGTCGATTTGTGAGTCGGTCTGCAATGAGTATGTCGATTTGTGAGTCAGTCTGCAATGAATATATGTCGATTTGTGAGTCGGTCTGCAATGAGTATAAGTCGATTTGTGAGTCAGTCTGCAGAGTATAAGTCGATTTGTGAGTTGGTCTGCAACGAGTATAAGTTGATTTGTGAGTCTGTCTGCAATGAGTATAAGTCGATTTGTGAGTCGGTCTGCAACGAATATAAGTCGATTTGTGAGTCTGTCTGCAATGAGTAAAAGTTGATTTGCGAGTTGGTCTGCAACGAGTATAAGTCAATTTGTGAGTCTGTCTGCAATGAGTATAAGTCGATTTGTGAGTCAGTCTGCAACAAGTATAAGTCGGTTTGTGAATAGGTCTGCAACGAGTATAAGTTGATTTGTGAGTCAGTCTGTAACGAGTATAAGTCGATTTGTGAGTCGGTCTGCAACGAGTATAAGTCGCTTTGTCCGTCTCTCTGCAATGAGTATAAGTCGATTGTGAGTCGGTCAACAATAAGTATAAGTTGATTTGTGAGTCGGTCTGCAATGAGTATGTCGATTTGTGAGTTGGTCTGCAATGAGTATAAGTCAATTTGTGGGTTGGTCTGCAACGAGTATAAGTCAATTTCTGACACAGCCACATATATTAAATACTTCAAATTCATATGCTTAGTGCTGACCAACTGACCATTCCTGTCTGCAGCTATTAATTCCTTGGCCTGCACAATGGTCAGTTCCACAAACGCCTTATCTGCAAAATAAAATATACACATAATTATTCCGCAAAAATAACTTGTCAATGGGCAGATGCATAAATAGAGGACAATGATCTGTGACACATGAACATTCGGAACAACAGCAACTGGCTACAATCCCTCGCAGTTAGCCATTTAATGGTCAAGCTGGCCAAAACCGGCCTCTGCAGTGGTCTTGAGGAATGTCCATTTGCAGGCCAAGAGAAGTATTTAAAAAAATTTACCACTGGAATGCCTGGCTCGATAATCAAGCCATTCATTCCAGTGATGAATTTAAAAAATAGTCCTCTCTTACCCTGCAAATGGACATTCATTGAGCAAATATTTAGATTTTCTTGACCAAATTTGACCATTAAAGGGTTAACACACTCACATAAGCATGCACTCACATCAACGGATGCATTCAACCACACATGCACTCACACACACACGCACGCACACACTCAAGCCCATGCACGCACGCACGCACTCGCGCACTCACAATACATGGACAAGTCATAGTAATCTGTCTGCTACAGCTTTGGGTTTACCTCAAGTAGAAGCTTGTCTATACACGTTTCATAAATTATTATTTTTAAGGCAGCCACATTATAGATCACAAAGAAAGGATCACTAAAGACACATGGTCTCATAATGCAAGCCACTCACAATAGGATATATATTTGGGCGAGGGGCACAAGATGATGGTTAACTTACAACCATCTGTCTTAAGGAACCGCATTCGGAGCACAGAGGGCAGGTGGTGTTTCAAGCTTGTTTGATGGGTATCTATACAGTACAGGGTCATGAGCAGGTTTCGACTGTAATTGAACATTCCGAGGTCAGTGACGATATTCACTGTATCCACATAGTACAAGGTTATGATAAAACACACCTTTTAGATTCAATGTTAAATGTTTCTCTTAATAATATTAATCTTTTTAATTAATTTTTAAGCTGTAATTTCTCTAAGAATGCTGAATGCTTTTAATTTTTAAACAACCATAGAATATTGTATATGGAATATAGACTGTTGTGTCAAAATTTTATTTTCAGATGTATATCTTTTTAATAAAATATTGTACAGTGGTCTAGAGCATTTTGTGACTGTATATATCACATTAGGTATAAGTATTATTATTATTATTATTATTATTATTGTCGGTTGTAGGTATTGACTGTATATCTGTACAGTATAAGGTTGATGGTCGGTATTCACTGTGACTGTTACCTTCCAGAAGCTGTTCTTCCAGGATACTGATCTTGCGTCTTCTACCACTCTGTAACATAAACAAGACATCACTGTGAGAAGACAGAAGAGAAAACAGACAAATACCTGACACCATCAGCATGATGGTACTCTCTGAATCAAGAAAGCCAATGAAGCATAATGATACATGTACTTTACAGGCTGCGATAATTCCAGTCATTCTATAGTGCTCGACAATTGAATTCTGGATCAGGATGACCATAATAATTCTCCCAGCCTGCTTTCTAAGCCTAGATAACTTATTTGATCTATGATTCCGGACATGCACGCACACACAGACATGGCTATTACAGTAGATAGATCCGCATGCACACAGACATGGCTATTACAGTAGTCAGACATGCATGCACGCACACACAGACATGGCTATTACAGTAGTCAGACATGCATGCACGCACGCACACACAGACATGGCTATTACAGTAGTCAGACATACATGCACGCACACACAGACATGGCTATTACAGTAGTCAGACATACATGCATGCACATACAGACATGGCTATTACAATGGTCACATATGCACATACACACACACACAGACATGGCTATTACAGTGGTCTGACATGCACGCACACACAGACATGGCTATTACAGTGGTCACACATGCACACACACACACACACAGACATGGCTATTACAGTAGTCAGACACGCACGCACGCAGACATGGCGATTACAGTGGTCACACACACACACACACACACACACACACACACACACACACACACACACACACACACACACACACACACACCACACACACACACACACACACAGACATGGCTATTACAGTGGTCACACATGCACACACACACAGACATGGCTATTACAGTAGTCAGACACGCACGCACACAGACATGGCTATTACAGTGGTCACACATGCGCACGCGCGCGCACGCACGCACGCATGCACACACACACAGACATGGCTATTACAGTAGTCAGACATGCACGCACACACAGACATGGCTATTACAGTAGTCAGACATGCACGCGCACACAGACATGGCTATTACAGTAGTCAGACATGCACGCACACTCAGACATGGCTATTATAGTAGTCAAACATGCATGCACACACATACATGGCTATTACAGTAGTCAGACACGCACGCACACACAGACATGGCTTTATGAATTTGCAATGAACTATGAAACTTGACTACAAACATTAAATAAATATAGAAGGCTTATCGATACACGCATGACCATGACCTTTGAACTTTTGACCCCAAAGTAATTGTCTAATCCCCTCTCATTAGCAAGTGTCCAAGTTAGGGTGCAGGGGTGCAGTATGAATAACACATTATGAGATATGAACTACTAAGTTGAGTTAAAAGCAATACTCAGAAATTTTCAGAAAATCCAAGGTGGCCGCCAAACACACTAAATTTTGATTGCTCCACGATGGCCATATTTTTTTTTACGTTTCAACTTTCCATGGACAAATTTTAATGACCATTAGTCCCTAATCATATCTCTCAAATTTCAGCCTGAGCTGTTTAGTGGTACTGGATAATAAGCCGCTTTCAGGAAAACTAGGTCATCCAAGATGGCTGTCGATACATTTGGCCAATCAAGTTCACTTAAACTAACTTGGTTCAGCTGTTGTCCCTGATGTTGTTTCATGAGTCTTGATTTGGTCCCCAAATGGTTTCGGAGATTTTTAGACATTTCTAACAATCGGACAAAACCCAAGTTGTACGCCGGCCAAACTGGCCGATTGGCTTCATTTCAACAAACTTGGATCTCTATGCCTTAAGGATGCTTTCTGCAAAATATACTTGAAACTAGTGGTTCTCGAGAAGACATTAAAAATTTCCCATTGCTTTAGTATGGGAGCTTCTGGTGAGAAGATCCAAGATGGCCACCAAATGGCAAATTTTAAATTAGAATACCCAAAAACCTATACAAATCCAATTTTGGCTTTCCAATATCAATCAAATTAAAAAATTCCAAAATGGCCGCCAAACACGATACATTTTGATTGGCCCATGGCGGACATGTTTTTTTATGCATAAACTTTCCTTGAACAAACTGTAATGGCCCTTACTCCTTAATCATATCTGCCAAATTTTGGCTCCATCCATTTAGCGGTTCTGTAGAATTGTTTTAGCGAAAACTAGATCATCCAAGATGACCGCTGAATTACTTGTCCAATCAAGTTTCCTTGAACAAACGTGGTTCAGCCCTGGAACTAAATATTTTATGAGTTTTGAATCCATCCCCCAAGCGGTTTTCGATGCGAAGATTTTTACAGACATTTCTAAGAATTGGCCCAAATCCCAGATGGCTGCCAGGCAAATTAACAGATCAGCTCCGTTTGAACAAATTTCAATCTCTATGCTCTAAGGATGCTTCCTGCCAAATATAATTGAAATCTGTCGTGATTCTTAGAGAAAAAGTTGACGGATGACGGACCCAGTCCAGCCGGAGGGACAGACAGACGATGGATGGTCATCATGGCATAAGCTCATTTTACCAGGGTTACAGTGGCCTTACCCTTCAACCTTTTAACTCAAATGTCATTGTCTGATGCTGTGTTATTATAAGAAAGTATATGTCCAAGTTTGGGTCCAGTATGATTAACCAAACATGAGATATAAACAGAAAGGTTGAGCTAAACGGAAAATGTTCTGTTGAAAAAAACCAAAGGTTTTTACCCAGGTCACAGTCACCTTGACCGGTGACCTTTTGATGGCAACATAATTGTGTGTTGCCGTGTCATTATAAGGAGGCATCTATCCAAGTTTGGGACCACTATGATTAACCAAACATGAGATATAAACAGAAAAGTTGAGCTAAACAGAAAATGTTGACAAAAATTAGTCTCTACCCGGGTTAGTGACCTTGCTCTTTGAATTTTTTACCCATGGTCATTATGTCATGACTTCTCATTATACGAAAGCATGTGTCCAAGTTTGGGTTCATTATGATTAACCAAAGTTGAGATATGACAGTGAACAACGTATCTTAAGATAACTGAAAAATATGTCTGACGCTTGGTCAGTGCCAGGTCTGAATGATCTGAGCTGCATTTGTTTGCTCCTTTTATACTTTTTGGTGGGATCCCCGGATGTAGTCACATGGTTGACCAAATATGGGCATACTTGGTGTCAGGTGGTCATGTGACATGGGTGTTGTGGGGTCTGATTGGTGGCATTGGCGGGGTGTTGGCAGTGCAGGGTTGGTGGTGGTATGGCTTGTGGGTGGTATTACCGGTACCAGGTGGTATGGATATTGGTGGTGGTATGGCTTGTGGGTGGTATTACTGGTACCAGGTGGTATGGATATTGGCGGTGGTTGGCGGTACCTGGTGGCACAGAGGTATCTGATGGTTGGCCATACTGGCGGTATGGGGGTGCCCAGTAGTTGGTGGTACTGGCAGTATTTGTCAGTACCTGATGGAGGTGTTTTGGCGGCACCTGCTGGTTGGTGCAGAAAGGGGGATGGTGGTATTGTTGGTGGTAGCGATGTGCGTACCAGGTTGACGATACTGGAGAAGGGAGAAAGCCAGAGGATATGGGTGGATGTGAAAGAGGGGGTAGTGGCCACTACTCGTGGATCTCTATTTGGGGGAGGGGGTTCGTGGTGGGGTATTGTGAAGTCTAGATCAGACTGACAAAAGCTTTCATTCAGACTAAACGAAATCTAGGATTTCTTTTTTCACGAGAGAGTTGATACTTACCTCCCTAATACTTTTGATATTGCTAAATATTGGCTTTCACTCAATAAACACTCAGATTTAAAACAGTTAGGTGCCCCTACTGGGCAGGGAGTCAGAGCGTAGTCTGGCGGATGCCAGCCCCACCACCGCGCATGCGCAGACTAGCACTTCCTCTGACTAGATTATTGGCTGACACACATGCAACTATTAAGAGCCTGAAGACCGAGCCTCTGTGGGGTGGAGAGGCCGGGTCCGTATCTAGGGAGGTAAGTATCAACTCTCTCGTGAAAAAAGAAATCCTAGATTTCGTTTATTTCACTTCAAGAGTATACTTACCTCCCTAATACTTTTGATATTGCCAGAATTCGAAAGTGAATCTGGCGGGAGGGAGGCGAGGTCAAAAGACCAGCTCATCCCTATACGCTTTTTCTGCGTTTAAGGCACTTAAACTTCTGAAACTGTCTGAAAAAACAGTCAGGATTTGACTAATCATCGGATAACACCACCGATGTATGAGAGATGACCGAATGTCATATGCGCTCCCCCCCCCTCCTTCCTGGGAGGAAGAGTCGACTGACCTCAATGTCCTATACGCTCTCTACGTACAAGTGCCATGTACTACAGGACAGAGACGAAAAAGCTCCATTTTCGTAACTCTCAACAATGAACCACACAAATACACAAACCATCACCATATTAATAACGGGTAATCGTGACAATACAATCAACAACGGACAACACATGAACAAGACTGACCTTGTTGAAAATGGCTGCTGACATCATCTTCCCATCGGTAAAGACTGATGCAGGCCCAAAAAAGTGGGTGTTTCCATAAATTAATTGTGATATATATAAGTAATGAGGAAATCACCTCAAAAAATATAAACCGATTTATTTTTTCAAAACCGACAAGGCGAGAGGATTAGAGGTGTCACGGAGATAATGGTCTGTAAAACTTGACTCACAGTGCCACTGAGCCACCGACATAATATCATCCACAGGGACCCCATTAAATAGGGCCGTGGATGTCACTATGCCGCGGACACTGTGAGCCTTGGCCACGTCAACCTGCTTCCCGGTGGCGGATTTATGGCAAAACTGAATGCATTCCACAATCCACCTGGAAATGGTGTCCTTAGAAGCCCTCCCATGGGGTTCAATATATGACAACCATAACGCTGACTGGTCGGTGCGCCATGCCGCCGTACGTTGTTTGTACCGGCGCAGCGCCCGGACGGGACACCATGCTTTAGAATTAGGATCATATCTAGTTAAAGCAGGCAAAATAATAGGTTGACCTGGATATTTCAACGACTGATTTTTAGCCAAGAAATTAATCCTAGGTAGCAGCTTAAGGCCTTCCCCTGAAACCACAAAACGGTCATCCTCGGCTGATAAGGCATGAATCTCACTCCTACGCCTAGCCGAGGCCGCAGCAATTAAAAACACAGTCTTCAGTGTTAATAGTTTCATAGAAATGGAACTAAGTGGTTCAAAAGGCTTATCACCTAGTACTTGAAGCACTAGCGATAAACTCCAAGACGGAATCACAGGAGGATTCCTTGGTCTTAGATTGCCCATGCCTTTAATTAATACATTCAATGTATTTACTTCATCACTTCCCCTCTTAGCCAAGCAAGGAATAACAGACATTAATGCTGACTTATAACCAGCAATAGAGTTAGGCTTGAGGCTATAGGCATCATAGAGGTGACAGAGGAAATCAGCTACTACTTGAATAGATGAATCCATTGGATCAATACATCTTTTTGAGCACCATTCTGCAAATCTGTTGATTTTATAATTATATGCTCTGGAGGTTGACCCCCTCCTGGCTTTGGCCATAAACATGGCTGCTTGCTCAGAAAAGCCCTCCTTAATTCTAGATTCCTTGACAACATCCACGCAGTCAATCTGAACATTGACGGATTGTTGTGAAGGGCCTTGCCCTGGAAGATAATATCGTCCATCAGAGGCAGAGGAACCGGATTGCAGACCAGAAGGTCCAGCAGATCCGTATACCATGATCGGCTTGGCCAATCCGGGGCGATCAGAAGCACTTGGCATTCCTCTTGTCTGATTTTCTGAAGAATTTTTGGAATCAGGATTGCTGGAGGGAATGCGTATGCATACATTCTCCCCCAGCTGATAGCTAACGCATCTGTTGCGAAAGCGCTTGGATCCGGAATCGGAGAGACGTACGTCGTCATCTTCGCATTCTTCTTCGTTGCGAACAAATCGATGTTGGGTTTCCCCCAATGGTCGAACAGACGATCCGCCACACATTGATTTAGTTGCCATTCCGTGGGTAAAACACTCATCCTTCGGCTCAATGAGTCTGCTAGCAGGTTTAACCTTCCCGGAATATGAACTGCTTTCAAGGTAATCTGGTGATCCAGACACCAACAAAGCAGTTTCCATGTCATCATACAGAGACTGGGCGACTTCGTTCCGCCCTGGCGGTTTATGTAAGTCACAACTGTTGAGTTGTCTGAACGAATAAGAACAATCTTGCCCTGAACTTTCTGTAAGAAATGTTCCAGGCCCAGGACTACTGCTCTTAGCTCCAGTAGATTTATATGTTCCCGTGACTGTTCCAGATTCCAAAGCCCTGATATCGTGGATTCTTCCAGGCAAGCTCCCCAGCCCTCCATCGATGCATCTGTATACACAGTCACCTGAGGGTGGGGAGGGGTTAGCAAAACCCCCGGTAAGAGATTCTCTGTATTCAACCACCATTGCAGGTGGTGAATCAGAGGCGCCAACACTGACACATTCGAGTCCAGCGAACCTGTACTCTGGGTCCATTGTGTCATGAGAAACAACTGGATCGGCCGCCTGCGTAAGGCGGCCTGAGGAATGACTGGTTCCAACGAAACCATCAACCCCAGCATTCTCAAGTAAACCCGTGCCAGGACATGACGACTGTCGCACACTGACTGAATCAACGAGATGAGTATTTGAACTCTCTCCTGAGTAGGATAAACATATCCTGTCTCCAGATCGAAGAACATCCCCAGGTAAACAAACTTCTGGGATGGAGTCAGCTCTGATTTTGGGAAATTGATCATCCAGCCCAAGTCTGTGAGAATTTTCAAAACAATCTCCAGATTGGCGGACAAACTTTCCCGGGTGTGCGCTTTCAACAGCCAGTCGTCTATGTACGTGTGGACTGCTATGCTTCTCCTGCGGAGGTATGCTGTGATCGCAAGAACCACACGGGTGAAAACCCGAGGAGCCGTGGAAATTCCGAAGGGCAACACCCTGAATTCCCACTGTCTGCCCTGGAATGCAAATCTCAGGAAGCGACAGAAACTCCTGTGGATGGGGATGTGGAAATAAGCGTCCTTCAAATCTATCGACGCCGTCCACATCCCCCTCTCCAACCCCGCCAACACCGAGCGCACCGTTTCCATCTTGAAACTGGGCGTCTCGATGAACTTGTTCAATGGCTTGAGGTTGAGAATCGGTCTCCACCCACCGGTGCGTTTTGTTACCAAGAACAGGGTTGAATAGAAGCCCGGACACCTTTGCGCCGGCTGAATAGCTCCTTTTTGTACGAGGGAATTTATCTCCTCCTCGATACACAACCTTTGATCTGGATCTCTCGGAATGGGAGTCCAGACTGGCACCAGAGACAGTCGCGACGGCGGGCCTGTCATCCACTCTGGATGATACCCCACGGAAAGCCATCGCAAGACTAAACGGTCCTGAGTTAACCGTTCCCACTCTTGCATGTGGTCGGCTAGCCGGCCTCCCACCGGTCCACCTAGGGACCGCGGTGGACACAAGGCATGCAAGAGCGGCACTGTCTCCGTCGCCATACACACCGGCGTGGTCCTTACCGCGGTAAGCGCCCTGTCAGGAACGATAACCACGCCCAGATCCTCGCGCGACCCGCCCCGCCCCGCGCGCACCTCGGTGCACGGGCGGCTGCCTGGCTGACGGCGGCTGAGGAGCCTGCGCCCCCCTCACTGCTGGCCGAATCGCACGCGGCCGAGGCCGGCGCTGCGACGGCGGCTGGCCTCTGACTTGGCCAGCACCACCTCGAGCCTGCAGGGGACGATACGCAGGGGCCGCGGCGCGAACGTTAGCACGACGCAGCACCTCAAACTGTTCGCGCAGCGCCCTCTGGTTATTCACCAGGGTGACCGTCTCCTGGAGGTGGCGACATCCCTCACCTCCAAAAAGACCAGGACCCGTCATAGGCGTACGGAGTAGCCTATTATACAGGTCCTGAGACGGACACAGATTGTCCAGGGCAAATGTGCGTCTTGCCCTGACACTCCTGGTCACCGCCCGCGTCATACAGTCCAGCGCCAGGTTAATACCATCCTGGATGGTTCGCTGGACCGCGAGCGGGCCTGGCTGGCGCGATGCGGATGCCGTTACTACCCCCTGTAACAGCTGGGAGACGTGGGACAGAGCGGCAATCGAAGCCCTCCCACTCTCCTCCGCATCACGCAACGCGGTATTCACCGAACGCAACGCGTTCGAGCACAAGACCCCCGTGTCAGAACGGGAGCCTGGCCGCGCATCCTCACCCAAAGCCGCGCGGTCATCCACGCTGGGCTTGGGTACCACACCGTACCGCTGGTAATCCAGGGGCACGATGCGACAACGCCTGGCCACCTCGCGAGGGGCCTTCGCGAGACGTCCACTCGACTTAATGGACGACTCCGCCGCCTCGAACATGTCAACGACATGCTCCGCCAGCGGCAGAGAAGGCATAGCGTTAGCAGTTGGTTTCCCAGCTAACCACGGCGTGTGAACACGGTGGCTAGCCGACTGCTCCACGGGCAGATCAGGCCTAACGCTCACCAACCACTGGCAAGCGTCATACCAATCCTCCTCCGTGGCTAACTGCGAGCGCTCTACAAGACGGGGTCCTTCGTCCTCCTCCTGAGCGCAAGCAGTAGAGCTTGACGGCGGGTACGCTGATACACCTGGCAAGCCAGGGAAAACATGCGGGCCTGACAGCACCGGCATGAGAATATCACTGGTTTGACCAGGAGCAGGCACCGCGGTAGAGCGCGGGGTATACATAGCCCTACCACGGGCCCGGCCAGCACCAGCTACACTCTCGGCAAGCCGAGGTATGCGGTACCGCTGGCCATCAGCAGCGCCCTGGGCCACCACCTGAACCGCGGACCTTACTCCAGGGTGAGTAATACCGTGGAAAAAAGCGCCTGCATTCCCCGCGAGGGGTGCACAAACGTCTTCATCCATGTCCACGTCGTCAGACGGCGACCCTAGCAGGTAATCCTCATCACCCTGGTCAGAAAGATTAGACCCCGGGTCAGCAAAGAGAGCTAACCCGGGCTGACCAGGAACGGTGCCATAGGAGGTACTGGCCACCGCGGCGTGCGGATACCCCTGGACTGATAAGCAGCCAGCGGGTTCCAGCGACAACCGTCCACGGTCCCCTATCGGCGCGGCAATAAGCCTGCTGCCAGGGCCGTGGAACGCCCCCTCTAATGGGGCCACCTCTGAATCGTCGGACAACGGAAGCGGACTAAGGAAAATCGATCCAGAGGCGGGGATTACCTGCTCCGAAGCCGATGATGAGGACAATAAAGGATCTGGTCCAGGAAGCATGCCACGAAGCAACCCTGGAACCAAATCTTTTATTGTCCTCTTCATCTCTCCCAACATCTCGGTCCGGAAGGTCTCCATATCCACCGCGGACGAGACCTTCCCCTTACCCTTCCTACTTACAACCTCTCGTTTCCGCTTCTTCTTCTTCTCCTCCTCTACCACCTTGTCCGTCGCCTGTAAGCAGCACAAGAATTCGGACATTAACTCGCCCCCCCAGTGCTTACATATGTCACAATTAATCAATGGACCACAAGGGCTACATCGATAACACAGATGCGGCCAGAACTTCACATGCATAAAACGTCCACAGGACGCGCAACCCGGTCCCTGAAACAGGGCAAAGGACAAGGAGTATGAGCAACTAGTTAAGCTTAGAAACTCAATCCAACTCAAGGAGAAGGAAAACGATCATAAAGATCAATATACATCAAAAACCAGCATAGCGCTTGAATTGCTAATAAACACATAGCCAGCTGATTATGACGTCATTAATCCCGTGACAGGAAAAATTCGATCCCAACAAAACATCCAAGTGCAAAGACGAATTGTATGCTGAATGGATAAGTTGACTATACACCCATCAGATACATATAGATAACTCTTTTCTGGCAAAAATGTTAATTATCTCCCTTTGATTGTTTACAATAATTAACATCACCACATTATCAATAACTAGATACCTGACACTTTGTATAGACAAACCATCCAACGTGACGAACCGGAAACTCCACCATCTGCACGCCTCTTAACTCTCTCCACCTCATGGGGAAGGAATTGGATCAAGAGGGCAAAGTGAGAAGACCTTTATACCAGGCCTCCAACTCACTGGACATAATTTTTCATTTGGTTAGATAACCTAACAGTGTATTAGTAGGAAATGGAACCATGGTGGAGAGAATACTAATTCTCTGGTACTGTGACGTCACCACCTAGCGTCATACAGACCTGTGGACAGAAACAGAAAGAGAAATTAGTCCTAGGTAGCACCGAGTTGATATAACCCAACCAACCAAGGCGCTTATCACGGTAAACGCGAGTCCCGGAAACACAATACACCGGGAAGAAAACTCGCTAATTTTACTAGAAGTCACCTGATTTAAAGGTCCTCCGTCCTCCTGTGGCGACGTATTCCTATCCGCCATCCAAAAAAGTGACTAACACTCCAAACAAACACCACTTAAACAGTTTAAGAGAGCGAAAAAGCTATTGAACAAAAAAACATGTGTGATCTCTTTGCCAATAATCTAGCAAAGAGGAAGTGCTAGTCTGCGCATGCGCGGTGGTGGGGCTGGCATCCGCCAGACTACGCTCTGACTCCCTGCCCAGTAGGGGCACCTAACTGTTTTAAATCTGAGTGTTTATTGAGTGAAAGCCAATATTTAGCAATATCAAAAGTATTAGGGAGGTAAGTATACTCTTGAAGTGAAAATATAGTGTTTCGTCCAACCGTAGAACTACAAATCCACTATTTCAGAATCTTCAATGTATGGAAGGGTAATTTTTGTGCAATTGTATGTCTCGAAAGAAGGTTAGGATTCTTGAGTAAAGCAAAATCAACAAGTGGGTGTTCTTTGTGAGAAGGCAAAGGCTTTATTGCGCTAGCACAAAAACATTTCTACACCGCAATGACACCCTCCTTGTAGAGATGTTGTGAGATAAAATTGTTGTGACAAAAAAGTGAAAAAGGTGGTACACTGGGATGAACCTAAAAATAGATTCCAGAGAAACCAGATTTCTCGTTTGTAGGCTTGCTTTGGTAGTATGTGGATCCATCACAGAGTTCCTTCTATGAGTGGAAATACTTACGCATACTTCTTCCTGTGTATGAGCGTATTATGCGTATGGAATGAATGTCTGAAAATGGACATCCGTAAAGATGATCACAGGTTATTTAACACTAGGAGGGTCGCTAGATGTGTTCATTTTAAATATATTCTAAGCAAATAAATGAACAGAAGCATACAAAAATATAAGCGATGAAGAGTGACCCGTGAGTATGCATATAGAGGTATATGCTGTAGTGCACACTCATATAGTGTGTTACAAATGCGTAGACACAAAGAAGTGGTCTAACTATATTCATAATGTTGCAACACAATAAGGAACAGTGAAGAATAATCCAGATTGTTCGTGTATGGTGGTGCTTCTGGACGCAACCTCGTGTACATTCAAATTACGAAGTTGAAGCAAAAAATACATACAATGTGATGGAAAACTGATAAAAGAATGATAAGAAAATAGGATTACTTGGCACTGGCGCGTGAAACAGGTTTTAGACTTTGTCTGTTACATGGAGTGTGCATAATTTTCTTCAGATATCGGGAGGGATCCTTGGCACTTTGGATGAATGAATGAATGAATGAATGAATGAATGAATGAATGAATGTGAATGAATGAATGAATGAATGTGAATGAATGAATGAATGAATGAATGAATGACGAACAAACAAATGAATCATCAACAATATAATTAAATAAATTCTATAAAGTAAGGACATTGACATAAATGTCATCATTATAATTTAAAATACATGTCACATTAACTGCTATTACTATATAATTGTTGAATGTTTGACCCCACACAAAATATGTCAAGAGATCATAAAGATATAAGGATGGAAGGTGAACAAATGGATGGATGTAAGCTTGGATTCTATTGTTTTGTAATTTATTCTGAAAAACAAGATATCATGAGGAAATACAGCATAACAGAATAGATGTAGTTGTAAGACTCGTCGCTATGGACAAAAGTAAATTAAGTTAAATAAACATGAACAATGACATCTAAAGCTAATCTCTCTAAGTAGAGGGAGGGAGGGGGAGAGGAGGGAGGGAGGGGAGGGATGGGAGCGCAGGAGTGATGGAAGGGAGGGAGAGGAGAGTGAGGGGAGGGGAGGAAAGGAAGGATAGAAGGGAGGAGGGAGAGGATCGAGGGGAGTAGGGAGGGAGGGGGATGATGGGAGGGAAGGAGGGATGGAGTAGGGAGGACAGTGAGGGAGGGAAAATGGGAGGGAGGGAGGGAAGGAGGGGAAGGGATGGATTGGAGGGAGGGGACGGGAGGGAGGGGAATGAGGGAGGGTAGGGAGAGAGGGAGGGAGGGAGGGTGGGGAGGGGGAAGGTGGGAGAGCAAAACATTTAGTTTTTAGATCAAAGCAACATAAAACCATGTAAGCGCAGATATGACAGAAGAATTATACATCACTTACTGATAAATGCAATCTAATCTAACATAAGGTAACACCATAGCAATAACCAATACTGACAAAGACATGAACCATGGTGTACATAAAGCAATAGCACATGGAAGAACCAAAGCAATAATACAAAGTCCCTCAGTTACAGGATAAAATATTAGAATATAATACCTTATTGCCCTCAGGCACAGCTGGGGTCAAACCCTGAGGCAGCAAAAATAATGGAAAACAAACAATAATGAAATGATTGTCATACATACAGCTATCTAGCGTAAATGCTATAAAATAAAGCATCTTTCTCCGCCACAGATAATGAAATTGATTGCAGACAATCAAAATAAAACACGCAATGTAACAGGAATTTTTCAGTAACAATATTACAGTACCGGCAATATTGCTTAGAGTAATATTGTGTGCCATAAATCCTGATCACACATGTTATATATGCTGTGCAGGGATTCTAGCATGAATGATTTTGTGCAGATCTGACACATTGCAAACAATCATTTCTACGCGAAACACTTCATGCAAACAATTCCACAAAAATGGGCTGCACTTAAACTAAATCCCTATTTAACTATTTAACACTCATATCAGCCAAAAACGGCTTCTGTAGTAGGTTTGAGAAAGGTCCATTTGCAGACAAAAAGATGACCATTTTTGAAAATTTACCACTGCAATATTATCGGTTATCGAGCCAATCATTTCAGTGGTAAATTTTCAAAAATAGTCTTCTCTTGGTCTGCAAATGGACATTTTATATGAGAAAATAGAATTTTTTTTAAAACAAATTCAAGGGTTAAACACTCAACCCACCCACCCCCACCCTGCTCCCCACCCACCTCCACCCACCCCAAACATCATCTGAAAACAACATCAGCGATATTGTAATCGCCTGTCCATCCGTGCATTCCATTATCTCCTCCATAACGGTTTGGTGGAACTCAAATTGTATTAACTTTAGTAACGGTTAAGAACATACATGTACATTTGAATATGTTATCACACAACAGAATGGATTTAATTTAGCTTGAGCCAGTGGGCTAGTATACCCCATAGAAACAGAAAACAATCAGCAAACAAGTCAATGATCAAAGAGCTCATACTCAGGGTTAATAACTAAGTTGTAGCCAAACCTGTTCAAAGTGACCACCTGTATATAAACACCAATAGCTTTGACTTTTTAACATTCATATCAGCTAAAAGCAGCTTCTGCCATGGTCTGAGAAATGTCCATTTGCCAACTAAGAGAAGACTATTTTTGAAAATTTATCACTGGAATGACTGGCTCGATTATCGCTTACAAGAATACCATCATTTGGCTACCAAAGGCAGGTGGTCTCTTGAACAGGTTCGACTGCTAAATGTCACTCAAACACAGCACAGCAGTCCAGATGCAGGCGTAATGGATTGAGTCATTTTTAACTATGCCACGCCCGTTTATAGCTAAGCTCCGTCCACGTTTTGCGTATGTTAGGATTGATTTATATACTCTGAATTCCCAATTTCAACGTAACTATACACATGAGCTTTTGAATATTTTGAAACTAATTTGACCGGAACAGGGCAACAACAGCTCCCGCACAAATCAGATTCAAAATATTCAACAGAATCTTTATTCAATTGTAAATTCATGAAAGACATCCAATTCAAACATTTGACAGACACTTCGAGGTTCAGGACGTCAGTTATAACACGTCCCCATGATTGAGACATCAGCCCACATGTGATGTAATTAAATATGACACCATATAGTTGAGTGACAGATTAGATCCTTCAACTATAATGAAGTGATCGTAATGCATGACAGCAATCTCTCATTACATACCATGGTCAGCGGAGGTAGCGTGTCCTCTTTATGCATCATCTCAGGACTGAGGCCATCGTACATAGCACGGAATCGCTCTATCAAAATCACAAGCAGAATATGATGTTATGCTAGCTAGAGCGCATGTCTGTATTGCTATGTGAGCTACAGCCCATGTCTGTATTGCTGTGTTAGCTACAGGCCATACCCGCATTGTTATGTTAGCTACAACCTATGTCTATATTGCTATGTTACCTCAATTCCATGTCTGTATTGCTACATTAGCTACAGCCCATGTCTGTATTGCTACATTAGGTACAGCCCATGTCTGTATTGCCAAGTTAGCTACAGCCCATGTCTGTATTGCTACATTAGGTACAGCCCATATCTGTATTGCTAAGTTAGCTACAGCCTATGTCTGTATTGCTATGTTAACGACAGCCCATGTCTGTATTGCTATGTTAGCTACAGCCTATGTCTGTATTGCTATGTTAGCTACAGCCCATGTCTGTATTGCTATGTTAGCTACAGCCCATGTCTGTATTGCTGTCAGCTAGAAACCATGTTTCTATTGCTATGTTAGCTACAGCCCATGTCTTTATTGCTATGTTAGCTATAGCCCATGTCTGTATTGCTATGTTAGCTACAGCCCATGTCTGTATTGCTATGTTAGTTACAGCCCATGTCTGTATTGCTATGTTAGCTACAGCACATGTCTGTATTGCTAAGTTAGCTACAGCCCATGTTTGTATTGCTATGTTAGCTACAGCCCATGTTTGTATTGCTATGTTAGCCACAGCCCATGTCTGTATTGCTATGTTAACTACAGGCCATGTCTGTATCAGGCCATGTCTGTATTGTTATGTTAGCTACAGGCCATGTCTATATTAATGTTAGCTACAGGCCATGTTTGTATTGCTATGTTAGCTACAGGCCATGTCTGTATTGCTATGTTAGCGACAGCCCATGTCTGTATTGCTATGTTAGCTACAGCCCATGTCTGTATTGCTATGTCATCTAGAAGCCATGTTTCTATTGCTATGTTAGCTACAACCCATGTCTTTAGTGCTATGTTAGCTACATCCCATGTCTGTATTGCTATGTTAGCTACAGCCCATGTCTGTATTGCTATGTTAGTTACAGCCCATGTCTGTATTGCTAAGTTAGCTACAGCCCATGTCTGTATTGCTGTTAGCTACAGGTCATGTCTGTATTGCTATGTTAGCTACAGCCCATGTCTGTATTGCTAAGTTAGCTACAGCCCATGTCTGTATTGCTGTTAGCTACAGGTCATGTCTGTATTACTGTTAGCTACACGCCATGTTTGTATTGCTATGTTAGCTACACCACATGTCTGTATTGCTATGTTAGCTACAGCCCATGTCTGTATTACAGTTAGCTACAGGCCATACCCGCATTGTTATGTTAACATGTCTGTATTGATGTTACCTGATTTAGCTACCGAAGCAACAGGCCTGAAAACAGCAGAAACTGTCAAACAACCAAATTCTTTATTCTGGACGTGTCCCTCAGAGGGTCTGTTATAGCCGAGTGTCAGGACTTGGCGTATCACTACCGGCTCCTCCTGGAAATAACAGCAGTATCATTAAGCTTGTAACACCTGAAACTCCAGTGTTTCATTTTAAAGACAACTATACAAGAAAGCTGTTCAATATTTTGCTATAGCACCAGCTCGGTCAAATTAGTTTTAAAATATTCACCAGAATTTTCTTGAAATCATAATGAATTTGGTCTGTGGGGGTTAAAGGGTTAACAGCGGTAACAAATTCTGTCCAGATAGACCATAACATGAGCTCAAAAAGCCAATAGAAGCTAGGGCAATCTGAGGTGACAAACAATCAACATCATATATCTGTAAGATCTCTCCAGATTTCTTCTGATCATGATCAGAGGTGGAGAATCCTATTGTATGGCACAATCTCTTGTGTTTAAATTTGAGCCAAATCTGAGCAGCAGTTTCTGAGATCTCTAGATCCAGTATATGAGCCAATCCTGATATAGGTGTTTTCAATATGGATCACAGATCAAGTCTATACTCCTTTATGGTAATAAACTTTCTTGTGCTAAAATTTGACATGTTTGAGCCAAAGTGAAAACGGCGTTTCCGAGATACTGCTTTGGACAGGTAGATGAGTGGGTGGATGGACGGACAAACGGATGGACAGTAAGATGGATGGACAGAGACAGATAGACAATACACACTACTCCGTTCGGATGATGATAATAATTCGCATATGATCCCACTAGAATGTTTTTGACATGTGCTGCTGAATTTATATTCAACTAGATTGATCGGTCGATGATGCGTCATCACAAATCCCCACGTTCACCGCTTTGAACTTTTGACACACCCCACAACCCACCCCCAAGGGTGGAGCAAATGTAAACATCCTTTTGTACTCTGCAATCACATGGGTAACTCACCTCACTTACCATATTTGGTTTAATTTCACCCACCAGTGTCAGAGGAGTTGCATTACAATCAATTTCATGACCTTTTGACCTCATCCCACACACCCTGGGGCAGGGCCAAATGTAAATGTGCTCATGTACTCCACACTGATATGGGTAACCCACAGAACAAATTTGGTTGTATTCTCTCCAACGGTTTCGGAGATGTGCTACAATCAATTTCCACAGGTTAAAATTGGACCTTTTGACATATTTGACCCCACCACCACCAACTGGGGGCAGAGCCAAATCTAAATGGCCTCTTGCACTCCGATATCAAATTTGGTTGAGTTCGTCTAACGACTTCAGAATCAATTTCATGATCTTTTGACCCCATCCCTCATCCCCTGGGCCAAATGTAAATGTACTTCATCCACTCAACATTGATATGGGTAACTGATATACTAAATTTGGTTGAATTCCATCCAACAGTATTAGGAGTTGTATTAAAATCAATTTTTTTAAACTTTTGATCCACCCCCAACCACCCCCTGGGGGGCAGGGTCAAATGTAAAGGTGCTCATCACTCCACATTGATATGGGTAACTGACATACTAAATTTGGTTGAATTTCGTCCAACAGTGTCAGAGTAGTTGCACTACAATCAATTTTTTTACCTTTTGACCACCAGCCCCCCCCCCAACCCCCTCTACCCCTGGGGGCAGGGCGAAATGTAAATGTGCTCATGTACTCCTCATTGATATGGGTAACCCACCGACCAAATTTGATTGAATTCTGTCCAACAGTTTCGGAGATGCGTTACAATCAATTTCTGCAGATTAAAATTTGACCTTTGATCGTGCCACCACCCATTGGGGGCAGAGCCAAATCCAAATGGCCTCTTGCACTCCTCAATCATATGGGTAACTCAGATATCAAATACGGTTGAGTTCTGTCTAACGACTTCAGAATCAATTTCATGACCTTTTGACACCATCCCCATCCGATGGGGGCAGGGCCAAATGTAAATGTACTCATCCTCTACACATTGATATGGGTAACTGACATACCGAATTTGGTCGAATTCCGTCCCAACAGTTTTAGAGGAGGTGCACCACAATTAATTTTTTTAAACTTTTGACCACCAAACCCCTAGGGGCGGGGCCAAATGCAAATGTGCTCATTTACTCCACATTGAAATGGGTAACCCGCAGACCAAATTTGGTTGAATTTTGTACAATGGTTTCGGAAGAGATGTTCTACAATCAATTTCAGCAGGTTAAAATTGGACCCTTTGACACCTCCCCCAACCCCTGGGGGCGGATGCAAATTTAAATGGCCTCTTGCACTCCGCAATCATATGGGCAACTCAGATATCAAATTTGGTTGAGTTCCGTCTAACGATTTCAGAAGAGTTGCGTTACAACTGATTTGACCATTTGACCCATGCCACGCAACCCCGGGGGTGGGGGGGAGGGGGGCAGAGCCAAATCTAAATATTGTTTTGCAAAGCGGAATCATATGGGTAACCCACATACCAAATTTGATTTAATTCCACCCAATGGTTTGGAAGGAGATAGCATGCTGCCTGCCTGCCTGCCTGCCTGTCTAATGCAATGCAATTATACAGATGGAAGGAAGAAATGACCAACATATTACTAGTTGCGAGTCATAAGGCGGCAAACATATCTGAGAAAATCTACTTGGTCCTGATCTTAAACCGTCAGTCAATTTAAGTAGTACAATTTTTGAAAACACACTTCCCTTGGCCTGCAAATTGAGATTCCCATAAGAAATAGAAATAGTTTTTTGACAGATTCTGGCCAATTAATGAGTGAACAGCGTCAGTGATGTCTTTTCTAATGCAAGCTTTATTTTTCTCACCTTTGACATATTGATGTGTGTTGATCCCAAGAAATCATCATCAATCATGCTAGCACCATCCCAGTCATACACCAGCAATGATAATGTCAACTGAAAAAACCAAACACACAGTGGTCAGTGATAGAAGACCCCTGTCACACCGGCAATGATAATGTCAACTGAAAGAAACACACTGGTCAGCGACAGAAGCCCGCTCTCACACCAGCAATGATAATGTCAACTGAAAGAAAACTGGCCAGTGACAGAAGCAATAGTCACATATACCTCTAAGCCGCCTTTTGCATATTACAAACGCAAATTTGTTAATAAATAAGAGACCACCGTAGGGAGCACCAATGGTGCATCTGTTCACCGGTCTTAACTCTTTAAGCCTTGAAGTTCCAGTGGATCTTCATAGGCAGCAACAGCTCCCAGACAAATTGGTTTCAAAATATTAATTAAAATATTTTTATGGTGTGTAAGGTTTAGAGGGCTAAAGTACCAGAATCTTTTGGCTTTAAAATGGATGATCGTCACACAGGAAGGTTATAATGGATGATGGTCATACAGGAAGGTTATAATGGACGATGGTCACATGAGGTTATAATGGACGATGGTCATACAGGAAGGTTATAATGGACGATGGTCACATGAGGTTATAATGGATGATGGTTATACAGGAAGGTTATAATGGATGATGGTTACACAGAAAGGATATAATGGATGATGGTCATACAGGAAGGTTATAATGGATGATGGTCATACAGGAAGGTTATAATGGATGATGGTCACACAGGAAGGTTATAATGGATGATGGTCACACAGGAAGGTTATAATGGATGATGGTCATACAGGAAGGTTATAATGGATGATGGTCACACAGGAAGGTTATAATGGATGATGGTCACACAGGAAGGTTATAATGGATGATGGTCATACAGGAAGGTTATAATGGATGATGGTCATACAGGAAGGTTATAATGGATGATGGTCATACAGGAAGGTTATAATGGATGATGGTTACACAGGAAGGTTATAATGGATGATGATCACACAGGAAGGTTATAATGGATGATGGTCACACAGGAAGGTTATAATGGATGATGGTCACACAGGAAGGTTATAATGGATGATGGTCATACAGGAAGGTTATAATGGATGATGGTCACACAGGAAGGTTATAATGGACGATGGTCATACAGGAAGTTTATAATGGATGATGGTCATACAGGAAGGTTATAATGGATGATGGTCATACAGGAAGGTTATAATGGATGATGGTCATACAGGAAGGTTATAATGGATGATGGTTACACAGGAAGGTTATAATGGATGATGATCACACAGGAAGGTTATAATGGATGATGGTCACACAGGAAGGTTATAATGGATGATGGTCACACAGGAAGGTTATAATGGATGATGGTCATACAGGAAGGTTATAATGGATGATGGTCACACAGGAAGGTTATAATGGATGATGGTCACACAGGAAGGTTATAATGGATGATGGTCACACAGGAAGGTTATAATGGATGATGGTCACACAGGAAGGTTATAATGGACGATGGTCATACAGGAAGGTTATAATGGATGATGGTTACACAGGAAGGTTATAATGGATGATGATCACACAGGAAGGTTATAATGGATGATGGTCACACAGGAAGGTTATAATGGATGATGGTCACACAGGAAGGTTATAATGGATGATGGTCATACAGGAAGGTTATAATGGATGATGGTCATACAGGAAGGTTATAATGGATGATGGTTACACAGGAAGGTTATAATGGATGATGATCACACAGGAAGGTTATAATGGATGATGGTCACACAGGAAGGTTATAATGGATGATGGTCACACAGGAAGGTTATAATGGATGATGGTCATACAGGAAGGTTATAATGGATGATGGTCACACAGGAAGGTTATAATGGATGATGGTCATACAGGAAGGTTATAATGGATGATGGTCACACAGGAAGGTTATAATGGATGATGGTCATACAGGAAGGTTATAATGGATGATGGTCATACAGGAAGGTTATAATGGATGATGGTCATACAGGAAGGTTATAATGGACGATGGTCACACAGGAAGGTTATAATGGATGATGGTCACATGAGGTTATAATGGATGATGGTCACACAGGAAGGTTATAATGGATGATGGTCACACAGGAAGGTTATAATGGATGATGGTCACACAGGAAGGTTATAATGGACGATGGTCACACAGGAAGGTTATAATGGATGATGGTCATACAGGAAGGTTATAATGGACGATGGTCACATGAGGTTATAATGGATGATGGTCATACAGGAGGGTTATAATGGACGATGGTCACACAGGAAGGTTATAATGGATGATGGCCACATGAGGTTATAATGGACGATGATCTCAGGAAGGTTATAATGGACGATGGTCACACAGGAAGGTTATAATGGATGATCGTCACACAGGAAGGTTATAATGGACGATGGTCATACAGGAAGGTTATAATGGATGATGGTCACACAGGAAGGTTATAATGGATGATGGTCACACAGGAAGGTTATAATGGATGATGGTCACACAGGAAGGTTATAATGGATGATGGTCACACAGGAAGGTTATAATGGACGATGGTTACACAGCAAGGTTATAATGGACGATGGTCACACAGGAAGGTTATAATGGATGATAGTCACACAGGAAGATTATAATGGACGATGGTCACATGAGGTTATAATGGATGATGGTCACACAGGAAGGTTATAATGGACGATGGTCACACAGGAAGGTTATAATGGATGATGATCACATGAGGTTATAATGGATGATGGTCATACAGGAAGGTTATAATGGATGATGGTCACATGAGGTTATAACGGACGATGGTCACACAGGAAGAGTATAATGGACGATGGTCACATGAGGTTATAATGGATGATGGTCACACAGGAAGGTTATAATGGACGATGGTCATACAGGAAGGTTATAATGGATGATGATCACATGAGGTTATAATGGATGATGGTCACACAGGAAGGTTATAATGGATGATGGTCACACAGGAAGGTTATAATGGATGATGGTCACACAGGAAGGTTATAATGGATGATGGTTACACAGGAAGGTTATAATGGATGATGGTTACACAGGAAGGTTATAATGGATGATGGTCACACAGAAAGGATATAATGGATGATGGTCATACAGGAAGGTTATAATGGATGATGGTCACAGGAAGGTTATAATGGATGATGGTCACACAGGAAGGTTACAATGGATGATGGTCACACAGGAAGGTTATAATGGATGATGGTCGCAGGAAGGTTATAATGGATGATGGTCACACAGGAAGGTTATAATGGATGATGGTCACACAGGAAGGTTATAATGGATGATGGTCACACAGGAAGGTTATAATGGATGATGGTCATACAGGAAGGTTATAATGGATGATGGTCATACAGGAAGGTTATAATGGATGATGGTCACACAGGAAGGTTATAATGGATGATGGTCACACAGGAAGGTTATAATGGACGATGGTCATACAGGAAGGTTATAATGGATGATGGTCACACAGGAAGGTTATAATGGATGATGGTCACACAGGAAGGTTATAATGGATGATGGTCATACAGGAAGGTTATAATGGACGATGGTCACACAGGAAGGTTATAATGGACGATGGTCGCACAGGAAGATTATAATGGACGATGGTCACATGGTTATAATGGATGATGGTCACACAGGAAGGTTATAATGGATGATGGTCATACAGGAAGGTTATAATGGACGATGGTCACAGGAAGGTTATAATGGATGATGGTCACACAGGAAGGTTATAATGGATGATGGTCACACAGGAAGGTTATAATGGATGATGGTCATACAGGAAGGTTATAATGGATGATGGTCACACAGGAAGGTTATAATGGACGATGGTCACACAGGAAGGTTATAATGGATGATCGTCATACAGGAAGGTTATAATGGACGATGGTCGCACAGGAAGATTATAATGGACGATGGTCACATGGTTATAATGGATGATGGTCACACAGGAAGGTTATAATGGATGATGGTCATACAGGAAGGTTATAATGGATGATGGTCATACAGGAAGGTTATAATGGATGATGGTCACACAGGAAGGTTATAATGGACGATGGTCACACAGGAAGGTTATAATGGATGATGGTCATACAGGAAGGTTATAATGGACGATGGTCACATGAGGTTATAATGGACGATGGTCACACAGGAAGGTTATAATGGATGATGGTCACACAGGAAGGTTATAATGGATGATGGTCATACAGGAAGGTTATAATGGATGATGGTCATACAGGAAGGTTATAATGGATGATGGTCACACAGGAAGGTTATAATGGATGATGGTCACACAGGAAGGTTATAATGGATGATGGTCACACAGGAAGGTTATAATGGATGATGGTCATACAGGAGGGTTATAATGGACGATGGTCACACAGGAAGGTTATAATGGATGATGGTCACAGAGGAAGGTTATAATGGATGATGGTTACACAGCAAGGTTATAATGGACGATGATCACATGAGGTTATAATGGATGATGGTCATACAGGAGGGTTATAATGGACGATGGTCACACAGGAAGGTTATAATGGACGATGGTCACATGAGGTTATAATGGACGATGATCACAGGAAGGTTATAATGGATGATGGTCACACAGGAAGGTTATAATGGATGATGGTCATACAGGAAGGTTATAATGGACGATGGTCACACAGGAAGGTTATAATGGATGATGGTCACACAGGAAGGTTATAATGGATGATGGTCATACAGGAAGGTTATAATGGATGATGGTCACACAGGAAGGTTATAATGGATGATGGTCACACAGGAAGGTTATAATGGATGATGGTCACACAGGAAGGTTATAATGGATGATGGTCATACAGGAAGGTTATAATGGATGATGGTCACACAGGAAGGTTATAATGGATGATGGTCACACAGGAAGGTTATAATGGATGATGGTCACATGAGGTTATAATGGATGATGGTCACACAGGAAGGTTATAATGGATGATGGTCACACAGGAAGGTTATAATGGATGATGGTCATACAGGAAGGTTATAATGGATGATGGTCACACAGGAAGGTTATAATGGATGATGGTCACACAGGAAGGTTATAATGGATGATGGTCACACAGGAAGGTTATAATGGATGATGGTCACACAGGAAGGTTATAATGGACGATGGTCACACAGGAAGGTTATAATGGACGATGGTCACATGAGGTTATAATGGATGATGGTCACACAGGAAGGTTATAATGGACGATGGTCACACAGGAAGGTTATAATGGATGATGGTTATACAGGAAGGTTATAATGGATGAGTCTCATACAGGAAGGTTATAATGGATGATGGTCACAGGAAGGTTATAATGGATGATGGTCACACAGGAAGGTTATAATGGATGATGGTCATACAGGAAGGTTATAATGGATGATGGTCACACAGGAAGGTTATAATGGATGATGGTCACACAGGAAGGTTATAATGGATGATGGTCATACAGGAAGGTTATAATGGATGATGGTCACACAGGAAGGTTATAATGGATGATGGTCATACAGGAGTGTTATAATGGACGATGGTCACACAGGAAGGTTATAATGGATGATGGTCACAGAGGAAGGTTATAATGGATGATGGTTACACAGCAAGGTTATAATGGACGATGATCACATGAGGTTATAATGGATGATGGTCATACAGGAGGGTTATAATGGACGATGGTCACACAGGAAGGTTATAATGGACGATGGTCACATGAGGTTATAATGGACGATGATCACAGGAAGGTTATAATGGACGATGGTCACACAGGAAGGTTATAATGGATGATGGTCATACAGGAAGGTTATAATGGACGATGGTCACACAGGAAGGTTATAATGGATGATGGTCACACAGGAAGGTTATAATGGATGATGGTCATACAGGAAGGTTATAATGGACGATGGTCACACAGGAAGGTTATAATGGATGATGGTCACACAGGAAGGTTATAATGGATGATGGTCACACAGGAAGGTTATAATGGATGATGGTCACACAGGAAGGTTATAATGGATGATGGTCACACAGGAAGGTTATAATGGATGATGGTCACACAGGAAGGTTATAATGGATGATGGTCACATGAGGTTATAATGGATGATGGTCACACAGGAAGGTTATAATGGATGATGGTCACACAGGAAGGTTATAATGGATGATGGTCATACAGGAAGATTATAATGGATGATGGTCACACAGGAAGGTTATAATGGATGATGGTCACACAGGAAGGTTATAATGGATGATGGTCACACAGGAAGGTTATAATGGATGATGGTCACACAGGAAGGTTATAATGGACGATGGTCACACAGGAAGGTTATAATGGACGATGGTCACATGAGGTTATAATGGATGATGGTCACACAGGAAGGTTATAATGGACGATGGTCACACAGGAAGGTTATAATGGATGATGGTTATACAGGAAGGTTATAATGGATGAGTCTCATACAGGAAGGTTATAATGGATGATGGTCACAGGAAGGTTATAATGGATGATGGTCACACAGGAAGGTTATAATGGATGATGGTCATACAGGAAGGTTATAATGGATGATGGTCACACAGGAAGGTTATAATGGACGATGGTCACACAGGAAGGTTATAATGGACGATGGTCATACAGGAAGGTTATAATGGATGATGGTCACACAGGAAGGTTATAATGGACGATGGTCATACAGGAAGGTTATAATGGATGATGGTCACACAGGAAGGTTATAATGGACGATAGTCATACAGGAAGGTTATAATGGACGATGGTCACAGGAAGGTTATAATGGATGATGGTCACACAGGAAGGTTATAATGGATGATGGTCATACAGGAAGGTTATAATGGACGATGGTCATACAGGAAGGTTATAATGGATGATGGTCATACAGGAAGGTTATAATGGACGATGGTCATACAGGAAGGTTATAATGGATGATGGTCACATGAGGTTATAATGGATGATGGTCACACAGGAAGGTTATAATGGACGATGGTCACACAGGAAGGTTATAATGGATGATGGTCATACAGGAAGGTTATAATGGACGATGGTCACATGAGGTTATAATGGACGATGGTCACACAGGAAGGTTATAATGGATGATGGTCACACAGGAAGGTTATAATGGATGATTGTTACACAGGAAGGTTATAATGGATGATGGTCATACAGGAAGGTTATAATGGACGATGGTCACATGAGGTTATAATGGATGATGGTCATACAGGAGGGTTATAATGGACGATGGTCACACAGGAAGGTTATAATGGATGATGGCCACATGAGGTTATAATGGATGATGGTCACACAGGAAGGTTATAATGGATGATGGTCACACAGGAAGGTTATAATGGATGATGGTCATACAGGAAGATTATAATGGATGATGGTCACACAGGAAGGTTATAATGGATGATGGTCACACAGGAAGGTTATAATGGATGATGGTCACACAGGAAGGTTATAATGGATGATGGTCACACAGGAAGGTTATAATGGACGATGGTCACACAGGAAGGTTATAATGGACGATGGTCACATGAGGTTATAATGGACGATGATCACAGGAAGGTTATAATGGACGATGGTCACACAGGAAGGTTATAATGGATGATGGTCACACAGGAAGGTTATAATGGACGATGGTCACACAGGAAGGTTATAATGGATGATGGTTATACAGGAAGGTTATAATGGATGAGTCTCATACAGGAAGGTTATAATGGATGATGGTCACAGGAAGGTTATAATGGATGATGGTCACACAGGAAGGTTATAATGGATGATGGTCATACAGGAAGGTTATAATGGATGATGGTCACACAGGAAGGTTATAATGGACGATGGTCACACAGGAAGGTTATAATGGACGATGGTCATACAGGAAGGTTATAATGGATGATGGTCACACAGGAAGGTTATAATGGACGATGGTCATACAGGAAGGTTATAATGGATGATGGTCACACAGGAAGGTTATAATGGACGATGGTCATACAGGAAGGTTATAATGGACGATGGTCACAGGAAGGTTATAATGGATGATGGTCACACAGGAAGGTTATAATGGATGATGGTCATACAGGAAGGTTATAATGGACGATGGTCATACAGGAAGGTTATAATGGATGATGGTCACATGAGGTTATAATGGATGATGGTCATACAGGAGGGTTATAATGGACGATGGTCACACAGGAAGGTTATAATGGATGATGGCCACATGAGGTTATAATGGACGATGATCTCAGGAAGGTTATAATGGACGATGGTCACACAGGAAGGTTATAATGGATGATCGTCACACAGGAAGGTTATAATGGACGATGGTCATACAGGAAGGTTATAATGGATGATGGTCACACAGGAAGGTTATAATGGATGATTGTCACACAGGAAGGTTATAATGGATGATGGTCACACAGGAAGGTTATAATGGATGATGGTTACACAGGAAGGTTATAATGGACGATGGTTACACAGCAAGGTTATAATGGACGATGGTCACACAGGAAGGTTATAATGGATGATAGTCACACAGGAAGATTATAATGGACGATGGTCACATGAGGTTATAATGGATGATGGTCACACAGGAAGGTTATAATGGACGATGGTCACACAGGAAGGTTATAATGGATGATGGTCACATGAGGTTATAATGGATGATGGTCATACAGGAAGGTTATAATGGATGATGGTCACATGAGGTTATAACGGACGATGGTCACACAGGAAGAGTATAATGGACGATGGTCACATGAGGTTATAATGGATGATGGTCACACAGGAAGGTTATAATGGACGATGGTGATACAGGAAGGTTATAATGGACGATGGTCATACAGGAAGGTTATAATGGATGATGATCACATGAGGTTATAATGGATGATGGTTACACAGGAAGGTTATAATGGACGATGCTCACACAGGAAGGTTATAATGGATGATGGTCACACAGGAAGGTTATAATGGATGATGGTCACACAGGAAGGTTATAATGGATGATGGTCATACAGGAAGGTTATAATGGATGATGGTCATACAGGAAGGTTATAATGGATGATGGTCACACAGGAAGGATATAATGGATGATGGTCATACAGGAAGGTTATAATGGATGATGGTCACAGGAAGGTTATAATGGATGATGGTCACACAGGAAGGTTACAATGGATGATGGTCACACAGGAAGGTTATAATGGATGATGGTCGCAGGAAGGTTATAATGGATGATGGTCACACAGGAAGGTTATAATGGATGATGGTCACACAGGAAGGTTATAATGGATGATGGTCACACAGGAAGGTTATAATGGACGATGGTCATACAGGAAGGTTATAATGGATGATGGTTATACAGGAAGGTTATAATGGATGATGGTCACACAGGAAGGTTATAATGGATGATGGTCACACAGGAAGGTTATAATGGACGATGGTCATACAGGAAGGTTATAATGGATGATGGTCACACAGGAAGGTTATAATGGATGATGGTCACACAGGAAGGTTATAATGGATGATGGTCATACAGGAAGGTTATAATGGACGATGGTCACACAGGAAGGTTATAATGGACGATGGTCGCACAGGAAGATTATAATGGACGATGGTCACATGGTTATAATGGATGATGGTCACACAGGAAGGTTATAATGGATGATGGTCATACAGGAAGGTTATAATGGACGATGGTCACAGGAAGGTTATAATGGATGATGGTCACACAGGAAGGTTATAATGGATGATGGTCACACAGGAAGGTTATAATGGACGATGGTCATACAGGAAGGTTATAATGGATGATGGTCACACAGGAAGGTTATAATGGACGATGGTCACACAGGAAGGTTATAATGGATGATCGTCATACAGGAAGGTTATAATGGACGATGGTCGCACAGGAAGATTATAATGGACGATGGTCACATGGTTATAATGGATGATGGTCACACAGGAAGGTTATAATGGATGATGGTCATACAGGAAGGTTATAATGGACGATGGTCATACAGGAAGGTTATAATGGATGATGGTCACACAGGAAGGTTATAATGGATGATGGTCACACAGGAAGGTTATAATGGACGATGGTCACACAGGAAGGTTATAATGGACGATGGTCACATGAGGTTATAATGGATGATGGTCACACAGGAAGGTTATAATGGACGATGGTCACACAGGAAGGTTATAATGGATGATGGTTATACAGGAAGGTTATAATGGATGAGTCTCATACAGGAAGGTTATAATGGATGATGGTCACAGGAAGGTTATAATGGATGATGGTCACACAGGAAGGTTATAATGGATGATGGTCATACAGGAAGGTTATAATGGATGATGGTCACACAGGAAGGTTATAATGGACGATGGTCACACAGGAAGGTTATAATGGACGATGGTCATACAGGAAGGTTATAATGGATGATGGTCACACAGGAAGGTTATAATGGATGATGGTCATACAGGAGTGTTATAATGGACGATGGTCACACAGGAAGGTTATAATGGATGATGGTCACAGAGGAAGGTTATAATGGATGATGGTTACACAGCAAGGTTATAATGGACGATGATCACATGAGGTTATAATGGATGATGGTCATACAGGAGGGTTATAATGGACGATGGTCACACAGGAAGGTTATAATGGACGATGGTCACATGAGGTTATAATGGACGATGATCACAGGAAGGTTATAATGGACGATGGTCACACAGGAAGGTTATAATGGATGATGGTCATACAGGAAGGTTATAATGGATGATGGTCACACAGGAAGGTTATAATGGATGATGGTCACACAGGAAGGTTATAATGGATGATGGTCATACAGGAAGGTTATAATGGACGATGGTCACACAGGAAGGTTATAATGGATGATGGTCACACAGGAAGGTTATAATGGATGATGGTCACACAGGAAGGTTATAATGGATGATGGTCATACAGGAAGGTTATAATGGATGATGGTCACACAGGAAGGTTATAATGGATGATGGTCACACAGGAAGGTTATAATGGATGATGGTCACATGAGGTTATAATGGATGATGGTCACACAGGAAGGTTATAATGGATGATGGTCACACAGGAAGGTTATAATGGATGATGGTCATACAGGAAGATTATAATGGATGATGGTCACACAGGAAGGTTATAATGGATGATGGTCACACAGGAAGGTTATAATGGATGATGGTCACACAGGAAGGTTATAATGGATGATGGTCACACAGGAAGGTTATAATGGACGATGGTCACACAGGAAGGTTATAATGGACGATGGTCACATGAGGTTATAATGGATGATGGTCACACAGGAAGGTTATAATGGACGATGGTCACACAGGAAGGTTATAATGGATGATGGTTATACAGGAAGGTTATAATGGATGAGTCTCATACAGGAAGGTTATAATGGATGATGGTCACAGGAAGGTTATAATGGATGATGGTCACACAGGAAGGTTATAATGGATGATGGTCATACAGGAAGGTTATAATGGATGATGGTCACACAGGAAGGTTATAATGGACGATGGTCACACAGGAAGGTTATAATGGACGATGGTCATACAGGAAGGTTATAATGGATGATGGTCACACAGGAAGGTTATAATGGACGATGGTCATACAGGAAGGTTATAATGGATGATGGTCACACAGGAAGGTTATAATGGACGATAGTCATACAGGAAGGTTATAATGGACGATGGTCACAGGAAGGTTATAATGGATGATGGTCACACAGGAAGGTTATAATGGATGATGGTCATACAGGAAGGTTATAATGGACGATGGTCATACAGGAAGGTTATAATGGATGATGGTCATACAGGAAGGTTATAATGGACGATGGTCATACAGGAAGGTTATAATGGATGATGGTCACATGAGGTTATAATGGATGATGGTCACACAGGAAGGTTATAATGGACGATGGTCACACAGGAAGGTTATAATGGATGATGGTCATACAGGAAGGTTATAATGGACGATGGTCACATGAGGTTATAATGGACGATGGTCACACAGGAAGGTTATAATGGATGATGGTCACACAGGAAGGTTATAATGGATGATTGTTACACAGGAAGGTTATAATGGATGATGGTCATACAGGAAGGTTATAATGGACGATGGTCACATGAGGTTATAATGGATGATGGTCATACAGGAGGGTTATAATGGACGATGGTCACACAGGAAGGTTATAATGGATGATGGCCACATGAGGTTATAATGGATGATGGTCACACAGGAAGGTTATAATGGATGATGGTCACACAGGAAGGTTATAATGGATGATGGTCATACAGGAAGGTTATAATGGATGATGGTCACACAGGAAGGTTATAATGGATGATGGTCACACAGGAAGGTTATAATGGATGATGGTCACACAGGAAGGTTATAATGGATGATGGTCACACAGGAAGGTTATAATGGATGATGGTCACACAGGAAGGTTATAATGGACGATGGTCACACAGGAAGGTTATAATGGACGATGGTCACATGAGGTTATAATGGACGATGATCACAGGAAGGTTATAATGGACGATGGTCACACAGGAAGGTTATAATGGATGATGGTCACACAGGAAGGTTATAATGGACGATGGTCACACAGGAAGGTTATAATGGATGATGGTTATACAGGAAGGTTATAATGGATGAGTCTCATACAGGAAGGTTATAATGGATGATGGTCACAGGAAGGTTATAATGGATGATGGTCACACAGGAAGGTTATAATGGATGATGGTCATACAGGAAGGTTATAATGGATGATGGTCACACAGGAAGGTTATAATGGACGATGGTCACACAGGAAGGTTATAATGGACGATGGTCATACAGGAAGGTTATAATGGATGATGGTCACACAGGAAGGTTATAATGGACGATGGTCATACAGGAAGGTTATAATGGATGATGGTCACACAGGAAGGTTATAATGGACGATGGTCATACAGGAAGGTTATAATGGACGATGGTCACAGGAAGGTTATAATGGATGATGGTCACACAGGAAGGTTATAATGGATGATGGTCATACAGGAAGGTTATAATGGACGATGGTCATACAGGAAGGTTATAATGGATGATGGTCATACAGGAAGGTTATAATGGACGATGGTCATACAGGAAGGTTATAATGGATGATGGTCACATGAGGTTATAATGGATGATGGTCACACAGGAAGGTTATAATGGACGATGGTCACACAGGAAGGTTATAATGGATGATGGTCATACAGGAAGGTTATAATGGACGATGGTCACATGAGGTTATAATGGACGATGGTCACACAGGAAGGTTATAATGGATGATGGTCACACAGGAAGGTTATAATGGATGATTGTTACACAGGAAGGTTATAATGGATGATGGTCATACAGGAAGGTTATAATGGACGATGGTCACATGAGGTTATAATGGATGATGGTCATACAGGAGGGTTATAATGGACGATGGTCACACAGGAAGGTTATAATGGATGATGGCCACATGAGGTTATAATGGACGATGATCTCAGGAAGGTTATAATGGACGATGGTCACACAGGAAGGTTATAATGGATGATCGTCACACAGGAAGGTTATAATGGACGATGGTGATACAGGAAGGTTATAACGGATGATGGTCACACAGGAAGGTTATAATGGATGATTGTCACACAGGAAGGTTATAATGGATGATGGTCACACAGGAAGGTTATAATGGATGATGGTCACACAGGAAGGTTATAATGGACGATGGTTACACAGCAAGGTTATAATGGACGATGGTCACACAGGAAGGTTATAATGGATGATAGTCACACAGGAAGATTATAATGGACGATGGTCACATGAGGTTATAATGGATGATGGTCACACAGGAAGGTTATAATGGACGATGGTCACACAGGAAGGTTATAATGGATGATGATCACATGAGGTTATAATGGATGATGGTCATACAGGAAGGTTATAATGGATGATGGTCACATGAGGTTATAACGGACGATGGTCACACAGGAAGAGTATAATGGACGATGGTCACATGAGGTTATAATGGATGATGGTCACACAGGAAGGTTATAATGGACGATGGTGATACAGGAAGGTTATAATGGACGATGGTCATACAGGAAGGTTATAATGGATGATGATCACATGAGGTTATAATGGATGATGGTTACACAGGAAGGTTATAATGGATGATGGTTATACAGGAAGGTTATAATGGATGAGTCTCATACAGGAAGGTTATAATGGATGATGGTCACAGGAAGGTTATAATGGATGATGGTCACACAGGAAGGTTATAATGGATGATGGTCATACAGGAAGGTTATAATGGATGATGGTCACACAGGAAGGTTATAATGGACGATGGTCACACAGGAAGGTTATAATGGACGATGGTCATACAGGAAGGTTATAATGGATGATGGTCACACAGGAAGGTTATAATGGACGATGGTCATACAGGAAGGTTATAATGGATGATGGTCACACAGGAAGGTTATAATGGACGATGGTCATACAGGAAGGTTATAATGGACGATGGTCACAGGAAGGTTATAATGGATGATGGTCACACAGGAAGGTTATAATGGATGATGGTCATACAGGAAGGTTATAATGGACGATGGTCATACAGGAAGGTTATAATGGATGATGGTCATACAGGAAGGTTATAATGGACGATGGTCATACAGGAAGGTTATAATGGATGATGGTCACATGAGGTTATAATGGATGATGGTCACACAGGAAGGTTATAATGGACGATGGTCACACAGGAAGGTTATAATGGATGATGGTCATACAGGAAGGTTATAATGGACGATGGTCACATGAGGTTATAATGGACGATGGTCACACAGGAAGGTTATAATGGATGATGGTCACACAGGAAGGTTATAATGGATGATTGTTACACAGGAAGGTTATAATGGATGATGGTCATACAGGAAGGTTATAATGGACGATGGTCACATGAGGTTATAATGGATGATGGTCATACAGGAGGGTTATAATGGACGATGGTCACACAGGAAGGTTATAATGGATGATGGCCACATGAGGTTATAATGGACGATGATCTCAGGAAGGTTATAATGGACGATGGTCACACAGGAAGGTTATAATGGATGATCGTCACACAGGAAGGTTATAATGGACGATGGTGATACAGGAAGGTTATAACGGATGATGGTCACACAGGAAGGTTATAATGGATGATTGTCACACAGGAAGGTTATAATGGATGATGGTCACACAGGAAGGTTATAATGGATGATGGTTACACAGGAAGGTTATAATGGACGATGGTTACACAGCAAGGTTATAATGGACGATGGTCACACAGGAAGGTTATAATGGATGATAGTCACACAGGAAGATTATAATGGACGATGGTCACATGAGATTATAATGGATGATGGTCACACAGGAAGGTTATAATGGACGATGGTCACACAGGAAGGTTATAATGGATGATGATCACATGAGGTTATAATGGATGATGGTCATACAGGAAGGTTATAATGGATGATGGTCACATGAGGTTATAACGGACGATGGTCACACAGGAAGAGTATAATGGACGATGGTCACATGAGGTTATAATGGATGATGGTCACACAGGAAGGTTATAATGGACGATGGTGATACAGGAAGGTTATAATGGATGATGGTCATACAGGAAGGTTATAATGGATGATGATCACATGAGGTTATAATGGATGATGGTTACACAGGAAGGTTATAATGGATGATGGTCACACAGGAAGATTATAATGGACGATGGTCACATGAGGTTATAATGGACGATGGTCATACAGGAAGGTTATAATGGATGATGATCACATGAGGTTATAATGGACGATGGTCACACAGGAAGGTTATAATGGATGATAGTCACACAGGAAGATTATAATGGACGATGGTCACATGAGGTTATAATGGATGATGGTCACACAGGAAGGTTATAATGGACGATGGTCACACAGGAAGGTTATAATGGATGATGATCACATGAGGTTATAATGGATGATGGTCATACAGGAAGGTTATAATGGATGATGGTCACATGAGGTTATAACGGACGATGGTCACACAGGAAGAGTATAATGGACGATGGTCACATGAGGTTATAATGGATGATGGTCACACAGGAAGGTTATAATGGACGATGGTGATACAGGAAGGTTATAATGGACGATGGTCATACAGGAAGGTTATAATGGATGATGATCACATGAGGTTATAATGGATGATGGTTACACAGGAAGGTTATAATGGATGATGGTTATACAGGAAGGTTATAATGGATGAGTCTCATACAGGAAGGTTATAATGGATGATGGTCACAGGAAGGTTATAATGGATGATGGTCACACAGGAAGGTTATAATGGATGATGGTCATACAGGAAGGTTATAATGGATGATGGTCACACAGGAAGGTTATAATGGACGATGGTCACACAGGAAGGTTATAATGGACGATGGTCATACAGGAAGGTTATAATGGATGATGGTCACACAGGAAGGTTATAATGGACGATGGTCATACAGGAAGGTTATAATGGATGATGGTCACACAGGAAGGTTATAATGGACGATGGTCATACAGGAAGGTTATAATGGACGATGGTCACAGGAAGGTTATAATGGATGATGGTCACACAGGAAGGTTATAATGGATGATGGTCATACAGGAAGGTTATAATGGACGATGGTCATACAGGAAGGTTATAATGGATGATGGTCATACAGGAAGGTTATAATGGACGATGGTCATACAGGAAGGTTATAATGGATGATGGTCACATGAGGTTATAATGGATGATGGTCACACAGGAAGGTTATAATGGACGATGGTCACACAGGAAGGTTATAATGGATGATGGTCATACAGGAAGGTTATAATGGACGATGGTCACATGAGGTTATAATGGACGATGGTCACACAGGAAGGTTATAATGGATGATGGTCACACAGGAAGGTTATAATGGATGATTGTTACACAGGAAGGTTATAATGGATGATGGTCATACAGGAAGGTTATAATGGACGATGGTCACATGAGGTTATAATGGATGATGGTCATACAGGAGGGTTATAATGGACGATGGTCACACAGGAAGGTTATAATGGATGATGGCCACATGAGGTTATAATGGACGATGATCTCAGGAAGGTTATAATGGACGATGGTCACACAGGAAGGTTATAATGGATGATCGTCACACAGGAAGGTTATAATGGACGATGGTGATACAGGAAGGTTATAATGGATGATGGTCACACAGGAAGGTTATAATGGATGATTGTCACACAGGAAGGTTATAATGGATGATGGTCACACAGGAAGGTTATAATGGATGATGGTTACACAGGAAGGTTATAATGGACGATGGTTACACAGCAAGGTTATAATGGACGATGGTCACACAGGAAGGTTATAATGGATGATAGTCACACAGGAAGATTATAATGGACGATGGTCACATGAGGTTATAATGGATGATGGTCACACAGGAAGGTTATAATGGACGATGGTCACACAGGAAGGTTATAATGGATGATGATCACATGAGGTTATAATGGATGATGGTCATACAGGAAGGTTATAATGGATGATGGTCACATGAGGTTATAACGGACGATGGTCACACAGGAAGAGTATAATGGACGATGGTCACATGAGGTTATAATGGATGATGGTCACACAGGAAGGTTATAATGGACGATGGTGATACAGGAAGGTTATAATGGACGATGGTCATACAGGAAGGTTATAATGGATGATGATCACATGAGGTTATAATGGATGATGGTTACACAGGAAGGTTATAATGGACGATGCTCACACAGGAAGGTTATAATGGATGATGGTCACACAGGAAGGTTATAATGGATGATGGTCACACAGGAAGGTTATAATGGATGATGGTCACAGGAAGGTTATAATGGATGATGGTCACACAGGAAGGTTATAATGGATGATGGTCATACAGGAAGGTTATAATGGATGATGGTCACACAGGAAGGTTATAATGGACGATGGTCACACAGGAAGGTTATAATGGACGATGGTCATACAGGAAGGTTATAATGGATGATGGTCACACAGGAAGGTTATAATGGACGATGGTCATACAGGAAGGTTATAATGGACGATGGTCACAGGAAGGTTATAATGGATGATGGTCACACAGGAAGGTTATAATGGATGATGGTCACACAGGAAGGTTATAATGGACGATGGTCACACAGGAAGGTTATAATGGACGATGGTCATACAGGAAGGTTATAATGGATGATGGTCACACAGGAAGGTTATAATGGATGATGGTCATACAGGAAGGTTATAATGGACGATGGTCACAGGAAGGTTATAATGGATGATGGTCACACAGGAAGGTTATAATGGATGATGGTCATACAGGAAGGTTATAATGGACGATGGTCATACAGGAAGGTTATAATGGATGATGGTCATACAGGAAGGTTATAATGGACGATGGTCATACAGGAAGGTTATAATGGATGATGGTCACATGAGGTTATAATGGATGATGGTCACACAGGAAGGTTATAATGGATGATGGTCACACAGGAAGGTTATAATGGATGATGGTCATACAGGAAGGTTATAATGGACGATGGTCACATGAGGTTATAATGGACGATGGTCACACAGGAAGGTTATAATGGATGATGGTCACACAGGAAGGTTATAATGGATGATTGTTACACAGGAAGGTTATAATGGATGATGGTCATACAGGAAGGTTATAATGGACGATGGTCACATGAGGTTATAATGGATGATGGTCATACAGGAGGGTTATAATGGACGATGGTCACACAGGAAGGTTATAATGGATGATGGCCACATGAGGTTATAATGGACGATGATCTCAGGAAGGTTATAATGGACGATGGTCACACAGGAAGGTTATAATGGATGATCGTCACACAGGAAGGTTATAATGGACGATGGTGATACAGGAAGGTTATAATGGATGATGGTCACACAGGAAGGTTATAATGGATGATTGTCACACAGGAAGGTTATAATGGATGATGGTCACACAGGAAGGTTATAATGGATGATGGTTACACAGGAAGGTTATAATGGACGATGGTTACACAGCAAGGTTATAATGGACGATGGTCACACAGGAAGGTTATAATGGATGATAGTCACACAGGAAGATTATAATGGACGATGGTCACATGAGGTTATAATGGATGATGGTCACACAGGAAGGTTATAATGGACGATGGTCACACAGGAAGGTTATAATGGATGATGATCACATGAGGTTATAATGGATGATGGTCATACAGGAAGGTTATAATGGATGATGGTCACATGAGGTTATAACGGACGATGGTCACACAGGAAGAGTATAATGGACGATGGTCACATGAGGTTATAATGGATGATGGTCACACAGGAAGGTTATAATGGACGATGGTGATACAGGAAGGTTATAATGGACGATGGTCATACAGGAAGGTTATAATGGATGATGATCACATGAGGTTATAATGGATGATGGTTACACAGGAAGGTTATAATGGATGATGGTCACACAGGAAGGTTATAATGGATGATGGTCACACAGGAAGGTTATAATGGATGATGGTCACACAGGAAGGTTATAATGGATGATGGTCATACAGGAAGGTTATAATGGATGATGGTCATACAGGAAGGTTATAATGGATGATGGTCACACAGGAAGGATATAATGGATGATGGTCATACAGGAAGGTTATAATGGATGATGGTCACAGGAAGGTTATAATGGATGATGGTCACACAGGAAGGTTACAATGGATGATGGTCACACAGGAAGGTTATAATGGATGATGGTCGCAGGAAGGTTATAATGGATGATGGTCACACAGGAAGGTTATAATGGATGATGGTCACACAGGAAGATTATAATGGATGATGGTCACACAGGAAGGTTATAATGGACGATGGTCATACAGGAAGGTTATAATGGATGATGGTCATACAGGAAGGTTATAATGGATGATGGTCACACAGGAAGGTTATAATGGATGATGGTCACACAGGAAGGTTATAATGGATGATGGTCATACAGGAAGGTTATAATGGATGATGGTCACACAGGAAGGTTATAATGGATGATGGTCACACAGGAAGGTTATAATGGATGATGGTCATACAGGAAGGTTATAATGGACGATGGTCACACAGGAAGGTTATAATGGACGATGGTCGCACAGGAAGATTATAATGGACGATGGTCACATGGTTATAATGGATGATGGTCACACAGGAAGGTTATAATGGATGATGGTCATACAGGAAGGTTATAATGGACGATGGTCACAGGAAGGTTATAATGGATGATGGTCACACAGGAAGGTTATAATGGATGATGGTCACACAGGAAGGTTATAATGGACGATGGTCATACAGGAAGGTTATAATGGATGATGGTCACACAGGAAGGTTATAATGGATGATGGTCACACAGGAAGGTTATAATGGATGATCGTCATACAGGAAGGTTATAATGGACGATGGTCGCACAGGAAGATTATAATGGACGATGGTCACATGGTTATAATGGATGATGGTCACACAGGAAGGTTATAATGGATGATGGTCATACAGGAAGGTTATAATGGATGATGGTCATACAGGAAGGTTATAATGGATGATGGTCACACAGGAAGGTTATAATGGATGATGGTCACACAGGAAGGTTATAATGGATGATGGTCATACAGGAAGGTTATAATGGATGATGGTCACATGAGGTTATAATGGACGATGGTCACACAGGAAGGTTATAATGGATGATGGTCACACAGGAAGGTTATAATGGATGATGGTCATACAGGAAGGTTATAATGGATGATGGTCATACAGGAAGGTTATAATGGACGATGGTCACACAGGAAGGTTATAATGGACGATGGTCACACAGGAAGGTTATAATGGACGATGGTCACACAGGAAGGTTATAATGGATGATGGTCATACAGGAGGGTTATAATGGACGATGGTCACACAGGAAGGTTATAATGGATGATGGTCACAGAGGAAGGTTATAATGGATGATGGTTACACAGCAAGGTTATAATGGACGATGATCACATGAGGTTATAATGGATGATGGTCATACAGGAGGGTTATAATGGACGATGGTCACACAGGAAGGTTATAATGGACGATGGTCACATGAGGTTATAATGGACGATGATCACAGGAAGGTTATAATGGACGATGGTCACACAGGAAGGTTATAATGGATGATGGTCATACAGGAAGGTTATAATGGACGATGGTCACACAGGAAGGTTATAATGGATGATGGTCACATGAGGTTATAATGGACGATGATCACAGGAAGGTTATAATGGACGATGGTCACACAGGAAGGTTATAATGGATGATGGTCACACAGGAAGGTTATAATGGATGATGGTCACACAGGAAGGTTATAATGGATGATGGTTACACAGGAAGGTTATAATGGATGATGGTCATACAGGAAGGTTATAATGGATGATGGTCACACAGGAAGGTTATAATGGATGATGGTCACACAGGAAGGTTATAATGGATGATGGTCACATGAGGTTATAATGGACGATGATCACAGGAAGGTTATAATGGACGATGGTCACACAGGAAGGTTATAATGGACGATGGTCACACAGGAAGGTTATAATGGACGATGGTCACACAGGAAGGTTATAATGGATGATGGTCATACAGGAGGGTTATAATGGACGATGGTCACACAGGAAGGTTATAATGGATGATGGTCACAGAGGAAGGTTATAATGGATGATGGTTACACAGCAAGGTTATAATGGACGATGATCACATGAGGTTATAATGGATGATGGTCATACAGGAGGGTTATAATGGACGATGGTCACACAGGAAGGTTATAATGGACGATGGTCACATGAGGTTATAATGGACGATGATCACAGGAAGGTTATAATGGACGATGGTCACACAGGAAGGTTATAATGGATGATGGTCATACAGGAAGGTTATAATGGACGATGGTCACACAGGAAGGTTATAATGGATGATGGTCACATGAGGTTATAATGGACGATGATCACAGGAAGGTTATAATGGACGATGGTCACACAGGAAGGTTATAATGGACGATGGTCACACAGGAAGGTTATAATGGATGATGGTCACACAGGAAGGTTATAATGGATGATGGTTACACAGGAAGGTTATAATGGATGATGGTCATACAGGAAGGTTATAATGGATGATGGTCACACAGGAAGGTTATAATGGACGATGGTCACACAGGAAGGTTATAATGGACGATGGTCACACAGGAAGGTTATAATGGATGATGGTCATACAGGAGGGTTATAATGGACGATGGTCACACAGGAAGGTTATAATGGATGATGGTCACACAAGAAGGTTATAATGGATGATGGTTACACAGCAAGGTTATAATGGACGATGATCACATGAGGTTATAATGGATGATGGTCATACAGGAGGGTTATAATGGACGATGGTCACACAGGAAGGTTATAATGGACGATGGTCACATGAGGTTATAATGGACGATGATCACAGGAAGGTTATAATGGACGATGGTCACACAGGAAGGTTATAATGGATGATGGTCATACAGGAAGGTTATAATGGACGATGGTCACACAGGAAGGTTATAATGGACGATGGTCACATGAGGTTATAATGGACGATGATCACAGGAAGGTTATAATGGACGATGGTCACACAGGAAGGTTATAATGGATGATGGTCACACAGGAAGGTTATAATGGATGATGGTCATACAGGAAGGTTATAATGGATGATGGTCACATGAGGTTATAATGGATGATGGTTACACAGGAAGGTTATAATGGATGATGGTCACACAGGAAGGTTATAATGGATGATGGTCATACAGGAAGGTTATAATGGATGATGGTCATACAGGAAGGTTATAATGGATGATGGTCACATGAGGTTATAATGGACGATGGTCATACAGGAAGGTCATAATGGATGATGGTCACACAGGAAGGTTATAATGGATGATGGTCACACAGGAAGGTTATAATGGACGATAGTCACACAGGAAGGTTATAATGGATGATTATCACACAGGAAGGTTATAATGGGCGATGGTCACATGTGGTTATAATGGATGACGGTCACATAAGGCTATAATGGACGATGGCTATCCGAGGTTATAGTTTTGGTTTCAAAATGAACGATGGTCACACGAGAAGGTTACAATGGACGATGGTCACACAAGACTATTAAACTGTATGAATAATGAGTTACTCACAGAGGGGGCCTGTATTGCTCACCTATAACATCAGTATTTGAAGCAGGAACAGGAAACATACAGCTATTAGTGTATGAAGCATGTACAACAGAATATTCGACGGAATTAGATTTAACATATAAACAAGGCTTTCAGTCTGTATAATATTTCTCCATCTGAACACACATGTAATATTCAACAAAATATTTTCAATGGTTACAATGTGTAAATGTGCGTGATAGACGCAGAAATGGTTACAATGTGTAAATGGAAATTATTGGAAAATTGGTCAAGATATCAGTTCATGATAAATAGAATCTCAAACGTGCTCCCATTTCATATCACTATTATCACTCTCATAGAGAATTATCACATTGCAATTGCTAATGTTTGTGCTATGTGATAATCTCTTATTCGGTTAATAATAGTTATATGAAATGGGATCTCATTTCAGATCCTGTCTCACCTGTCTCTGCTTTGTCAGTGACCTTGACCTTTCACCTTGTGACCTCATTATCAACATGCTGCTTTCTAACAGCATAGGCAACCAGGTAGCAAGTTTAGTTGCAATATGATTAACCATGAAATATAAGCTGAGAAGTTCTGCTAAATTAACAAATCTAACATTATTGACACTGCCATTGTCAGCCCCTTCGTAAGTGGTACATAAGCAGATCTTTCTGTATAAAAATGAATTATTCACACACCACACCATGAGACTCAACCATGCCATGACCGGTTTCACTCTTTTGGATAAATATATTACAAACAAGAGGACCAACAGGGCCTGAATCGCTAATCAGCAATGCCAGTATTTGAAGCAGAAACATGAAAAGTATTAACATGGAGAGGTAACAAATTTTTCCGTATTATGAATCATCCTGGGATCGGGACCAACTTTTTCAGAAATATTAACATGTTGACTGGCAATACAAACATTTCTGTACAAAGCATGAAAATCTACATTTAAAATGTGAAAATTTTGACAGGCAATATGAATATTTCAGTCAGGAATCCAAAGATTTGTGTCTAAAACAAAGAAATGTACATGTGATACAGAGCTGTAACGTAACATCTTGAGGTGATTGCCATCAGGACATGTTAATAATTATAACTGAGTGTCCTCATTGAAATTACGATGCCCACATTACTCTGCTATTTTGTAATCACAGAAAAGGTAGTATGCTTAGATTAGGGTAGTTGCCTGACAAGATATGGATGTCCATGGCAATTTTCACATGCATTTACACGAGGGATACTTTACAGCACTGTGTAACTGTTGACTAACAAGATGGACTCGACAGATTGAAAGGTACTCAATTCCTATTAGTAGGACCTACATGTATATATAACCATTTTCACTGTGCAGGTTTGATTTTATTATATATATATATATATATATATATAGCTAATGAACTAAATCACTCATTTTAATCATACTACTCATACCTTGGTAAAGTTTCCTACAAAGAATTCCACAGGTGATTCCCAGATAGGGTTCCGGTTCCTGACAATGTACGGCGTTGTCATCACCTGTGAAAAAAGGCATTATGAAGATAACTGACATTAACACAGCTTTTTAATTCATGTATTCTTAGTAAAAGTATAAATCAGATAAAAGTAGCAGCGATAATGTAATATTTTGAGATTAGATAATGTCTCCAGATATTTTCAAAACCATTATGATTCAGATTAAGAAAATTTATCAAATTTCTTTTTCATGAGTGAGATGACATACTTACCTCCCTAACACTCTTGATATACTAGTATATCGGCTCTAAATTCAATAATATTCAGAATTATAAAAAGCTAGGTGCCCCTAATGGGCAGGTGGAAGTACAGTCATGCACATGACAAACACCACCCACTGCGCATGCGCATACCGGTACTTCCGTTACTAAATATTGGCTGACATAGAAGCAACTATTCAATAACCAAAGGACCAGGCCTCCGTGGGGTGGCGAGGCCGGGATCCTGTTAGGGAGGTAAGTATGTCATCTCACTCGTGAAAAAGAAATTTGATAAATTTTCTTATTTCACATTATGAGAACATACTTACCTACCTAACACTCTTGATAAAAACCAGAATTTGAAAGTAAATTTGGTGGGAGGGAGGCACGGTCCTGAAAACCAGCACACCCTCGAAGAGACTAGGCTCTTTGAATTCTCAAGAGATTTAAAACATCTGAAATTGTGACTGAAACCACAACCAGGAATAGAATTTTGCATCGGATAATCGACCGATGAAGAGAGATTGATCAAAAGGCAAATGTGCTCCACCCCCCTCTTTCTGAGGAAGGTTAGGACAAAAACGCTGCTCTAAATGACAAGCACATTCTCTAATACTTAATGAAAAGTATTACTAGACATTGGAAAAAGAAGAATTGCTTCTATTTCTAAAAAACTCTCTGAAAAAACACAATTAAGAGACATTAACCATCACCATATTAAAAATAAAAATGACACCATCACCAAGACAAAAAAACTAAAAATGGCCATAAACACTGACCTCTGATGTCTTGGACGCAGCACTCATCTCTTCCCCCACCGGATGAAGAGAATTGTACCAGCTAATAGGAGGGATACCCTACCAACAAATGTGATATTTGTAAATAGCAGAGGAGGAAAACTATTTACAAACATAAACCTCTACATTAATAGTTTATTTTCTGAGGACTGAGACGGCGAGCGGGTTAGAAGTGTCACGAAGGTAATGGTCGGTAAAACTTGATTCACAGTGCCACCGGGCTACTGACATAATGTCTCCAATAGAAACACCATTAAATAATGCTGTGGAAGTTACCACACCACGGACACTATGAGCCTTGGCTCTATCTACTTGGATTCCAGTGGCTGTCTTATGACAGAATTGAAAACATTCTACTATCCATCTGGAAATAGTGTCTCTTGACGCCCTACCATGGGGTTCAATATATGACAACCATAGGGAACATGGGTCCGTCCGCCAAACCCGAGTTCTTCTCTTGTACTTATTTAAAGCACGGACAGGACACCATACTTTAGCACCAGGATCATATCTGGTTACGGCAGGTAAAATAATAGATTTTCCCAGATATTTTAAAGATTGATTCTTAGCCAAGAAATTCAATCTTGGTAGAAGCTTAAGGCCTTCACCTGTAACTATATAACGGTCATGCTCAGCAAACAAGGCATCAATTTCACTCCTGCGTCTGGCTGATGCTGCCGCAACTAAAAATACAGTTTTAAGTGTCAATAATTTTACAGATATAGCACTAAGTGGTTCAAAAGGTTTATCACTCAAAACCTGCAGAACCAGAGAAAGACTCCATGACGGTGTCAGTGGAGGATTTCTTGGTCTGAGATTGCCCATACTTTTAATAAGATTATTTAAAACACTTACTTCATCACTTCCCCTCTTTGCCAAGCAAGGGATAACAGTCATCAATGCTGATTTGTATCCAGCAATAGAATTAGGTTTAAGACTATAGGCATCATACAGGTGACAGAGAAAATCAGCTACTACCTGAATAGATGCTTCCATCGGATTGATACATCTCTTTGAGCACCATTCTGCAAATCTGTTGATTTTATAATTATAAGCTCTGGAGGTTGACCCCCTTCTGGCTCTGGCCATGAAATTGGCTGCTTGTTCAGAAAAGCCCTCCTTAATCGCGGATTTTTTGACAACATCCATGCAGTCAATTGAAACATTGACGGATTGTTGTGAAGGGTCTTGCCCTGGAAGATAATATTGTCCATCAGCGGTAGAGGAAACGGATTGCAAACCAGAATGTCCAGCAGATCCGTAAACCATGATCGGCTTGGCCAATTCGGGGCGATCAGAAGCACTTGGCATTCCTCTTGTCTGATCTTCTGAAGAATCCTTGGAATCAGGATTGTTGGAGGGTATGCGTATGCATACATTCCCTTCCAACTGATAGCTAGCGCATCTATTGCGATAGCGCTTGGATCTGGAATCGGAGAAACGTACGTCGTCATCTTCGCATTCTTCTTCATTGCGAACAAATCTATGTTGGGCTTTCCCCAATGATTGAACAGGTGATCCGCCACACATTGATTTAGTTGCCATTCCGTAGGCAGAATACTCATCCTTCGGCTCAATGAGTCTGCTAACAGATTCAAAAAAGCATCCGCTTTTGTTTCTACGAGAATTCTTAATACTTACCAGATGTACTATTATGATAATGTCTATTATCTAGTCTAGCTCAAAATAAACAATTAAAACTCCGCACTCTCCTGGTCCTGCCCCTACTGTGTCCGGGAATACCATAGCCGCAGGTACCGAGTCAATTCCCAATCACAGTCATTCGTCTTATGTTTGCCTTGGCAAACTGCGAAAGCAGCTCAGCCTCACCTCAGCGGGGCGGCTGAGGCAGGGCCATAGTACATCTGGTAAGTATTAAGAATTCTCGTAGAAACAAAAGCGGATGCTTTTTTGATTCCACTTCGAATAATACTTACCAGATGTACTATTATGATAAACTCCGGATTTCGACAGCCAGAAAATGCCGGTGGGAGGAGGTGAGGCTCGAACCAGCACTCAACTACCATCCAACAGAGAAGGTTGTGAAGAGACTAGAACCCTGGCATACGCTTGGGTTCTGCTATCTGACTCATAGAGTGCTAAACTTCCATGGTCTAGACCGCGCTCCCCCCCCCTCTTTTGTCCGCACAAAATTCAGAGGGCTGTCACTGGGGATGCAACACCCACCAGACCCGTGTCAGCCCAAGTCTCAGCTAGGGCAGTCCAGTAGAGTGCAAAGAAGCTACTACAACTTCTAACTTTGAAAAAATATCAGTATATCGACTAGATTTTCAAATTGGAATGAGTCTAATGTCTGGTTGACAGGATAAGAATACTCTTGTACCAGACTATTTACCTAAGCAGTCTGGTATTTCGACTGTAAGTAAATATATTTATAGTCACTTAATTAATGTAAACACTCACCATTTTTGAGTGCTTGATCTTTTCTTGATCATCACAGGAGCTCGGCCCAATCCACGGTCGTACTCAGTCATGTGCATAGCGTTTGTTCAGTGTAGGCGGAAGACTTTAGTGATGTGTGCGAAGTAGTGGTCGGACGTGGCTTAGTTTAGGTTTGACAGATTGGCGACGGCTACCGGATTAAGTGAGCTGGAGATGTCGCGAAGGTAGAAATCAGTGAATGACGACTCGGCATGCCATTGTGCTACAGACATCACCTCCTCTAATGAGACACCCTTATAAAGGGTCGATGATGTTGCTAGTGCTCGGACCTGATGGGCATTCGCATGATCAATTTGCTTTCCTGTAGCGATTTTGTGTGACATCTTAATAGCATCAACTATCCAACGAGAAATAGTATCTTTCGAGGCACGTAAATGGGGAGCATTGAGACATAACCACAGAGATTTTGGGTCGTCTCTCCACTCATTAGTACGTTTCTTATACATTTTAAGACATCTGACAGGACACCAAACAGAAGAGTTTGGGTCATGTCTACTTAAACTTGGCAAATTGATCGGCTGTCCTGGATATTTAAGTGACTGATTCTTTGCCAGGAAACAAAGACGCGGAAGTAGTCTTAAACCTTCACCCGTGACAACAAAACGGTCTTGTTCGGCAGAAAGCACATGAATTTCGCTTCTCCTTCTCGCCGACGCTGCTGCAACCAAGAAAACTGATTTAATAGTTAACAGTTTAATATCAATAGATCTAATCGGTTCAAAAGGAGCCTGTCCTAAAACCTGTAGAACAAGATATAGATTCCATGATGGGATAGGAATTGGCTGTCTAGGTCGCAGATTGCTCATTCCTTTGATAACTTCATTCAAGGTGTCATTCTCCACTCCTTCAACAGTGAGACTGGGAATGACTGAAGCTAATGCAGACTTATATGCTGCTAGGGTAGAAGGTACAAGTTTGTCAACTTCGTATAAATGACAGATAAAATCTGCTACGTGTTGAACAGATGCAGAAAAGGGATCAATATCTCTTCTCTCACACCACTGTGCAAATTTGTTGATTCTATAATTATATGTCTTTGTGGTTGAAACTCTTCTGGCTGAAGCAACAAACTGCGCTGCTTGCTCAGAAAAGCCACCCTCAATTGCACGCTGCTTGACAACATCCATGCAGTCAATTTGAACATTTCCGGTCTGTTGTGGAGGTACAGACCGTTGTTCTGAGAGATTAGATCTCTGGCGTTTGGCAGAGAGACTGGATTGCAGACCAGAAGGTCCAGCAGATCCGTAAACCATGATCGGCCTGGCCAATACGGGGCGATCAGTAGTACCTGGCACTCCCCCTCTCTTATTTTTGCCAGAACTTTCGGGATGAGAATTGTTGGAGGGTACGCATACGCGTACATCCCCTCCCAACTTATTGCCAGTGCATCTACTGCTAAGGCTAGCGGGTCCGGGATCGGTGACACGTAAGTGACCATCTTTGCGTTTTGATTCATCGCAAACAGGTCGACATTTGGCTTGCCCCATTGTTTGAATAGAACCTCCGCTACCGATTGGTTGAGCTGCCATTCCATCGGACAACAAACCGTCCTTCGACTGAGAGCATCCGCTAGGATGTTCAATCTTCCTGGAATGTGTGCTGCCCGAAGAATAATATTCTTCTCTTGGCACCACAGCAGAAGGTTCCAAACCATCATACACAACTCTGGTGATCTCGTCCCGCCCTGGCGGTTCAAATAAGACACCACTGTCGAGTTGTCTGTCCTTATTAGGACAACTTTGCCTTGAATCAGGCTCTCGAACTTTCGAAGTGCTAATACCACCGCTAGTAGTTCGAGCACATTGATATGTTTCTGCGCATTGGTCCGATCCCATTCCCCTGACACTGACTGATTGTCCAATACCGCTCCCCAACCCGTCAACGATGCATCCGTACAGATGGACATCTGAGGTTGAGGAGGTTGTAGCAGAACACCTCGCAGGAGATTCTGTTCGGATAACCACCACTGAAGGTGGAATATCAACAGTTCTTTGACTGGAATCCTCAGAGATAACGGATCCGTTTTCTGAGACCAGAATGACATTAGATACATCTGAATTGGCCTGCGCCTGAGTGCCGCATATGGAACCACCCTCTCCAGAGATACTAGTAACCCCAGTATCCTGAGAAACTGGCACGCCGTCAGATAGGCTCCTAGAGAAACTGACTCCAAAACTGCAATCAGGCTTTTGACTCTGCTCTCCGCCGGAAAAGCTATGCCGTCCCTGAGATTGAAAAAGATTCCCAGATAGACAAACTCCTGGGATGGAGTCAGTTCTGATTTCTCTAGATTTACAATCCACCCTAGATCCTTTAATAAGGCTAGGACTACCTGCAAATTGCTGCGCAGAGTGACTGGATTCCCCGCCTTCAGCAGCGAGTCGTCTATGTACGTGTGAACAGCTATGTTTCTCCTGCGAAGTAAAGAAGTCATGGCGAGAACCACCTTGGTGAAGACCCTCGGAGCTGTGGTCAGGCCGAACGGGAGAGCATTGAATTCCCAAACATTGTCTTGGAATGCAAAGCGAAGGTACTTCTGAAAAGGAATTGACATTGGAATATGAAAATATGCATCCTTCAGATCTATCGACACTCCCCCACATGCCTTTCCTCAGCCCTGTCATTACTGCTGCAACCGTCTCCATCTGAAATTTGGGAGAAAGAATAAACTTGTTCAACGGTTTGAGATTGAGAATTGGTCTCCATCCTCCGGTACGCTTCGGAACGATGAACATGATCGAATAGAAGCCCAGAGAAGACTGATCCTTGACTAAATGAATGGCCTTCTTCTGATGAAGAGATTGTATTTCTGACCGAATGGCGTCTAGACGATCTGATTCCCTTGGAACAGGAGTCCATATCGGAGTCGAGGTTAACGGAATTAACGATTGATGGATGAGCCAGTCCGGATCGTAGCCGTTTCTTATCCACTGACAAACTAAACAGTCGCGCACGACCTGTTCCCATTGGTTTAGGAATAGGTGAAGTCTGCCTCCGACGGAAGGAATCTGCACACAATTGTCGGTCAAGATTAGCCGATAAGACGCTAAATCGCTTGGGTGAAGATTCTCGACTCCATCTGTCTCCGAAGCCATCGGTAGTGGTTCCGCCGGAAACCCGTCAGGAACGAGCCCCACGGCCGCCCCGCGGCTTCTTGTGGTACGACGGTCCGGAACCGCCGCCACGGCTATCCTTACGGTAGCCGCCTCGGCCCGAACCGCCACCCTTCCTGTCTTCCTCATACGGCCTCTTACTAGAGGACTTGTATGAGGACGAACGGCCAGGTCCTTGCGATCCGGATGGCCTATGGGAATCACAGCCAGAAGGACGGAAGGGCGATCTAGGACGCTGCCTCTGCTGCTCCTGTCTATGCTGACGGTAGGACTGTTGCGGCTGGGTCCTCTTAGTCGACTTCCACGACTTGCCGACCACTTCTTGCTCCGCCACCATTGACGCAACCTTGGAGAGCGCTTGTCGTGCCGAGCCGCCGAACAAGCCTGGACCAATGAAGGGCGCAGAAGATAATGCAGCCCTCATTTCCGGTCCTGGTTCTACACAATCGAGAACCATTCTCCGTCGCTCTGCCAACGTTCTAGTGATTACCCTGGCCAGGCAATCCTGAGACAGGCGCATGGTGTCCCGAATAACTCCGGGAGCAGCCTCTGGCACCTGTCCGCCTTGCGCCGTGCAGTCCAGCATACCCTGCAAGACGGTACACCCGTGCGACAGCGCAGCCATGGCTGCCCTCGCCGCATCCTCAATGAGCGTAAGATCATTGAACGGGTCTTTGTTGGTCTGCGAAACCAAAGGACGTGACCGCCCCTTAGCTTTCCCAGCCAACGGCCTATTCAGCGCCTCTCGTTCCGCAACGGAAAGCCGTGGAACCCGGGCGTACTGATGATAGGCCAGCTCCGGAAAACGGACCCTACTCCTTATCCCCTTCGGGGCCTTTGGTAATGCATAGTCTGGCTGAACCAGACGGTATGCCGCAACTTCCAACATGTCAGAAGTCTGCGTATCCAATGGGAGTGTCGGCATGGCAGAAGAGCCACTTGACAGAGCGCTAGCCGCACGCTCTGACATCCGTTCCATCGCCGGATCGCGCTGAGATCCTAGATCAGATGCCAACCCGAGACGATTGGTCATCCATCCAAGGACCTGCACCCATTCAGCTTCGGTGCAGAAAACGGACTCGTCCATCAAATAACTGCCGTTCTCATCCTCCCTCTCTCCCTTAGATGAGAGGGCCACCGACGATCCATGCTGGGCGCTACGATACGCGTCTCTGCCAGGACAGAGCGCATCCATAACGCGACTACCGGCGGCACCGGTGTCTAACGAATCGCCAGACACGGATTCCCCGCAATCCATCGGCTCCCGCACGGGATCCGGGACTACGACCGCCTTAACTACGGCTGGTACCGTCACTCCGATAGGAGCCGCACCTAACGCCGCCGGGATACCAGCAGGAACCGCAAAACACGGCTCCGCCGGCATTTCCGGTTGCACAAATAGCGGATGGAATATGCCCGACGGAACGTCGACATCACCATCCGCCTGGCAAACCCGTACAAATCCCGAGGGCGACCCCTGGGACGTACTAGGCCTTGCCGTCATCGAAAGATCCGGCATGCCGGAATCCTCCATTAGCAGCAGATCTTCCTCCTCTACCGCCGGCTCTTGAGCCAAGGACAGAGAAGGGGCAGGTGCATGACCCTCAGCAGAACTAGCCGGACCACCTAATGGTTGTCCTGCACCAGCTTGCCTCACCGGGACCGTGGACTGCAACGAGTCAAACATCGCCTTGAACTGGGCCGCCGAATCCATTCGTTCATTCAGACGACCTTCAAGTCCCATAAGAGACGCCTCCTGCAACTTCGCTGCCTTGTCCTTCGCGATCCTCTCCAGCCTCGCACGTCGATCCCTGTCAAACTCTGCCACCATTGCCGACGACCACTTCACGCACACATCACAAGGGCTGCCGACCTTACACTGAGCGCACGCCACACAGTGATGTCCCAAGTACTTCCGCTTCATGAACCTGTTGCACTTCTTCTGGCACAACGTGTCCGGATTCTTAGGTTTCTGCGAACACACTGAAAAATTAAAACGCTGCACATGACAAATGATGACGAGCAATACGCACAATCGACTTGATAGTTAAGATTTCTTAATCACATTAACTTTCTCTTAAATTAATGATAATCAAGTTCTTAGGCAGGAAATATTTGAAACTTTTTTGAGTGAAAATTTTTTAAAACACACAACTCAGCCTTTAACTAGCGTTAAATAACCAAGGCTACATTGCCGATCGCTACAAACACCATCGACAACGAAGCGAAAGCTAAAATCGGCGATAAACAGAGTGCATAGACACACCAAGCCAAGAATGACATAATACATGGGCGCCGCCATCTTGGCCAAGGGCGCATCCATTTTTAGAGGAACCGAGTCGCAAGAGAAAATTAACCGAGTACCCGAATTAAACTAAAAGTTAACGGGTACAGAAGCGACTCCAACAATGGCTAACATTTTAAAACAATGTGCCAATTTAAGGAAATTTCAAACAGTCATTATGGCACGAATGTATAAATTCTAGATTGATACAACCTGCCCCTGTGATGATTTCCCCAGTTCCTCCATGAAGCCACCGATGTAAATCCTTTCAACAACCGATAACCGCTTAAATTAACGAAAATTTGAGCACACTAAAATTGCGACTTGACAAAAACGCAAAATAGACGAATCTGACTGTGATTGGGAATTGACTCGGTACCTGCGGCTATGGTATTCCCGGACACAGTAGGGGCAGGACCAGGAGCGTGCAGAGTTTTAATTGTTTATTTTGAGCTAGACTAGATAATAGACATTATCATAATAGTACATCTGGTAAGTATTATTCGAAGTAGAATCAGCCTTCCCGGAATATGAACTGCTTTCAAGGTGATCATATGATCCATGCCCCAGCAAAGCAGCTTCCATGTCATCATACAGAGACTGGGCGACTTCGTTCCACCCTGGCGGTTTATGTAACTCACTACTGTAGAGTTGTCTGAACATATCATCACAAATTTTCCCTCCACTTCTTTTAAGAAGTGTTCCAGGCCTAGAATTACAGCCTGCAATTCTAGCATGTTGATATGTTCCTTTGACTGTTCCAGATTCCAAAGCCCTGATATAGTGGCTTCTTCCAGGCAAGCTCACCAGCCCTCCATTGATGCATCCGTAAACATCGTTACTTGAGGGTTGGGAGGGGTCAGCATGACCCCCGCCAGGAGATTTCCTCTCTCCATCCACCAATGAAGGTGATGAATGAGAGGGTCCAACACTTGAATGCGCGAGTCCAGTGATCCTGAACTCTGCATCCACTGAGTCATGAGAAACAATTGAATCGGCCGCCTGCGTAAGGCCGCCTGAGGAATGACTGGTTCCATTGAAACCATCAGACCTAACATTCTCAGATAGACCCGTGCTAGAATATAACGACTGTTGCAAACCAACTGAATGCACGAGAGGAGACCTTCCACTCTCTCCTGGGATGGATAAACATATCCTATCTCCAGATCGAAGAACATACCCAGGTAAACAAACTTCTGGGATGGAGTCAGCTCTGATTTCTGAAAGTTGATTATCCAGCCTAAATCAGTGAGAGTTTTCAAAACTATCTCCAGATTTGCTGTCAAATTTTCTGGGTTGTGTGCTTTCAGCAACCAGTCGTCTATGTAAGTGTGAACAGCTAAATTTCTCCTGCAGAGGTATGCCGTGATAGCAAGTACCACTCGAGTGAAGACCCTTGGAGCCGTCGAGATGCCGAATGGAAGAACCTTGAATTTCCATTGGCGTCCCTGAAAAGCAAATCTCAGGAACCGACGAAAACTCCTTGCAATTGGAATGTGGAAATAAGCATCCTTGAGATCTATAGATGCTGTCCACATCCCCTTCTCTAACCCCAACAACACCGATCTTACTGTTTCCATTTTGAAACTCGGTGTGTCTAAAAACTTGTTTAGCGGTTTGAGGTTGAGAATTGGTCTCCACCCCCCGGTGTTCTTTGCCACAAGAAACACGGTTGAATAGAAGCCCGGGAAATCTTGCGCCGGTTGAATTGCTTCCTTTAGAATTAGAGATTCTATCTCCTCTTCTATGCACAACCCCTCGTCTGGATCTCTTGGAATTTGAGTCCAGACCGGTACCAGAGACAGATGCAATGGCGGACCTCTTATCCATTCTGGACTGTATCCGTGCGAAAGCCATTGCAAGACTAAGCGGTCCTGAATTAACCGCTCCCACTTCTGAATGTGGCAAGTCAAACGACCTCCCACTGGTGCACGTAGGGTTGACGGGGTGCCCATAAATTTTAGAAGTGGGAGTGTCTCTGGTACGAGTGACAACACCCGAGTGGTACTTGTGATAACCGGAAAAAATTTTATTGCATCAGGCCTGGTTACCACGCACCGCTCCTCATGCGCCGCATTAACCACGGTGCGCGGGCTGTCTGGCTGGCTGCGCTTGAGGCGCTGGCTGACATACAACACCACGCTGCTGCTGGTGCGGCCGATGCGGTCTCTGAAACCGGCCGGCCTGCTGGCCTCTGACAATGCCAGCACCGCCACGAGCGTACTGCTGTCGAGCAGCCGAGGGCTGAACACGCACGTGTTCTCTGCGCAGCACTTCAAACTGTGCGCGCAGCGCCCTCTGGTTATTCACCAAAGTCACTGTCTTCAGGAGGTGCCGACAACCTTCACCTCCAAAGAGACCAGGGCCCGCCATCGGCGCTTGCAACAAGCGCGACTTGAGCTCCTGAGACGGGCACAAATTGTCCAATGTAAAAGTGCGCCTCGTTCTCAGCGACTTTGTGACCGACCTAGTCAGACAGTCCAACGCCAGGTTGATGCCATCCTGGATGGCTCGTTGGACTGTCACAGGACTAGGCTGTTGCTGCACCGACGCTGCTACCACCCCCGATAGCAGCTGAGAGACATGCGACAGCGCACTAATCGCCGTTCGCGAGCTCTCCTCGGTGTCGCGCAAGGCGGCATTAGCCGAGCGCATAGCGCCCGTGCACAACGCTCCCGTGTCAGCATGGGAACCCGGCCGCGTATCTTCCCCCAGAACGGCGCGGTCGTCCACGCTCGGTCTGGGTGCTAGGCCATATCGAGCATACTGACTAGCAGTAACTCGACATCGCCTAGCTACCTCGCGGGGGGGGGCTTTGCGAGGCGACCTTTCGGTCTGATCGACTCCTCTGCTGCCGAGAACATTTCTAAGATATGCTCAGCATACGGCAGAGACAGAGCCGTGCTGGCCAACGGCTTCGCCTGTAACCATGCCCGAGGGTTACCGGCGGCCGTCTCGTCCACGGAGAGCTCTGGTCTAACAGCGAGGAGCCACGCACACGGTTCTGACCAGTCTTCATCCGTGGCTACCTGCGAATTGCCGACGAGCAGCGGGCCCTCGTAATCTTCAATGGCATTCACAGTTATGGCCGAGGAGGAGGCTATAGACGAACCTGGCTGCCCAGGGAATGTATACGGGCCCGCGAGGGCTGGCATAGCATTCTCCATAGGCTGACCAGGCACCACGGCCGCGCTTGTGTGAGGGGGTTCATGCACACCAGCGCGGCCCGGAATGTCCGTATGAGATTCCACGTCTAAGCGTGGAATCTTATACGGGCGGCCGTCTGCTCCAAACCGGGTCACAGGCTGAACCATGAAACCTGCTCCCGAGGGAACAGTGCCATAGGTGCGAGCGGTCACGCTCCCCATGAGAGGAGTGTAGACGTTCACATCCATGTCTTCATGGTCAACCTGTGGACCGAGCAGGTAGTCTTCATCATCTTCCTGGTCAGGAAAGTTAGACTCTGGATTAGTAAAGAAAACTAATCCAGACTGACCAGGAGAATGCTCGAAAGCAGATGATGAGTGTACTCCATGAGTGATCGTGGTCAGGCCCGCTGGTCGGGTCCCGCCTGATGCTTCTCGCGCCGCTGGAACACCAGGCGATGCGAACATCAAGCCTGGGTCCAAGACGGCCACCCCTGGATCACTAAACACTTTGTCCGAGCTAGTAGGGCATGATCCAGGGACAGGGGCTACCTGCACTGAGGTCGATGTGCAGGAAGTTGAAACACCTGTGCCAGGCAACAAGCCGCGAAGCATGTCAGGCATCAGGTCTTTCAAAGTCCTGCGCATCTCACTCACTAACTCAACCTTGAAGGCCTCGAGCCCACCCTTCTCAGAGGCCTTCTTCTTACCCTCCTTCTTAGACTTCTTGCCCTCCTCAGCAATCATCTTAGCCTGAAAAGAGAAGAATTCAGAGGTTAGATCCATCCCCCCCCCCCCCACTCTTTACAAATGACACATTTGTTAGTTAGCCTACAAGCTGAACACAGATGGCAAGGGTGGGGGAAGAATCTAGCCTTCATAGGCTTCAGACAGGATGGACATTTCTGAAAGGGAAGGGATACAAGACAATGAGTATGATAGTTTTCAAAGCCTTGTTAATAGACTATTAGAAGAAAACAAGAACAAACTCGAGAGAAGACATCCACTTTTACGACAGACAACCCTGACAGGACAGCTGACTTCTCTAGTTAATAAAAACCAAACACAACCAGGACAACAAATTAAGAGAGAGAGAGAGAGAGAAAGATTATGACTATCTAGATATCTCTCCACCCTCCTAATAAATGGAGATGAACACATCACAGACTTCTCTAAACTAAGATTATGACATCAAGGAAAGAGAAAACCTCTGGTTGATTATGACATCAAGCCTCAATGCAAAAGCTCCTTCAAGGAGAGGGGATGTCAGAAAGAATGAAAGAAATATCTAGATATAAAAGACATTCAGACCTCCCGAATAATTAATATTAAATTATATATATTCGAGAACCCATGCACATGCAAGAGAGAATATAGTGCAAAAAGCAAAAGGCAGCAGAAAATTGATTATTTGAAAATAATTATGTGCCATAATTAATAAACTCCCTTAGCCTGAGCACAGGCAACCATCCTCTTGTGCAGGGGAACATGTCCATCCATCCGCCGAGACTCCTCTTCCAGAAGAACTGATGAGGGGGATGGGACAAAAGGAAGGAGATATTTCCTTTATTAATTTAATATATCTCCAACCCGTAGACATATCACAATGATAAGTCAAAACCGAGACGTGAACAACCTTCGAGAGAAGAACAGGAATCCTTGTTCAGTCACAAGACAAACCTGTAAGTATAAAACACAAGAGATTAATAGCCCTAGGCGCTGGGAAAAAATTTACAAGGATTCCCAGCGCCTGAAAATGCGGTACCGCCGAAACGGCCGCGATGAAAACCGGTAACAAATAAAAGTTACGTCTTAAATAAATACAAGGAACAATGTCACCTTAGTGGATGACGAGGACTCCTCCAATAGTTTAGCATCAGCCATGATTTTTGTTCTAGTAGAATTCAGAAAAGAGCCTGTGAAGATTTTCACATGTTGTTTCTCAGCCAATATATTAGAAAACGGAAGTACTGGTATGCGCATGCGCAGTGGGTGGTGTTTGTCATGTGCATGACTGTGTACTTCCACCTGCCCATTAGGGGCACCTAACTTTTTATAATTCTGAATATTATTGAATTTAGAGCCGATATACTAGTATATCAAGAGTGTTAGGGTGGTAAGTATGTTCTCATGATGTGAAATAGATGAATATTTGCATCAAATTTCTAAAGTTTTATTCAAGTTGAAAAACTTCTTATTGACTTAAATATTGTTTCATTATAAAGATAAATGCGGGATTATGATGACACCGACACATTGCCACAGATGGCAGGTCAATCACATCATAATACATCGCCTGGCATTGTAAATGTGGGATAAACATTTCAATGGACATAACTCTGTTAATTGACACTGATTAAACATTATTTTCAAATGTTAGATGTCTATAAAAAGAATTTGTCATTGTTTGGTGTCACTAATGATGACAGATGGCCAGACAAATAGATGGTTGTCAGAATGGGATGGGTGCTACATGCATGCCTTGGCTGTCTAATGACACCAAAAAACTTTTTAAAAACTCACTGAAGAACATAATTAAACGAAACATTTAAACAAACATGTTTTAGTTGACATCGAACATACAGTGAAATGAGCCACAAAAACATCAGTAAAAGTTTATAATTTATTTAAATATTTAATGGTCAAGCCTGCCAAAACCAGCCTCTGCAGTGGTCTTGAGGAATGGCCATGTGTGGGACAAGAGAAGACTATTTTTGAAAATTTACTACTGGAATGCCCAACTCGATAACCAAGCCAGGGATTCCAGTTGTAAATTTTTTCAAATACTCCGCTCCTGGCCTGCAAATTGATATTCACTAAGCGAATATTTTCACTTTGTTGACCAAATCTGTCCATTGAATGGCTAAGAAGATGATAGAGATGATGGTTAGAGCTGACTAAAGTTCAGTGTATAATGTTACCCTGCGACGATCAGCAAACAGTACACAGTACGGGTCTGACGTGCCACCGCGGTCACCAGCTAGGACATTGGTGGCACCATGAATACACACATATAACACACCAGACGCTGAAACAACAAATACTAAATTTTAAATTTCAAACTTAAAATTAACGTAATCCCGAGACCAAAATGTACATACTAGATGTTTGTAAAGGCACAATGGTAGTAAATTGATATAAAATGTATCAGAAGGCATCTACAACAAAAACAAGGAGAGATTCCAAATCATGTTTTTGTCAAGTTGTAAATGGCTTTTTGATTTTCCTGATTTTCCTGATTTTTTTTTATCATAACCAAATTTGTAACATCTTAGTGCGTGGTGACACATTTTCGTGCATTAAAATTTGAGCCAAATCAGACAATCATCTATAGATGCAGGATTTTATCTGATCCAAATGCATTTCTTTAACCGGATCACGGCAGTCTGGAAATCCCCTTTCAAGTAAAGATCCTATGCTGAGCTAAAATTTGAGGTAGATCGGATCAGAATTTTTTAGAAACAGCTCTGGAGACATAAACAAACAAACAAGCACACATGCACGTACGCATACACAGAACTTCTCAAGCATAAGCTTATCAGCACTCTCAGTTCCACCTCCAGTATGAACTACTGGTCATTTGCAGGTCACTCTGGTCAGTTAGAGTGAGTTTAGACGAAAACTCTCATACCTACTTTCATGTGTTTAAATTACATTGATTTCAATACAAACACATGACTTACTTGCCTTACCCTCCTTGTAGGTGGGCACCCTAAAGTAGGTATTAGCGTTTAAGCACCCCTTTAGTAACTTGAATAGCGACTCTACTAGGGGCCTAACCTCGTTCTTAGTGCTGAGTCATGTGACAGCATGTACTAATAGACAACATGCCACTTTCAACCATCAGGTATTCGTCCAGCATCTTGGCTTTCCACATATTATTAGTTGGCATCCGGCCACCCTTGTCTCTATTGATAAAATGTGAATGCTAAAAATGTCAATAGCTCCTTTAACTTTCCTTTGATACAGCTTTGGCTCAATATTAATGTTGAAGGCACTGTTGGCAAGAATGGTGTGGCCAGCATGAGGAGTGTAGATCACAGACAGAATGGTGTGGCCAGCATGAGGAGTGTACATCAGACAGAATGGCGTGACCACCATGAGGAGTGTACATTACAGACAAAATGTTGTGACCAGCATGAGGAGTGTACATCACAGACAGAATTGTGTGGCCAGCATGAGGAATGTACAGCACAGACAGAATGGTGTTGCCAGCATGAGGCGCGTATATCAGACAGGATTGTGTGGCGAGCATGAGGAGTGTACATCAGACAGAATTGTGTGACCAGCATGAGGAGTGTACATCACAGACAGAATGGTGTGGCCAGCATGAGGAGTGTACATCACAGACAGAATGGTGTGGCCAGCATGAGGAAAGTCATCACAGACAGAATGGTGTGGCCAGCATGAGGAGTGTACATCACAGACAGAATGGTGTGGCCAGCAGGAGTAGTGTACATAACAGACAGAAAGGTGTGGCCAGCATGAGGAGTGTACATCTCAGACAGAATGGTGTGGCCAGCATGAGGAATGTACATCACAGACAGAATGGTGTGGCCAGCATGAGGAGTGTACATCACAGACAGAATGGTGTGGCCAGCATGAGGCGCGTATATCAGACAGGATTGTGTGGCGAGCATGAGGAGTGTGCATCACAGACAGAACGGTGTGGCCAGCATGAGGAGTGTACATCACAGACAGAATGGTGTGGCCAGCATGAGTGTACATAACAGACAGAAAGGTGTGGCCAGCATGAGTGTACATCACAGACAAAATGGTGTGGCCTGCATGAGGAGTGTACATCACAGACAGAATGGTGTGGCCAGCATGAGGAATGTACATCACAGACAGAATGGTGTGGCCTGCATGAGGAGTGTACATCACAGACAGAATGGTGTGGCCAGCATGAGGAGTGTACATCACAGACAGAATGGTGTGGCCAGCATGAGGAGTGTACATCACAGACAGAATGGTGTGGCCAGCATGAGTGTACATAACAGACAGAATGGGGTGGCCAGCATGAGGAGTGTACATCAGACAGAATGGTGTGGCCAGCATGAGTGTACATAACAGACAGAAAGGTGTGGCCAGCATGAGGAATGTACATCAGACAGATCTCAAGTAATGGACCTTCCCAGTTTATCTATGCCCCACCCATCTCTAGCTAATCCCGACCCACACCTCACTCATGTTGGGATCGATCAATCCCTGAATGCCCTGACTACACTCGGGTTGGGATCGATCGATCCCTGAACTCCCTGACTACCAATTTCCAGAAAACTATACAGGTAAGCTGTTGAATATTTTGAAACTAATTTGACCAGGTGCTGTTGCTAGGTGTTGTTGTTGTTGTGTAGTCAGAGAGTTCAGGGATCGATCGATCCCAACATGGGAAAAGTATGGGTGGAGCTTAGCTAGACATGGGCAGGGTATAGTTAAAACAGGATTCTTCCATTACTGGTATGACGCCAGATACTTGAGTGACAGATCAGATCCCTCGCATACTTACTATCTACAATGGTTTGATCATTGCCTGCTTTCCTTCCCTTGCCTGTCTGAGTGACATCCAGACTGACAGGTGACAGCGACGTATATTGCATTGCCAGTGTCAGCTCACTGTTATCCTTCCCCTTCAAGGTCGTAGTAACACTATAAAAGAACAAGACAAGAAGAATTCAAAGCAACCACTTCAATTATGATCCGGGCATTGCTGTTAAGGATGATATATCCAGTGTTTCATGTGTGTTCTGCCACAGCCAATTTGGATTTGGGTTTGAGTGCAGGTTAACTGCATAACTTTAAGAGACAGTCACTTTTACCCCTAAGCCTATTTACTCTATGTCATATTTAGCATCATGTTACGTATTCCTACACATGAGGGGCCTGTATCGCCCGTGATGTCACCTGCAACATCAGTATTTCAACCAAGACCATGGAACATATGAACATTTGGCTGGAAATACAAACAAGTTCCAAATGTGGAAATATTTACATGAAACAAAAACATTTAGCTCAGAAATGAAGGAATTTTGTTCGGAAACAAAAGAATTTATGGTTGTCACTGACCTGATCGACCAATCAAAGGTAGCATACTTTTATTCAGGAAGCCACAAAAGCTATATATCATTTTTTGCTGTCAAGACACATCAAACAAACACACATTAATTTTGATTCACATATCGACTTTCATTGACGACTCACAAATTGACCGTAAAAAAATTTAAGATTGGCAACTATGAAATCGCCCACTCAGCTTCGTTTTAACAACCAGATCGATAAATAGTCACAAATTGGCGATTAGCAGCCAGCAAAACCCATATCTCCCATTTCTTTGACAAAATCATTCAGCAAGCATTAGTTGCAACAAATGAATTATGATTGGTCAATGTTTTTTGCATAAGTCCATTTCCCGTGACAAAACGTAAATCGTTCTTAGTCTCTAATCACTTGTACAGCCATAGTCTCTAATCATATTTCCAGCCTGATACCTTCAGTGATTCCAGAATTGTTTTTGCGAAAACTAGGTCATTTAAGATGGCTACAAGACAAATCGACCAATCAGGTCAAGCGATTTCAGATGTTCAAATGTGTTTCTAATACATTCTGCCACATTTAACCACTGCTTCTTGAGAAGTCATTTAACCCTTTAACCCTCGAATTTGTAAAAAAAATTCTTCTCACATTAAAATGTCCATTTATAGACCAAGAGAAGGCTATTTTTGAAAATTTACCACTGGAATGACTTGCTTTGGTTATCGAGCCAGTCAATCCAGTAGTAAATTTTCAAAAATAGTTGTCTCTTTGTCTGCAAATGGACATTTCTCAAGACCACTGCAGAAGCCATTTTTGGCTGATATAAGTGTTAAAGGGTTAAAGGAGAAAGCTGACAAAGACAGACAGACAGACAGACAACAGATAGATGATGGATGGTCGCCACGGCATAAGCTCACTTGGCCTTTCCAGCCAGGATAGCTGATAAATTGTCTTATTCTTGGTGACTATTCATAACACATCCACTAGAACTAGAGCCAATATGCAGTGTCACTCACTTTTTTCTCACTTGAAATGGGAACTTTGACAGGATAACATCATGCAGCTCTAATGTGGTGCTTGTTAGCAAACGCTTGCATTTACGCTTGACACACAGCTGCAAAATATCAAGGCATTATTGCTTAACAGATAACATTACCTAAATATAGAATATAGTAAACAGCTTATATATTGTAATAGAATAGATTGCTCCAAATTTAAATTGGTGGTTGCTGAAGACAGGTTTAAAGTATCGATAAAGAGAATGCTGAAACTAATATGAAATTGGTAAAACATATAAGGGCGAATGTATCTGTTTATTTGTAGCTGTAACCAATGGACATTTCCATTTTTAGCTATGCCCCGCCCATCACTAGCTAAGCTCCACCCACACTTCGCCGTGTTTGGATTGATTGATCCTCGAATGCCCTAGCTATCAATTTCCTGAAAACTATACAGGGAAGCTGTTGAATATTCTGTAACTAATTAGACTGGGTCCTGTTGCTGCCATAGGCAGCAACAGCACCCAGTCAAATTAGTTTCAAAATATTCAACAGAATATTTATTAAATAGTAAAAGCAAACAATTTGTACAACAGCCCATAGACCGTCTTCAAATATGCGTTCGTGACGTACTTATCGACATCATTCATGACGTCATTCATTATGATGTCATTGCACATCACGCAGTTCATTATGACGTCATATGATGAGTGGGCACTCTGGAAAGGACCATTGCTGTGTCAACAGAGGATTAATGAATCTTTGTGACGTCTATGTGATGAGAATGATGACTAAACTTCAGACGAGATTGTCCTTGGACAACTTGACTAATACCGTTCGGTGTTATTACAATTTTTAATCCATTATTATTGTGCTATTATTAATAAAATGATCCCCATAATTATTTTATTAAATATCTGCGAACACTAGGTAGAGATGTTATTATCGTATGTATTTTTCTCCATACAATGAATTGCCACAGAAACCTGTACCCAAGCTAACCTCGTTCCGGTTGGTCAATGTTTTTTGCAGACCATCTACATGTGTTAGTATTCGCTGTATATAATGTTCTTTATCGGCCCTTACCATACACTCATTATAACGAAGCAATTGTCAATTGAAACATGCATAGTCTAAAGGTAAACACAAAGGTTAACCAAGAAGAACAATGTTCCTGGATGCCATCAACATCTAGCCTAGGTTGAGCATTGTGAATTTACCTCTTAAATATGAGGCTGGGTGACTAGAGACCTGGGACTAAGACAATAAACGCTGTGTGACTCGAGACACAGAGATAGAAATAGATCTATGTTTGATTGATAGATCTATGTTTGATTGATAATAAACGAAATCTAGGATTTCTTTTTTCACGAGAGAGTTGATACTTACCTCCCTAATACTTTTGATATTGCTAAATATTGGCTTTCACACAATAAACACTCAGATTTAAAACAGTTAGGTGCCCCTACTGGGCAGGGAGTCAGAGCGTAGTCTGGCGGATGCCAGCCCCACCACCGCGCATGCGCAGACTAGCACTTCCTCTGACTAGATTATTGGCTGACACACATGCAACTATTAAGAGCCTGAAGACCGAGCCTCTGTGGGGTGGAGAGGCCGGGTCCGTATCTAGGGAGGTAAGTATCAACTCTCTCGTGAAAAAAGAAATCCTAGATTTCGTTTATTTCACTTCAAGAGTATACTTACCTCCCTAATACTTTTGATATTGCCAGAATTCGAAAGTGAATCTGGCGGGAGGGAGGCGAGGTCAAAAGACCAGCTCATCCCTATACGCTTTTCTGCGTTTAAGGCACTTAAACTTCTGAAACTGTAAGAAAAAACAGTCAGGATTTGACTAACCATCGGATAACACCACCGATGTATGAGAGATGACCGAATGTCATATGCGCTCCCCCCCCCTCCTTCCTGGGAGGAAGAGTCGACTGACCTCAATGTCCTATACGCTCTCTACGTACAAGTGCCATGTACTACAGGACAGAGACGAAAAAGCTCCATTTTCGTAACTCTCAACAATGAACCACACAAATACACAAACCATCACCATATTAATAACGGGTAATCGTGACAATACAATCAACAACGGACAACACATGAACAAGACTGACCTTGTTGAAAATGGCTGCTGACATCATCTTCCCATTGGTAAAGACTGATGCAGGCCCAAAAAAGTGGGTGTTTCCATAAATTAATTGTGAAATATATAAGTAATGAGGAAAAACCTCCTCAAAAAATATAAACCGATTTATTTTTTCAAAACCGACAAGGCGAGAGGATTAGAGGTGTCACGGAGATAATGGTCTGTAAAACTTGACTCACAGTGCCACTGAGCCACCGACATAATATCATCCACAGGGACCCCATTAAATAGGGCCGTGGATGTCACTACGCCGCGGACACTGTGAGCCTTGGCCACGTCAACCTGCTTCCCGGTGGCGGATTTATGGCAAAACTGAATGCATTCCACAATCCACCTGGAAATGGTGTCCTTAGAAGCCCTCCCATGGGGTTCAATATATGACAACCATAACGCTGACTGGTCGGTGCGCCATGCCGCCGTACGTTGTTTGTACCGGCGCAGCGCCCGGACGGGACACCATGCTTTAGAATTAGGATCATATCTAGTTAAAGCAGGCAAAATAATAGGTTGACCTGGATATTTCAACGACTGATTTTTAGCCAAGAAATTAATCCTAGGTAGCAGCTTAAGGCCTTCCCCTGAAACCACAAAACGGTCATCCTCGGCTGATAAGGCATGAATTTCACTCCTACGCCTAGCCGAGGCCGCAGCAATTAAAAACACAGTCTTCAGTGTTAATAGTTTCATAGAAATGGAACTAAGTGGTTCAAAAGGCTTATCACCTAGTACTTGAAGCACTAGCGATAAACTCCAAGACGGAATCACAGGTGGATTCCTTGGTCTTAGATTGCCCATGCCTTTAATTAATACATTCAATGTATTCACTTCATCACTTCCCCTCTTAGCCAAGCAAGGAATAACAGACATTAATGCTGACTTATAACCAGCAATAGAGTTAGGCTTGAGGCTATAGGCATCATAGAGGTGACAGAGGAAATCAGCTACTACTTGAATAGATGAATCCATTGGATCAATACATCTTTTTGAGCACCATTCTGCAAATCTGTTGATTTTATAATTATATGCTCTGGAGGTTGACCCCCTCCTGGCTTTGGCCATAAACATGGCTGCTTGCTCAGAAAAGCCCTCCTTAATTCTAGATTCCTTGACAACATCCACGCAGTCAATCTGAACATTGACGGATTGTTGTGAAGGGCCTTGCCCTGGAAGATAATATCGTCCATCAGAGGCAGAGGAACCGGATTGCAGACCAGAAGGTCCAGCAGATCCGTATACCATGATCGGCTTGGCCAATCCGGGGCGATCAGAAGCACTTGGCATTCCTCTTGTCTGATTTTCTGAAGAATTTTTGGAATCAGGATTGCTGGAGGGAATGCGTATGCATACATTCTCCCCCAGCTGATAGCTAACGCATCTGTTGCGAAAGCGCTTGGATCCGGAATCGGAGAGACGTACGTCGTCATCTTCGCATTCTTCTTCGTTGCGAACAAATCGATGTTGGGTTTCCCCCAATGGTCGAACAGACGATCCGCCACACATTGATTTAGTTGCCATTCCGTGGGTAAAACACTCATCCTTCGGCTCAATGAGTCTGCTAGCAGGTTTAACCTTCCCGGAATATGAACTGCTTTCAAGGTAATCTGGTGATCCAGACACCAACAAAGCAGTTTCCATGTCATCATACAGAGACTGGGCGACTTCGTTCCGCCCTGGCGGTTTATGTAAGTCACAACTGTTGAGTTGTCTGAACGAATAAGAACAATCTTGCCCTGAACTTTCTGTAAGAAATGTTCCAGGCCCAGGACTACTGCTCTTAGCTCCAGTAGATTTATATGTTCCTTTGACTGTTCCAGATTCCAAAGCCCTGATATCGTGGATTCTTCCAGGCAAGCTCCCCAGCCCTCCATCGATGCATCTGTATACACAGTCACCTGAGGGTGGGGAGGGGTTAGCAAAACCCCCGGCAAGAGATTCTCTGTATTCAACCACCATTGCAGGTGGTGAATCAGAGGCGCCAACACTGACACATTCGAGTCCAGCGAACCTGTACTCTGGGTCCATTGTGTCATGAGAAACAACTGGATCGGCCGCCTGCGTAAGGCGGCCTGAGGAATGACTGGTTCCAACGAAACCATCAACCCCAGCATTCTCAAGTAAACCCGTGCCAGGACATGACGACTGTCGCACACTGACTGAATCAACGAGATGAGTTTTTGAACTCTCTCCTGAGTAGGATAAACATATCCTGTCTCTAGATCGAAGAACATCCCCAGGTAAACAAACTTCTGGGATGGAGTCAGCTCTGATTTTGGGAAATTGATCAACCAGCCCAAGTCTGTGAGAATTTTCAAAACAATCTCCAGATTGGCGGACAAACTTTCCCGGGTGTGCGCTTTCAACAGCCAGTCGTCTATGTACGTGTGGACTGCTATGCTTCTCCTGCGGAGGTATGCTGTGATCGCAAGAACCACACGGGTGAAAACCCGAGGAGCCGTGGAAATTCCGAAGGGCAACACCCTGAATTCCCACTGTCTGCCCTGGAATGCAAATCTCAGGAAGCGACAGAAACTCCCGTGGATGGGGATGTGGAAATAAGCGTCCTTCAAATCTATCGACGCCGTCCACATCCCCCTCTCCAACCCCGCCAACACCGAGCGCACCGTTTCCATCTTGAAACTGGGCGTCTCGATGAACTTGTTCAATGGCTTGAGGTTGAGAATCGGTCTCCACCCTCCGGTGCGTTTTGTTACTAAGAACAGGGTTGAATAGAAGCCCGGACACCTTTGTGCCGGCTGAATAGCTCCCTTTTGTATGAGGGAATTTATCTCCTCCTCGATACACAACCTTTGCTCTGGATCCCTCGGAATGGGAGTCCAGACTGGCACCAGAGACAGTCGCGACGGCGGGCCTGTCACCCACTCTGGATGATACCCGACGGAAAGCCATCGCAAGACTAAACGGTCCTGAGTTAACCGTTCCCACTCTTGCATGTGGCCGGCTAGCCGGCCTCCCACCGGCCCACCTAGGGACCGCGGTGGACACGAGGCATGCAAGAGCGGCACTGTCTCCGTCGCCATACACACCGGCGTGGTTCTTACCGCGGTAAGCGTACTGTCAGGAACGATAACCACGCCCAGATCCTCGCGCGCCCCGCCCCGCCCCGCGCGCACCTCGGTGCGCGGGCGGCTGCTTGGCTGACGGCGCCTGAGGAACCTGCGCCCCCCTCGCTGCTGGCCGAATCGCACGCGGCCGAGGCCGACGCTGCGACGGTGGCTGGCCACTGACCTGGCCAGCACCACCTCGAGCCTGCAGGGGACGATACGCCGGGGCCGCGGCGCGAGCGTTAGCACGACGCAGCACATCAAACTGCTCGCGCAGCGCCCTCTGGTTATTCACCAGGGTGACCGTCTCTTGGAGGTGGCGACATCCCTCACCTCCAAAAAGACCAGGGCCCGTCATAGGCGTACGCAGTAGCCTATTGTACAGGTCCTGAGACGGGCACAGATTGTCCAGGGCAAACGTGCGTCTTGCCCTGACACTCCTGGTCACCGCCCGAGTCATACAGTCCAGCGCCAGGTTAATACCATCCTGGATGGTTCGCTGGACAGTGACCGGACTTGGCTGGCGCGATGCGGATGCCGTTACTACCCCCTGTAACAGCTGGGAGACGTGGGACAGAGCGGCAATCGAAGCCCTCCCACTCTCCTCCGCATCACGCAACGCGGTATTCGCCGAACGCAACGCGTCCGCGCACAAGACACCCGTGTCAGAACGGGAGCCTGGCCGCGCATCCTCACCCAAAGCCGCGCGGTCATCCACGCTGGGCTTGGGTACCACACCGTACCGCTGGTAATCCAGGGGCACGATGCGACAACGCCTGGCCACCTCGCGAGGGGCCTTCGCGAGACGTCCACTCGACTTAATGGACGACTCCGCCGCCTTGAACATGTCAACGACATGCTCCGCCAGCGGCAGAGAAGGCATAGCGTTAGCAGTCGGTTTCCCAGCTAACCACGGCGTGTGAACACGCTGGCTAGCCGACTGCTCCACGGGCAGATCAGGCCTAACGCTCACCAACCACTGGCAAGCGTCATACCAATCCTCCTCCGTGGCTAACTGCGAGCGCTCTACAAGACGGGGTCCTTCGTCTTCCTCCTGAGCGCAAGCAGTAGAGCTTGACGGCGGGTATGCTGATACACCTGGCAAGCCAGGGAAAACACGCGGGCCTGACAGCACCGGCATGAGAATATCACTGGTTTGACCAGGAGCAGGCACCGTGGCAGAGCGCGGGGTATATATAGTCTCACCACGGGCCCGGCCAGCACCAGCAACACCCTCGGCAAGCCGAGGTATGCGGTACCGCTGGCCATCAGCAGCGCCCTGGGCCACCACCTGAGCCGCGGACTTTACTCCAGGGTGAGTAAAACCGTGGAATAAGGCGCCTGTATTCCCCGCGAGGGGTGCACAAACGTCTTCATCCATGTCCACGTCGTCAGACGGCGACCCTAGCAGGTAATCCTCATTACCCTGGTCAGAAAGATTAGACCCCGGGTCAGCAAAGAGAGCTAACCCGGGCTGACCAGGAACGGTGCCATAGGAGGTACTGGCCACCGCGGCGTGCGGATACCCCTGGACTGATAAGCAGCCCGCGGGTTCCAGCGACAACCGTCCACGGTCCCCTATCGGCGCGGCAATAAGCCTGCTGCCAGGGCCGTGGAACGCCCCCTCTAATGGGGCCACCTCTGAATCGTCGAACAACGGAAGCGGACTAAGGAAAATCGATCCAGAGGCGGGGATTACCTGCTCCGAAGCCGATGATGAGGACAGTAAAGGATTTGGTCCAGGAAGCATGCCACGAAGCAACCCTGGAACCAAATCCTTTACTGCCCTCTTCATCTCTCCCAACATCTCGGTCCGGAAGGCCTCCATATCCACCGCGGACGAGACCTTCCCCTTACCCTTCCTACTTACAACCTCTCGTTTCCGCTTCTTCTTCTTCTCCTCCTCTACCACCTTGTCCGTCGCCTGTAAGCAGCACAAGAATTCGGACATTAACACGCCCCCCCAGTGCTTACATATGTCACAATTAACCAATGGACCACAAGGGCTACATTGAGAGCACAGATGCGGCCAGAACTTTACATGAATAAAACGACCACAGGACGCGCAACCCGGTCCCTGAAACAGGGCAAAGGACAAGGAGTATGAGCAACTAGTTAAGCTTAGAAACTCAATCCAACTCAAAGAGAAGGAAAACGATCATAAAGATCAATATACATCAGAAACCAGCATAGCGCTTGAATAGCTGATAAACACATAGCCAGGCTGATTATGACGTCATTAATCCCGTGACAGGAAAAATTCGATCCCAACAAAACATCCAAGTGCAAGGACGAATTGTATGCTGAATGGATAAGTCGACTACACAACCATCAGATACATATAGATAACTCTTTTCTGGCAAAAATGTTAATTATCTCCCTTTGTTTGTTTACAATAATTAACATCACCACATTATCAATAACTAGATACCTGACACTTTGTATAGACAAACCATCCAACGTGACGAACCGGAGAACTCCACCATCTGCACGCCTCTTAACTCTCTCCACCTCATGGGGAAGGAATTGGATCAAGAGGGCAAAGTGAGAAGACCTTTATACTAGGCCTCCAACTCACTGGACATATTTTTCATTTGGTTAGATAACCTAACAGAGTTAGTAGGAAATGGAACCATGGTGGAGAGAAAACTAACTCTCTGCTACTGTGAAGCGACCACCTAGCGTCATACAGACCTGTGGACATAAACAGAAAGAGAAATTAGTCATAGGTAGCACCGAGTTGACATAAACCAACTAACCAAGGCGCTTATCACGGTAACCGCGAGTCCCGGAAACACAATACACCGGGAAGAAAACTCGCTAATTTTACTAGAAGTCACCTGATTTAAAGGTCCTAAGTCCCCCTTTGGCGAATCGTTCCGTCCTGCCATCCAAATCAGTGACTATCACACCAAAAAACACCACTTAAACAGTCTAAGATCAAGGAAAAGCTATTGCAACAAAAAGACATGTGTGAACTCTCTGCCAATAATCTAGCAAAGAGGAAGTGCTAGTCTGCGCATGCGCGGTGGTGGGGCTGGCATCCGCCAGACTACGCTCTGACTCCCTGCCCAGTAGGGGCACCTAACTGTTTTAAATCTGAGTGTTTATTGTGTGAAAGCCAATATTTAGCAATATCAAAAGTATTAGGGAGGTAAGTATACTCTTGAAGTGAAATGCTTGATTGACAGGTCTATGTTTGATTGATTGATAGATCTATGTTTGATTGACAGGTCTATGTTTGATTGATTGATAGATCTATGTTTGATTGACAGGTCTATGCTTGGTAGACAGATTTATATTTTAATGACAGATCTGTGTTTGATTAACAGATCTATCTTTGATCACCAGATCTAGCTATGATTGACCGATATATTTGACTGATAGATCTATGTTTTATTGACAGATTTATATCTGATTGACAGTTCTGTGTTTGATTTACAGTTTGGATGGATGAATTGGAATGACAAATTGATTAATATTGATTTACGACATATGTTTACTGACCTTTGTTTTAGCGAGATCATAGATGAGGAAAGAGCAGCCATCTTCCCACTCTTCGCTGGCCATCACTTCATGCGTATTTCTTTTAGCATCGTCAATTTTCAGCACACAGTAGTGAATATCATCAGATTCTGAGGACAATATAAAAACCTGCTCAAGTGACCACCTGTCTTATGAAGCCAGTGTGGTTCTTTATGACAGGTGGTAGAATAGAACCACCACCTTTTGTCTCCAGAAATCATATATATCCTACAATAAGTCATCGGTATTAAGAGAGCACCTGACTATAGTGACTAACTGGGTATGTTCTACAACATGCATTTTATTAGAGCTAGAGTTATTGTAATGAAACACAATTTTCATAATTTTATTACCATGACAATGATCATGAGTTACCATGACAATGATCGTAGGTTACCATGACAATGATCATAGGTTACCATGATAATTATCGTGAGTTATCATGAAAATGATCGTGAGCTATCATTACATTGATCTTGAGTTACCATGACAATGATCGTAAGTTACTATGTGTCACGATTTATTCCGAACAGTGTTCTTATTTGTTATTTATTTTATCGATTAACTGAGGTGATTAATTGTAGCATGCCAGCCTTAAGCTTTGTGTGTTTATTTGTTTTGTTATGCAATTCTTCATACCGGCGATCACATTGATTACTTGCCTGTCACATTTCAGGTGATTTCGGATGAAGATGTAGGTGTTTTATCTATAGGACTTGCAGTCTTATGCAGGTCTTTCACGTAAGTTTTGCCCGAAGACGTTCTAGCGGGTACCTGTCATTTTTTCGTGCATCGTGCGTCAGGTATTTTCCTTTCTGGTTATCCTTATATACAGGTGGCAATTATAGCTTTTCATATCATCGGAACTTGATAGCTTTCCTGATCCTGGGTGGTCGTAAACCCATTTGTCGTTAGCCGCCGTTGCTGTATGATAGCAAATTGTCGAAGACCACCAATTTGGGTGGTATTATTATTCACGTTAAGTAGAAGTAATGAGTCACACCTCAGGTAATTATACGCAACTATTGTATAATCACTTTATTTTGTAAATTGTATATATTATACCTTATTTACCAAATTTTGTATACACACAATTGTCCCAATTGACCACCTTGTTATATATACTATGTCTAATCATATTCTTGTTAAAATCTCTGTATACACAATTCCATTCCAAATATTCACACTTCATCTTTGTGTCCTCAGTCTTAGTACACGGATGAAGACGTAGGTGAATTGATGCCTTCGCTGTATCCGTACTTTCATCTCATCGCCTATAGAACCACCAGCCACAGTTGGAGTATTGAACTTGCCTAGGATGGCCAATTGAACAGCGATAATACAATTATCTGCTGTATTATCTTCGTATGCCATCCTGTCATAACCGGCCACTGTGTTGGTATTTCACTGACATCGCCTTGCTGCCATTGAACTATCGCGCATCGACATCGCCTCATCGTCACATCGTCATGTCGTCGCATTATCGTGATCGTCTAGCTCTTCCTCAGCTCAAGGAGACCACCACAGCATGAAGACATTTACCATTTCATACGAACTTGAGTATTTATGTGTCGTTCTGTCCACATCCACATCCACACGCATGCACGTATCATTATTGTAATATATTATGAATAATACACTTTGTTAAGCATTTTTCATCTAATTGTCATCAGTGTCGTAAATTGAAGGTATCTAGTGGCAACCCCGTTAAATTTTGGATTGAATTACTCCATCTCTGTAATATCGTCCCGGTAGTGGTTTGAGGGGGACTTCTTCACCTTTTTGTCTATTAAACGTGCTTGTGAAAAACAGGGGCGTTTTAATATGACACTATGACAATGATCGTGCGACACCATTACATTGATCTTGAGTTACCATGACAATGATCGTGAGTTACCATGACATTTATCATGCGTTGTCATGACAATGATCTTGTGCTGCCATGACAATGATCTTGAGTTACCAGAGTTACCAAGACAATGATTGTGGGTTACCATGACAATGATCTTGAGTTACCATGACAATGATCTTGAGCTACCATGGCATTGATCTTGAGTTACTGGGCATGACAGTGATCGTAAGTTACTATGACAATGATCATGAGTTGGGAGTTACCGTGACAATGATCGTGAGTTACCATGACAATGATCTTGTGTTGCCATGACAATGATCTTGCGTTACCATGACAATGATAGTGAGTTACCATGACAATCATCATAGTTACCATGACAATGATCTTGAGTTACCATGACAATGATCATAGTTACCATGACAATGATCTTAAGTTACCATGGCAATGATCTTGTGTTACCATGACAATGATCTCCAGCTACCATGACAATGATCTTGAGCCACCATGACATTGATCTTGAGTTACCAAGACAATGATTGTGGGTTACCATGACAATGATCTTGAGTTACCATGACATTGATCGTGAGATACCATTACATTGATATTGAGTTACCATGACAATGATCATGAGTTACCATGACAATGATCATAGTTACCATGATGATGATCTTGAGTTACCATGATAATGATCTTGTGCTGCCAGGACAATGATTGTGAGTTGCCGTGATAATGATCTTCAGTTACCATGACAATGATCTTGAGTTACCATGACATTGATTGTGAGCTATTATGAAAATGATCGTGAGATACCATTACATTGATATTGAGTTACCATGACAATGATCGTGAGTTACCATGACATGATCGTAGTTACCATGATGATGATCATTAGTTACCATGATAATGATCTTGTGCTGCCAGGACAATGATTGTGAGTTGCCGTGACAATGATCTTTAGTTACCATGACAATGATCTTGAGCTAGCATGACATTCATCTTGAGTTACTGGGCATGACAGTGATCGTAAGTTACCATGACAATGATCATGAGTTACCATGACAATGATCATGAGTTACCATGACAATGATCTTGACTTACCATGGCAATGATCTTGTGTTGCCATGACAATGGTTTTGAGTTACCATGACATTGATCATGAGCTACCATGACAATGATCATGAAATACCATGACAATGGCCTTGAGTTACCATGACAATCATCTCCAGTTATCATGACAATAATCGTGAAATACCATGACAATGATCGTGAGTTACCATGACAATGATCGTGAGTTACCATGACAATGATCTTGAGTTCACCATGACAATGATCTTGAGTTACCATTACCTTGATCTTGAGTTACCATGACAATGATCGTAGTTACCATGACAATGATCGTGAATTACCATGACATTAATCTTGAGCTACAATGACAATGATCTTGAGTTACAATGACATTGCATTACCATAACAATGATCTTGCGATACCATAACATTGACCTTGGGTTACCATGGCAATGATCAGGAGTTACCATGACAATGATCGTGAGTTACCATGACATTGATCGTGAGTCGCCATGACAATGATCTCGAGTTATCATGACATTGATCATGAGTTAGTATGACAATGATCATGAGTTGGGAGTTACCACGACATTTCTCTTGAGCTACCATAACAATGATGGTGAGTTACTGACAATGATTTTCAGCTACCATGACAATGATCTTGAGCTACCATGACAATTGTCATGAGTTACCATATCAGGACAATGATTGTGAGTTACAATGACAATGATGATGACCTACAATGGCATTGTGTAAATGTGGACTGTGCCTACTCACGTGAATCAGAAGCTGGCTTGCCTCTCAGGGTCACAGTAAGAACGCCTTCAGCTGTAAGATAACATCCACATACAACTTGACATAATCGTAAATAGCTCATGACAAATCAATGGAAAAATCCTTAACAATGTGTAATGCTAGCCAGTTACAGATATCAGTTACAGATATAATACTAGTAGTTATTTTACATAATAAATATCAGTGACAGATGTTGAGTAGCATTCATTATCCATCATCAATCAATGTTTCTTACTCTGCTTCCAACATGCTAGGTGGAAAATGAGATGGTGAAAAGTGGAGCTACACCACAGACCTGTCAAGTTCAGAAATTGGGAGAAAGAGTGGGATTTGGGGAAAAGATGGATGCCAAGCCAGATGGGAGAGGGGTTCTGAGGTATTTTGAAATCTAGATGCCCTTAGGGGTAGTCTTTAACAGAAGCGGATATTTTCATGGGGTGATCTGTGTCAATGAAGAGTTTTTCAGTAATCATAAAACCATAGGACACTCAACTTGAACCAAAGGGCAAAAAACTCATTTTGACATCCATCACCAATGAACGCATCCAATGGGCGAGTCTTAATGTGCAAGACTTGACATGCCCGAGGGATTTTCTTACCAAGTGGTTTCGCTTCCGTCATTCTCGGCGCATAGATGGGCCCTGGTGTTGAGATCTTCAGGTCTATCTTGCCAGGATCTACCAAAGCTGAAAAACAGTTATCATCTGGAAATTAAATCTTAACTTTGTTTAGGAACGATATACCTTTAAAGCCGCGATGAAATAAGCAAGCATTTCATAAAACAATCAAAGTAGACAGGCTAAGCAATCCAGAATATATCGCAGTTGTATCAATTACATGGCATACATTTTGGCAACCCTGTGATGTAGTCATTTCTGCAGCATAAGCTTATATTAACAACACTTTTAAATGACAACAAGAAACACAGTCAGAGATTGCTGAAACCTACATTAAGTCCCCACCACGATCATGAAATATTATATCCATTTCCTTCATCAGAATTAACAGTAATCAAAGTAGCATTAACACCTTAATGGTTGAAATTAAATTAAAATTTTTTTTTCAAGAATGTCCATTTAAAGTGCAAGAGAAAAGATGAGCAAGCCAGTCATTCGAGTTGTCAGATTAAAAAAATAAGTCTTCCCATGGTCAATGGATATTCTTTAAGAGGCTTACTTTAGCCTCCTTGACTTGAAAAGGGCTAAGTCTTACAGTCGCAACCATTGATTAAAAATAAATATAATTAAGGCTTATAGTCATAATAGCTAATCATGAGTTTAAGCATAATTTCTCAAGTTTGAGTACCTGTCGCCAGTCCTTCCATAACATGTGTATGTATCCAGCTTCTCAGCAGAGGAAGCTCCATCATTTGTAAGGCTTTTAATGTGCGTACGTTGAACCAAACCTCAGGACTACAAAACAAAACATTAATGTGCGTACGTTGAACCAAACCTCAGGACTACAAAACAAAACATTAATGTGCATACGTTGAAACAAACCTCAGGACTACAAAACAAAACATTAATGTGCGTACGTTGAACCAAACCTCAGGACTACAAAACAAAACATTAATGTGCATATGTCGAACCAAACCTCAGGACTATAAAACAAAACATTAATGTGCGTACGTTGAACCAAACCTCAGGACTACAAAACAAAACATTAATGTGCATATGTCGAACCAAACCTCAGGACTACAAAACAAAACATTAATGTGCATACGTTGAAACAAACCTCAGCACTATAAAACAAAACATTAATGTGCATACGTTGAACCAAACCTCAGGACTACAAAACAAAACATTAATGTGCATACGTTGAAACAAACCTCAGGACTATAAAACAAAACATTAATGTGCATACGTTGAACCAAACCTCAGGACTACAAAACAAAACATTAATGTGCGTACGTTGAACCAAACCTCAGGACTACAAAACAAAACATTAATGTGCATACGTTGAACCAAACCTCAGGACTACAAAACAAAACATTAATGTGCATACGTTGAAACAAACCTCAGGACTATAAAACAAAACATTAATGTGCATACGTTGAACCAAACCTCAGGACTACAAAACAAAACATTAATGTGCATACGTTGAACCAAACCTCAGGACTACAAAACAAAACATTAATGTGCATACGTTGAACCAAACCTCAGGACTACAAAACAAAACATTAATGTGCGTACGTTGAACCAAACCTCAGGACTACAAAACAAAACATTAATGTGCATACGTTGAAACAAACCTCAGGACTATAAAACAAAACATTAATGTGCATACGTTGAACCAAACCTCAGGACTACAAAACAAAACATTAATGTGCGTACGTTGAACCAAACCTCAGGACTACAAAACAAAACATTAATGTGCATACGTTGAACAAACCTCAGGACTACAAAACAAAACATTAATGTGCGTACGTTGAACCAAACCTCAGGACTACAAAACAAAACATTAATGTGCATACGTTGAAACAAACCTCAGGACTACAAAACAAAACATTAATGTGCGTACGTTGAACCAAACCTCAGGACTACAAAACAAAACATTAATGTGCATACGTTGAACCAAACCTCAGGACTATAAAACAAAACATTAATGTGAGTATGGTGAAACAAACCTCAGGACTACAAAACAAAACATTAATGTGCATACGTTGAACCAAACCTCAGGACTACAAAACAAAACATTAATGTGCATACGTTGAAACAAACCTCAGGACTACAAAACAAAACATTAATGTGCATACGTTGAACCAAACCTCAGGACTACAAAACAAAACATTAATGTGCATACGTTGAACCAAACCTCAGGACTACAAAACAAAACATTAATGTGCGTACGTTGAAACAAACCTCAGGACTATAAAACAAAACATTAATGTGCATACGTTGAACCAAACCTCAGGACTACAAAACAAAACATTAATGTGCATACGTTGAACCAAACCTCAGGACTACAAAACAAAACATTAATGTGCATACGTTGAAACAAACCTCAGGACTATAAAACAAAACATTAATGTGCATACGTTGAACCAAACCTCAGGACTACAAAACAAAACATTAATGTGCATACGTTGAACCAAACCTCAAGACTATAAAACAAAACATTAATGTGCGTACGTTGAAACAAACCTCAGGACTATAAAACAAAACATTAATGTGCATACGTTGAACCAAACCTCAGGACTACAAAACAAAACATTAATGTGCATACGTTGAAACAAACCTCAGGACTATAAAACAAAACATTAATGTGCATACGTTGAACCAAACCTCAGGACTACAAAACAAAACATTAATGTGCATACGTTGAACCAAACCTCAAGACTATAAAACAAAACATTAATGTGCGTACGTTGAAACAAACCTCAGGACTATAAAACAAAACATTAATGTGCATACGTCGAACCAAACCTCAGGACTACAAAACAAAACATTAATGTGCATACGTTGAACCAAACCTCAGGACTACAAAACAAAACATTAATGTGCATACGTTGAACCAAACCTCAAGACTATAAAACAAAACATTAATGTGAGTATGGTGAAACAAACCTCAGGACTACAAAACAAAACATTAATGTGCATATGGTGAAACAAACCTCAGGACTACAACACAAAACATTAATATACGACTCCACAATAATTAACCACATGTGTTTGAAGTGGGAAGGCTATCTGTCTGTCCATCCGTCTAGGCGTCTGTCCATCCATCTACTGCATGTTTGTGCAGAAATTGATTGCAATGCAACTCTTCCTAAACCGTTGGACGGAATTCAACCAAATTTGGTATATCACGACCTCATATGATTGCAGAGAGCAAGCCAGAATTTAGATTAGGCTCCTCCCCCAGGGGAAGGGAGAAAATGTCAAAGGATGAAGGTGGGGATTTACGATGCCACACTATCGACTGTCTCATGGATAAATGGATTACACATCTAATTAATATCTTATCGTGCTACTATAGGCGGCGGAACACTGAATTTCGGAATAGGCAGCGGAACACTAAATTTTTGGGGTCACAGACATGGGCAAGGGGGCGGGGTGTGTGTGTGTGTGTGTGTGTGTGTGTGGCAGCTACCATAGGACCTACTACATTTATGTCCTGTCCCCACCCCCCCCCCCCCCCACCCTGTTCCATCATATAAGGATTAGAATACACACTGCTGTTACAATCAGGAAATATTACTCATATCAGCACACATGCCCAAAATCCTGTGACTTACGCATCAACAAAGGCAATAGTGGCTTTAGTGATATGTGGGAATGCTACATCCATACTAAGATGTAAGATGATTTGAAGCTTTCCAGATATATTCAGATTCTCCACAGCAGTATCAACGTAAAAACCGAGTCTGAAAAGATGAATAAAGATAGAGAATATTTAAACAAGACTTTGGTGCAATCATATGTGTCAGTGTTTTCCTCATTGCTGAGAAAGCCAATGTAATAATAATAATAATAATAATAATAATAATAATAATAATAATAATAATAAAATCTTTATTTATAGAGGGTAAAAACATGGTCAGCAATACAACTGTTCTTCCCCTCAAATAAATTATATACAGGGGATATTTACAGCATAGAGAACATTTTTAATGACATTTCATCCTGTATTACTAGATGTATAGTTAATCCTTTTAATGTATATTGTATCTTTTATGTTCTGCTGCTTATCTTTAGAACAGTTTGAGAGAAAATTCATTGAAACTGGTGGCAGCAAGTAACCATTCTCGGTCAAATTGATTCTCAAGATAGATAGAAGAGAATTTCTTCTTTTTTTTTTCCCCCTGAAAAACATGTTTTAGACTGGAAATCAGGATGAAATGGTTCAGTAGAAATCACAATGAAATATGTAAGATCAATCAATAATAGTCTTAAGAATTTCTGGAGATGGTAGCGCATTGGCCAGAACTCTGCAGTTGTAAAGCATTATGGCAATAAACATGAAAAACGCAATTAAAAGATATGAATTGATGTGAAAATGTGAAATAATATATGTAGCATCTGTGATATATAGAATCTCACTCACCACCTCGTGTCAAATTCATAACACTGGTCTAGTAAGGTCTCATTTGAAACACTCTAAAAGTCATTTCAAATGAGATCTCGCCAGTCCTGTGTGACACAAGGTAGCTGGCATGCAATTTTCAATGTAAGATCTAGGCACATCAGATAGATGTGAAAACGAGTAAAAGGTTTGTTGATTGATCAGATTATGTTGCTACTTAGATGTGCATGGAGTTGGATCTTGAATAACGCCAATGATGGCATATCTCTAATATGAACAGGTAGATTGTTCCAGATTTTCGTACCTGTACAGGCAAAACCATTTTTGTACAATTCAGTTCAATGTCAAGGACATTAAAGTGAATATGAGGCTGCATGCAATCTGTTAAACCATGATTGAAAGGAAGTTTTTGTTGTCTAGTTTTGCATGGCAACTGTGACCTTGACTTTGACCTCCTTCAGACACAGAAATCCAAAGAAAATGTTAGCTCAGCCACTGCAATATGCTTAAGAAGTTTCAAAATGATTGTTCTCAGAGCCTAAGTTATCGACCCGAAACTGATTTGAGGGATATGACCATGACTATTGACATTGTGCACAGAAAGGCTACATGAACCTCTTTCCTCAATGGCAATAGGATTATGAAATTTCCTTATTATATTGGACACAAGGAGCTTGGGCTATCAAGATGGATTTTTATAACTTTGTGACCTTGTGAGCTTGACTTTTGGCATAGTGATCTTAATCTCAATGTGGTGGAACTCCTTATTTGTCCAAGTTTGGTTCCACCCATGAGAGCAATTAGGAAATATAGGTCAAGATGAAAACCTGTAGCTAAACACAGTGATAAAATATAGCTTTGTACCATGGTCAGGATGGATTTGATCTTTGACTTTATGATATCATTGTCATCTTCTGTCTCCTATCTATCTATAAGTAGATATGTATAATGCATCCCTGATTAGGTTGAATAAGATTATTGAACAATTCAACAATGGCAACACTGTATTGTATCAAAGCCATAATGACCTTGATTCATGACCTAATCTCCTCACTTCCACCATGCTGCTTCCTCTATAGACTAAGATGGTTTAAATGCTACGGATAAGATACAAAATGGATGGTGAATGAATGTCCAGTACATTAGGCACTGCAGAGATTGTTTTATTAATAAAGAAACTATGCTTGCTTTGTACCTTTTACTGCCGAGTCGAGAGCGGAACACCATCTTGAAGTCTTCACTGTGCATGCTGAGTTCTGTCTCAATGACCACTTGAAATGCAGCCATCTTGTGCAGTCCATAAGGTGGTTGAGTGACAGTGAGCCAGGAGACAGGCTTTGTACCCCCTGGTAAACCATCTTCATATTCAAACACCTTGATACTACGAATACATGGTGTCTGCTCACCAACAGTAAAGCTGGATAATTCTATATGATCTGTTAAAATAAACAAAAATTATAATTTACTAATACATTAGTTTTGGATAACTAGATTTGTCGAGCCATCCGAAATCCCCACTTACATCCCTTTGACATTTTTCACCTACATCGTGCAGACAAAAGGCCTTATTTCAATCTTTGAAATGTAGATGTCCTCTTACACTATGCAATCATATAGGTAACTCACATACCAAATTTGGTTTAATTCCATCAAATGGTTTTGGAGGAGTTCTGTTACCATCAAGTTCCACACAGACAGCCAGGCGAACTAGTGGAATATCAAAATCCCAAAATTTCTTTGAAAGACGTGGATAACAAAACACATAGATGGTGGGAAGCATGGATAACAAGAGACACACTGAGCGCATACCTAAAAACCCTGGCTTAACATCTTCTAGACGTGTGTCCAATTTGCGCTTGACCAGGTCCTGAATTGTTGATGAACTGAACACCCACCTGGAAAAATAAAATACATTTTAGCTCAAACTTTAAAAGAAAATCAACAAAATTCATATTGCCATTTATATCACAGCAAAAAACATATGGTAATCTGATATCACAGCACAAACATATGGCCATTTATATCATAAGTGTATTGAGAGCTGTATGTATGCTGTACACATCGACAGTCCATCTGACATGTAGACAAAAACACCAATGCTCATAGTGTCTTCTCAGTCAGCACAAATGGTAAAAATATATGTGGGTAACATTTCACATATGTTGCTTGTAAACTTTCACAATTGTGAACTTCCTGGGGTGAGCCCAGGTGTTCTAACCCTCATCCTCCTGAGGCAATCAGCTTCCATTAACTGCGCATTATATAACAAATACATGTAGGATGATAAATTTTGAGAATTGTGTAGATGAAGTCTTTCTGTTAGGTTGGTCCAATTATCCGATTATTTCATTAACGGTGATTATTTCTTTTAATATGATCGTGCAAGATCACAAAACCAAATAATCAAATAATCGATGATCGATTTGCAAGATAGTTGTTTTTCAAATCTCAAGTCTACATTTTCCTGTGATACTAACCCATCTGAATGTGAAAAATGTATGTAAATACTGCGTTATATTTATATTACTTATGTGAATGTGAAAATGTCTGTAAATACTGCGTTATATCTATAGTACTTATGTGAATGTGAAAAATGTAATACTGCCTTATATCTATATTACTTATGTGAATGTGAAAATGTCTGTAAATACTGCGTTATATCTATATTACTTATGTGAATGTGAAAATGTCTGTAAATACTGCGTTATATCTATAGTACTTATGTGAATGTGAAAATGTCTGTAAATACTGCATTATATTTATAGTACTTATGTGAGTGTGAGAATGTCTGTAAATACTGCATTATATCTATAGTACTTATGTGAATGTGAAAATGTCTGTAAATACTGCGTTATATCTATAGTACTTATGCGAATGTGAAAAATGTCTGTAAATACTGCCTTATATCTATATTACTTATGTGAATGTGAAAAATGTCTGTAAACACTGCATTATATCTATAGTACTTATGTGAATGCGAAAAACGTCTGTAAATACTGCGTTATATCTATAGTACTTATGTGAATGTGAAAAATGTCTGTAAATACTGCCTTATATCTATATTACTCATTTTGTGACTTGTTTTGATGAAAGAAAACATCTAACTCTTGAAATCTGCCATAGTTTTTTTTTACTTTTAGCACTCTGATATCAAACCTTTAAATTTTCAAATTAAACTAAAAGATGAACCAGTGTTCATTTTTAAACACATTTGGTGGAAGATGGTGCTCTCGTAGACACCAACATCGATCACCAAATTGTTTTAAAATGTACACCAGTTTCTTTGCTACTGGTACCATAAAAAGATAGAATTTTGACATCGGAGTGGTAAGGGATAAAAATCTAGATTTGTGATATGGTGTGTTGCTATAAAATTCAAAATAATTATTCGATAAAGTAATTGGTTAATTATAAGTAAATTTTACTTCAAAAACATACTTATATTTGAGAAATGGTAAAAAGGATAATAATTTAAATAATTTTTGTAACTATTACATCATGAAGTAGCATCAGTGCGCTTATCAACACTACATAGTATCTTTTTTTATTTTCTCAGTGTGATGCTATTTCAGCAACTTGACTGTCTAGATTTACTAATAGTAAGGTACCCTTGACTGAATTATGGAATTTGGAAACAGAGGCCACACCAATGATCTACCTTTTGAGATACAATTTAATAAAGTTGTCACACAAGCAGCATTATGTGTATGTGACCATGCAAACAACACTGGAATTGTACTGAAGGTAGGTCACGACATATTTGATGGTTAGAATCAGTATGATTAACTACAGAAATCCATAAGAGCCTGGTCAACCCCAAAATATCCAGTTATTTTGTTTTTAAAACAAGCACATTAATCAATGGATAGGGTCATGCTGATGCTTTATGAACTGTAAGAATGGATACATGTAACTAATTATAAATGACGTAATATCACCGGTTGGTTTGTGGATCTGGGGGTCGGTCCACCCTCAAGCCGGATGATATATCTCTCAAAACACCGCGATGTCCATTGAAGTTTCAATATTCAGTGGTTCTTACTCTCTGAGCGAATTAAGCTAAAGCACAACCTTGAGACAATGTAGGATCATTTATCTAATTTTTATTAATCATTATGCACAAGATCTTCTTTCCACAGTTTATAATTTAAGATGAATTATTCTCTTTAATCAAATATTTATTATCTAATATTTAACGTTTCATTCTCAATTAATTAATTTCCTGAGCAAATGTCTTATATTACTTTTTCTTAATTCTTATCAATATTATCTTTCTTTTTCAGCACAATTCATTATCCAACACGAGACCTCATGAAAGACTTATATTTCTTTTAAACAAATAATTCTGAATCTTCTTATTTCTAAGTCCAAAACTTATAACGAGAATGACAAGTGATTCCAAGAATGATCAAAAACAGAATGTCCAGAGTGTGCGCTTTTCCCGTTATAAAGGTTTCTGGACCTTCACGTGACCATTAATGAATTCTGGACACGTGTCCAATGAATTCTACCTACGTCATAATTAGATCCAGCCTAGGTTATAATTTATTCCTGTTTATCATAATGTCTCAGCCAGGATAACAAATTGGAATTGTCAAACTGAATAGTATGCATGGAGCCTTGTAATTACAAATCTGATGGAATCGAAGCCAGTAATGGACTTTTATACCATAAAGCATCCATGTATCAACATTCAGTTCTATTCTAGTATCAAATCTGACAGTTTTCGCATTAGTTTGGACCAACTTCTCCCATTACTGAGAGTGTAATGCGATCACTGTATGATTTAGTACACTCTTAGGACCCTGTCTTTTACTCAAACTGACTATTATGGAGAACAGTTAACACGTACTGGCACTATGTATAATTCGTCTGCTCTGTATAATCTCTACTTTCATTATTCCTTCAATCGGATTCTCAATTTCATTATTTTTTAGAACAAAGCAATTAGCCTTGAATGAACTATTGAATGCCCAGCATATGATAGTAATATTTAGTGATGAATCTATTGAACTTACGTGTATAGCTATATAATGAAACTACTGTATCTCTTGTCGAAAAGGCATGGGGGACCATTTACCTGGAAATGATTTGCGACCCCTCATGGTAAAGACTAAAGGTGTTGTAGACGGGAGTTGTAAAACGACAAAATCCTTAGTTAGACAGAAATTAGTGAGTCGAAAATCTCACAACACTGTTAAAGATCTAGCCAAGTTCACTAAAGTTGCACATTCACTAATTACCATTACTACAATCATACATATGCCCCAAGCTGAATCAACAAATTCATATATGCTCTCATGCCATCATGGGATCATACACCTGCACTCAAGGGTATTTCAACTAACATGTTGCAACTCCCTCAGAGAAAAATAGAAGCACAGGAGAAAACAACCCTACAATTACTCAAAATGAAAAGGACAAATGTATCTTTCTACTGGGGACTAGGCTCTGGTAGATTATCAATCTAAGATGTACTCAGGAGAAGAGAGTAAAACTGCCGGGTGATATTTAGATATCCATGATGCACAAGGCAGGTAATTATTCATGGAACTGGTCAGAATCTCTTGTTAAGATCTATTATAATTTGAACAAAATGATCAGACAAATTAAGCCGCCAGTTCTCACCAACATTAGAGGTCACTTCTCATTTGATTTTTACCTGTTATACCAATATTATTGTCACATTCGTACAAACAAAACATCCAATTTCTACATGTATGTACTGTATATATATATATATATATATATATACAGCTGTCTGTTTTCAGGCATAGCTTATTATTTCATTCAATAAATGCATCTTCTATCATAATATAACTAACAAACTCCGCTATTTTGCAATTTTAACAGCTTTGAATTACAGTTCGTATAGCTTTTTCACATGGTCACACACATAACGTTTTTTATGTCACACACGTAACACAGCCTTAATTGACCCTGGTGGTAAGGTTTTTCACTTACTACCAGGTTTTGTACATTAGAACCGAGATAAATATGTCTAGAATGGAGACATAGAAAGAAAAGGCCCATAATGTAGCACAACTCAGACTTTTTTCATTATCTTCAGTAGGGGTATTTTGATTAAATTCTCTGAATCACACATGTCATGCCACCTTTGATATACAAAATTTGACAAAAATCATGAGGAAGACTTGAAAAATTCAGTGTTACTTCATCATTCAGAATGTTATACCTTATTTAAAACAGTATAGAAGTTTGTAGTTTTTATTTAATTTGTAACAATATTTTTGCTTCAAACCTGTGAAAACCTCTCTAAATGTCACACGTAACGGAATAATTGTCCAGCGACCATGTTCCCGAAGCTCTCGTTATGTTAGCGATATCATTACACCATACTAAAGCAAAGGGTGCAACGATATCACTAGCTAACGATAGCCTCGGGAACATGGGCCCAGAGTAGCATCACGACCTAATGTCATTCCACTAACAAAGGGATTTAAGACAGATATATAGATTTACATGTTGTCTGACAGACCTCAGAAATGTCTCCTTTATTCATACCCAAATCACCCATACAACATGTATCTTAGTTCATATATAGGATATTGTTGATGTATTTAAATAATAACATATTAAGACACTCGAGCCATGCTTCTATGCAAGCTATGTTTCTATTTGAGCTATGCTTCTATTCAAGCTATGTTTCTATTCAAGCCATGTTTCTATTAAAGTCGTGCTTCTATTCAAGCTATGTTTCTAAGTTAAGCTATGCTTCTATTCTAAAAGCCATGTTTCTATTCAAGCCAGACTTCTATTCAACTCATGTTTCTATAAAGCCATATTTCTATACAAGCCATTTTTCTATAAAGCCATGTTTATATTCAAGCCATGTTTGTATTCAAGCCATGTGTCTATTAAAGCCATATTTCTATTCAAGCCATATTTCTATTCAAGCCAGGTTTCTATTCAAGTCAGTTTTCTATTCAAGCCAAACTTTTATTCAAGCCCGGTTTCTATTCAAGTCAGGCCTTATTCAAGCCAGGGTTCTATTCAATCCATGTTTCTATTCTAGACAGGTTTCTATTCAAGCCTTGTTTCTATTCAATCCATGTTTCTATTCTAGACAGGTTTCTATTCAAGCCATGTTTCTTTTCAAGCCATGTTTCTATTCAAGCCATGTTTCTATTCAAGCTTTGTTTCTGTTCAAGCCATGTTTCTATTCAAGCCTTGTTTCTATTCAAGCCTTGTTTCTATTCAAGCTTTGTTTCTATTCAAGCCATGTTTCTATTCTAGCCATGTTTCTATTCAAGCCTTGTTTCTATTCAAGCCATGTTTCTATTCAAGCTTTGTTTCTATTCAAGCTTTGTTTCTATTCAAGCCATGTTTCTATTCAAGCTTTGTTTCTATTCAAGCCATGTTTCTATTCAAGCCATGTTTCTATTCAAGCTTTGTTTCTATTCAAGCCATGTTTCTATTCAAGCCCAGTTTCTATTCAAGCCATGTTTCTATTCAAGCCATGTTTCTATCCAAGCCTTGTTTCTATTCAAGCCTTATTTCTATCCAAGCCTTGTTTTTATTCAAGCTTTGTTTCTATTCAAGCCTTATTTCTATCCAAGTCTTGTTTCTATTCAAGCCATGTTTCTATTCAAGCCATGTTTCTATCCAAGCCATGTTTCTATTCAAGCCATGTTTCTATAAAGACAGGTTTCTATTCAAGCCATGTTTCTATTCAAGCCCTGTTTCTATCCAAGCCTTGTTTCTATTCAAGCCATGTCTCTATAAAGACAGGTTTCTATTCAAGCCATGTTTCTATTCAAGCCATGTTTCTATTCACCCCTTGTTTCTATTCAAGCTTTGTTTCTATTCAAACCATGTTTCTATCCAAGCTTTGTTTCTATTCAAGCCATGTTTCTATTCAAGCCTTGTTTCTATTCAAGCCATGTTTCTATTCAAGCCATGTTTCTATCCAAGCCGTGTTTCTATTCAAGCCTTATTTCTATCCAAGCCTTGGTTCTATTCAAGCCTTATTTCTATTCAAGCCTTATTTCTATCCAAGCCTTGTTTCTATCCAAGCCATGTTTCTATTCAAGCCATGTTTCTATCCAAGCCATGTTTCTATTCAAGCCATGTTTCTATAAAGACAGGATTCTATTCAAGCCATGTTTCTATTCAAGCCTTGTTTCTATTCAAGCCATGTTTCTATTCAAGCCATGTTTCTATTCAAGCCTTGTTTCTATTCAAGCCTTGTTTCTATAAAGACAGGTTTCTATTCAAGCCATGTTTCTATTCAAGCCATGTTTCTATTCAAGCCTTGTTTCTATAAAGCCATGTTTCTATTCAAGCCAGGTTTCTATTCAAGCCGGGTTTCTATTAATAATCATATTGAGCCACCTTCCATTCACTCCTGCAATAATCATATTAAAGTCATGCTTCGAAATATTGTGTGTGACCTTGCTCAGGAGTCTGTGAGGGTGGGTGGAATGAGAATGAAGATGCATGCTGTATGCGCACGTGTCGGTGTGGTGGGGTGTGAACATGAACAATGAATACATGATTGTGACTGATATGAAGTCTACCTACATGATCTGATTAATGCTATAAATAGCTGGTAAAGCTATTAAAATTAAAGTTATGACATAATCATTACTTTACAGTTCAATGCCCATCACAGTGTGTTAAACTTATGAAAATACCCCCTCATTCTCGCAGATAATAAAATAGTTAATATATAAAGCTATATAATGCTTAATATATATAATAATAATAAACTTTATTTTATGACGGTAATCATCAAATCAGTGACACAATATCTCTGGACTTCCCCCCCCCCCACCCCGGGAGCCTTCAATCTAATCTATTATACAAAACAATATACACAGTATATATACAGAATGTACAATATATACAATGAATGTATGTACATATACATACACACTGACAGACACACACGTACGCAAGCGCTGATATGACACATACACGCACGCATGCACGCTCGCACACACACACACACACACTATTTACAGGGCTGGATACTGCTTGCTCACCTGCAGGTGGTTTCTTCTATTAGACAGGCAATGTCTAACTGGAGTGAGCGGGCGATTTGATAGCTAACCAAACATGACCCAGAATTTCAGAATTAAATTAAGCTTGTGAACTCAACAGAGAAATATACTCTGCTGAAGATTTTGACCGGAAGCCGTTACCCTATACAGTAGAGCAATAACCTCCAGTCAAACAAGTTTCGAAATATCCAGCAACTTAATTTGTATATTTGCATGGAAATTCATGTATATGTATTTAATGCACATTGGATAATCATAGATTAGGTCTGTCAGCTATATTTTATATACATGGACACTGCAGACAAAAAACCCAAAAACAGAACAGAGGTGATGGTGAGCAAATTGACAACCACTCTGAAGGGAAAGTAAACATTTTGAGCTAAGTGCATGTGCTAAGATATAGCCAAGCACATTTATGCCAGGTGGGGTGGGGGAGGGAGTATCCACATTTGAATTTCCCTACAGGACATGTGGTGGGAAATCCTACGCACAAGGCCTGAGCTGTAACTTTTTACTAGACATACTGGGATTTAAATGTTGCTAAGGAAAGAGCAGTACGCAGTGATATTTTCAGTGAGTTCCATAATTTGGCTCCTTCAACTGAAAATCTATGGGAGTATAATGTACTTTTTGCTAGAGGAATTTTAAGCTGAAGATTGTCAGTGCACCTTAAATTTTGGTTACGCGAGTCTGCAGATTTTATAAATAGGTTTGCTAAGCTGTCAGGAGTTTGACAGTTAACAGTTTTATAGACTATACATGTGGTTTTATATTTGATACGTTCGTGGATAGGCATCCAATTAAGCGTTTCAAATAATGATTTGGATTTGGTGTCATATTTTGCATCTAGAATAATACGTGCTGCTTGTTTTTGTAATTTTAAGTCTTGCTAGTTGGTGCTCTTTGCAAATATTTCCCTATGTTGTAAGGCAGAAATCAATATGAGGCAAGATGTAAGTTAAGGAGTTTTCTACGGACGTCATATGGAAAATTTGTTTGCGTGTTTTCCAAATATTCCAGTAAGGCGCAAAATCTTTCTTACAACATTGTTAACACGCTCAACAAAATTTAGGTTGTTTTCGCAGCTACTAGACTTTAAAATTGTATCATTGTATTGTACACTAATTTCATTGAAGTCTAAGTTTTGTTTGAGAGCCTATTAAGAGAAATTTTGTTTTGTCAGCATTCACAATCATTCTGTTTTCATTACATCACTTCTTAATTGCATTAATATCATCATTTAAATCTTTTTCTAATAGGGTAATAGACTTGGACGTACAATAAACAGTGGTGTTATCAGCATACATATCTGTGTCACAGTGATTGATATATGATGGTAGGTCATTTACAAATATTATGAATAACAAACGGCCTAATATTGACCGCTGAGGAACCCCATGTTTGACAGCCATGGGATCTGATAGAATGCCAGATTTGCTGACTATCTGTGACCTACTCTCTAAATATGATTAAAACCATTTCAGTTTTCAGACTCATTTAATTTATATACTTTTAATTTATTTATCAATATATGGTGATCTATCAAGTCAAATGCCTTCCCAAAGTCAACTTGAACATTCCCTGTGACATTTCCAGTATCCATACTTTTTAACCAATTTGGTGAGCATTTTTAAAAGCATTGTCTCGAATGAATACTTCTGTCGAAAACCTGACTGATTGCTACAAAGTAATTTATATTGGAGTAGGTATTTAAACAATTCATTATTATCATGGCGCTCCATTATTTTGGAAAGTATAGGTAGAATGGAAACTGAGCGATAATTTTCTATGTTGTTAACATTACCTGCTCTGTATAAAGGGAAAATCTTGGGTTTCTTCAATGTATCTGGGAACGTCATAATGCCAAACTGGTCTATCCATACACTTGGTGCACTCGGGGGCCTGTATACAAAAGCTGTGAGGAATGGCTTGTGCTTGAATGGACATATTTCTAAACACATAGCTTCTAAATTATCAATTTCTAAATCATTTGTTCGCTTAAACGATATATTCTGTGCAATGTATGCAGCTATTCCAGCACCTTCTTTGTTTATCCTGTCTTTGTGTTCTACATTATAGCCAGATGTTTCTATTAAAGTTGTTGCAGATGTATCCGTAGTCGCCGTGTTTCTGTCATCCCTAAAATCTCTAGTTCCTGATGTCACGGTTTAATCAATAATAGTTTTAGCTGGTCTACTTTTGGGAGCAAGTGACATATGGCAGGCAGAACCCGGGTACCTGGGATGCATATGTCTTAAGTGCAGACACAGTTTTGTCAGGGAAAGGGAAATTTAAAGGAATGCATGGTTTGCATATAGTACATGATATGAAGCTGTTAGGAAACAAATAATGCAGAAAGTTGATTGTCATATAGCTTCTAATGTCAAGGAATTTCAAATAGACATTGTTTGTCAGTAGATTTGGGCCGGTTGGACAGATGTCCATATCTAGAACACTAGAACTAATCACATCAACACAATTGCCATTTGCAATAGTAGCATCATCACCAGGGCTGTTAGTTTTGTGAGGATGATGATGATGTTGATGATGATGATAATCATCACCATCTTCCACATCATCATCTCCATCACGATCACCACTACCATCATCTCCACCACCACCATCTCCTCCTCCTTCTCTATCACCACCACCACCACCACCACCACATATACATGTAGTCACACGATTATATTATATTTATATACATGTAACTGCCATAGAGTGTGTGAACTATATATAGCGAAGCTTAATCAAGCGACTGTATTTATATAGTTATGTAAGGCACTCAGTGTGCCATGATTGCTCGTTAGTAGCAGTTAACCACACCACTATCTTTAGTTGCGACTCTCAACTATAAGTCAGTCAGTCAGTCAGTTGGTCGGTCAATTTTTTGAGTCGCAACTATAGCGTGTTAGTTCTACAACTACAGCTACAATGCACGCGTAGCATTTTAAATGATTTCCCATTTTTTGGAAAATTCAAGATGGCTGGCGAAAAAATTGACCAATCAAAATTCTGTATACACGTTCTGAATCCTAGCCTGATAACGTCCTTCCACCTCAATTAAGTTGAAATCTGCCAAGCGGTTAATGATGAGTAGCATTTTGACAATTTCCGGCAAATCTCATAAAATCTGATATTTTCCGGAGAAAAATTGACACATGAATACAAGTTTGGTAGCCTACCAACATTGGGTCTTTCCAGCCAAATTAACTTGAAATCCGCCAAGCGGTTAATGAAGAGTAGCGTTTTGACCATTTTTATTAATTTTTTTCAAAAGTTCTGTACTCAAGTTCTGAAGCAGAAAGCAGAAAGCAGCAACAGCGCCCAGTCAAATTAGTTTCAAAATAGTCAACAGAATATTTATTAAACAGTAAACACAAACAATTTGTACAACAACGCATAGACCGTCTTCAAATATGCGTTCGTGACGTACTTATCGACATCATTCATGACGTCATTCATGATGATGTCATTGTACACATCGCGCAGTTCATTATGACATCATATGATGGGTGGGTACTCTGGAAAGGTGAATTGTCCAAGCTGCTTCTCCTACTGAATGGGAATCCATTGAGATCCATGGATATCTATGAATTATCCAAGCTGCTTCTCCTACTGAATGGGAATCCATTGAGATCCATGGATATCTATGAATTATCCAAGCTGCTTCTCCTACTGAATGGGAATCCATTGAGATCCATGGATATCTATGAATTATCCAAGCTGTTTCTCCTACTGAATGGGAATCCATTGAGATCCATGGATATCTATGAATTATCCAAGCTGTTTCTCCTACTGAATGGGAATCCATTGAGATCCATGGATATCTATGAATTATCCAAGCTGTTTCTCCTACTGAATGGGAATCCATTGAGATCCATGGATATCTATGAATTATCCAAGCTGTTTCTCCTACTGAATGGGAATCTATTGAGATCCATGGATATCTATGAATTATCCAAGCTGTTTCTCCTACTGAATGGGAATCCATTGAGATCCATGGATATCTATGAATTATCCAAGCTGTTTCTCCTACTGAATAGGAATCCATTGAGATCCATGGATATCTATGAATTATCCAAGCTGTTTCTCCTACTGAATGGGAATCCATTGAGATCCATGGATATCTATGAATTATCCAAGCTGTTTCTCCTACTGAATGGGAATCCATTGAGATCCATGGATATCTATGAATTATCCAAGCTGCTTCTCCTACTGAATGGGAATCCATTGAGATCCATGGATATCTATGAATTATCCAAGCTGCTTCTCCTACTGAATGGGAATCCATTGAGATCCATGGATATCTATGAATTATCCAAGCTGCTTCTCCTACTGAATGGGAATCCATTGAGATCCATGGATATCTATGAATTATCCAAGCTGCTTCTCCTACTGAATGGGAATCCATTGAGATCCATGGATATCTATGAATTATCCAAGCTGTTTCTCCTACTGAATGGGAATCCATTGAGATCCATGGATATCTATGAATTATCCAAGCTGTTTCTCCTACTGAGTGGGAATCCATTGAGATCCATGGATATCTATGTATCTTCTTATTTTCTGGGTCGTTAACCCCTCAAAATAGGTTATTCAGAAATCTGAGGATATCCGAGGGCTGTCCAGATTTGAAACCATGGATAAGCCTGGTTTGTCCGGGCTTATCCGTGGTTATCTAAGACATAAAATCATGGACAATCTCAGACTTTCATCAATTTTCAACAATGTGGTGCTGTGCACTCTTATCCAGCACATAAAACCATGGACAAACTTAGACTTTCAAAATTAAATTCAGAACAATAACTGTACGTGGATATTATATCCAATAGCTGTCCGTGGATATTATATCCAATAGCTGTCCATGGATATTATATACAATAACTGTCCGTGGATATTATATACAATAACCGTCCATGGATATTATATACAATAACTGTCCGTGGATATTATATATAATAAGCATTCTGTAAGTATTGCCTTGCAATACATGTCCCCTACCTGGTGATATAAATCTTTAGACTGACAGTCCAAAACTCCCTTAAAAATTGTCAGAAGCAGCTGAAACTCGAACTTGATCTGTAACTCCTCATAACATAACAATACACCAAGTTTCAGTTATATATGGTGAAGGAGAAGGAATTTCATAAGTCGAAAGGGGACATACCTCCATAAAAAAAATGACGCAAACGTCTGAAACTCGAACGTGGTCTGTAATTTCTCATAATAAAGTAATGTACCAATTCTCAGTTGAATATCTTGAAAGACTGCGAGCAAAAGGGTGGAAAACTCAACGAAAAACCGACGAAAATGTCTGAAACTCGAGCTTACTATGTAACTCTGTATACTAAAGCGATGTACCAATTTTCCCTTAAATATCTTGAAGGATTGCGAAAAAAGTGCGGAAATCTGATATTTTTCGTCGAAAGCGGGCATAAGTACATCAAAAATTGATGCATACCCCTGAAACTCGAATTTGGTCTGTAAATTCTCATAACAAAGCAATGTAGCAATTCTCAGTAGAATATCTTGAAAGACTGCGAAAAAAAGTGCGGGAAACTAATATTTTTCATATTTCACAAGACGAAAGGGGCATAACTCCATGAAAATTGACGAAAATGTCTGAAACTCTAACTTGCTCTGTAACCCCTTAGACTAAAGCAATGTACCGACTTTTCCTTAAATATCTTGAAGGAGTACGAAAAAAAAGTGCAGAAAGCTGATATTTTTCATATTTCCTAAGTCGAAAGGGGGCATATAACTCCATCAAAAATTTAAGCATATACCTGAAACTTGAACTTGGTCTGTAACTTCCCATAACAAAGCAATAAGCAATTCTCAGTATAATATCTTGAAAGACTGCGAAAAAGTGCGGAAAACTAATATTTTTCGTATTTCATAAGTTGAAGGGGGGGGGGGGGGGGTGGAGGGGGGGATAACTCCTTGAAAAATTGACGAAAATGTCTGAAACTTGCTCTGTAACTCCTTATACTAAAGCGATGCACCAATTTTCGCTTAAATATCTTGGAGTGCAAAAAAAACTGCGGAAAGCTGATATTTTTTGTATTTCTTAACATGAAAGGGGGCATAACTCCATCAAAGATTGACGCATACGCCTGAAACTCGAACTTGGTCTGTAACTTCTCATAACAAAGCAATGTAGCAATTCTTAGTACAATACCTTGAAAGAATGCGAAAAAAGTGCGGAAAACTAATATTTTTCGTATTTCATGAGTCGAAAGGGGCACAACACTATGAAAAATTGACAAAAATGTCTGAAACTTGAACTTGCTCTGTAACTCCTTATCATAAAGTTATGCACTGATTTTCGATCAATATTTTGATGGAGTGCGAAAAAAGTGCGGCAAGCTGATATTTTTCGTATTTCTTAAGTCGAAAGGGCGCATAACTCCATTAAAAATTGACGCATACACCTGAAACTAGAACTTGGTCTGTAACTTCTCATAACAAAGCAATAAACCAATTCTCAGTTAAATACCTTGAAGGACTGTGAAAAAAAGTGCGGAAAAGCAACTGCGACAGACGGACAGACAGACGGACGGGCGGACAGACGGATGGATGGACAGACGGAGTGCAAACCTATATCCCCCTACCCCCACCCCGGTTTTACTGGTAGGGGACTAATAACTGTCCGTGGATACTATATACAATAACTGTTCATGGACATTATATATAATAACTGTCCGTGGATATTATATACAATAACTGTCCATGAATATTATATACAATAACAATTTGAAGTGCGTCACTAATTGTTGGGATATATAAATCAGACAGAGTGAGAGTGATGGCACGGAGCAATTGCTGGTGACACACCGACACCCCCCCACCCCATGTGGCAGCATGTTTCTTTGTTACAGCATGTTTCTTTGCTACAGCATGTTTCTTTGTTACAGCATGTTTCTTTATTACAACATGTTTCTTTGTTACGACATGTTTCTTTATTACAGCATGTTTCTTCGTTACAGCATGTTTCTTTATTACAACATGTTTCTTTGTTACGGCATGTTTCTTTGCTACAGCATGTTTCTTTGCTACAGCATGTTTCTTTAGTACAGCATGTTTCTTTGTTACAGCATGTTTCTTTATTACGGCATGTTTCTTTATTACAGCATGTTTCTTTATTACAGCATGTTTCTTTATTACAGCATGTTTCTTTATTACAGCATGTTTCTTTGTTACGGCATGTTTCTTTGCTACAGCATGTTTCTTTGCTACAGCATGTTTCTTTATTACAGCATGTTTCTTTGTTACGGCATGTTTCTTTGCTACAGCATGTTTCTTTATTACAGCATGTTTCTTTGTTACGGCATGTTTCTTTGCTACAGCATGTTTCTTTGCTACAGCATGTTTCTTTAGTACAGCATGTTTCTTTGTTACAGCATGTTTCTTTATTACGGTATGTTTCTTTATTACAGCATGTTTCTTTATTACAGCATGTTTCTTTGCTACAGCATGTTTCTTTATTACAGCATGTTTCTTTGTTACGGCATGTTTCTTTATTACGGCATGTTTCTTTATTACAGCATGTTTCTTTATTACAGCATGTTTCTTTGTTACGGCATGTTACTTTATTACAGCATGTTTCTTTATTACAGCATGTTTCTTTGTTACAGCATGTTTCTTTGTTACGGCATGTTTCTTTGCTACAGCATGTTTCTTTATTACAGCATGTTTCTTTATTACAGCATGTTTCTTTATTACAGCATGTTTCTTTATTCCGGCATGTTTCTTTGCTACAGCATGTTTCTTTGCTACAGCATGTTTCTTTGCTACAACATGTTTCTTTGTTACGACATGTTTCTTTATTACAGCATGTTTCTTCGTTACAGCATGTTTCTTTATTACAACATGTTTCTTTGTTACGGCATGTTTCTTTGCTACAGCATGTTTCTTTGCTACAGCATGTTTCTTTAGTACAGCATGTTTCTTTGTTACAGCATGTTTCTTTATTACGGCATGTTTCTTTATTACAGCATGTTTCTTTATTACAGCATGTTTCTTTATTACAGCATGTTTCTTTATTACAGCATGTTTCTTTGTTACGGCATGTTTCTTTGCTACAGCATGTTTCTTTGCTACAGCATGTTTCTTTAGTACAGCATGTTTCTTTGTTACAGCATGTTTCTTTATTACGGTATGTTTCTTTATTACAGCATGTTTCTTTATTACAGCATGTTTCTTTGCTACAGCATGTTTCTTTATTACAGCATGTTTCTTTGTTACGGCATGTTTCTTTATTACGGCATGTTTCTTTATTACAGCATGTTTCTTTATTACGGCATGTTTCTTTGTTACGGCATGTTACTTTATTACAGCATGTTTCTTTATTACAGCATGTTTCTTTGTTACAGCATGTTTCTTTGTTACGGCATGTTTCTTTGCTACAGCATGTTTCTTTATTACAGCATGTTTCTTTATTACAGCATGTTTCTTTATTACAGCATGTTTCTTTATTCCGGCATGTTTCTTTGTTACGGCATGTTTCTTTATTACGGCATGTTTCTTTGCTACAGCATGTTTCTTTATTACAGCATGTTTCTTTATTACGGCATGTTTCTTTATTACGGCATGTTTCTTTGTTACAGCATGTTTCTTTATTACAGCATGTTTCTTTGCTACAACATGTTTCTTTATTACAGTATGTTTCTTTATTACGGCATGTTTCTTTATTACAGCATGTTTCTTTATTACAGCATGTTTCTTTGTTACAGCATGTTTCTTTGTTACAGCATGTTTCTTTGCTACAGCATGTTTCTTTGCTACAGCATGTTTCTTTATTACAGCATGTTTCTTTATTACAGCATGTTTCTTTGCTACAGCATGTTTCTTTGCTACAGCATGTTTCTTTGTTACAGCATGTTTCTTTGCTACAGCATGTTTCTTTGCTACAGCATGTTTCTTTGTTACAGCATGTTTCTTTGTTACAGCATGTTTCTTTGCTACAGCATGTTTCTTTGCTACAGCATGTTTCTTTATTACAGCATGTTTCTTTATTACAGCATGTTTCTTTGTTACGGCATGTTTCTTTGCTACAGCATGTTTCTTTATTACAGCATGTTTCTTTATTACAACATGTATCACCGGTTGGTTTGTGGATCTGGGGGTCGGTCCACCCTCAAGCCGGATGATATATCTCTAAAAACACAGTGATGTCCGTTAAGTTTCAATATTCAGTGGTTCTTACTCTCTGAGCGAATTAAGATAAATCACAACCTTGAGACAATGTAGGATTATTTATCTAATTTTTATTAATCATTATGCACAAGATCTTCTTTCCACAGTTTATAATTTAAGATGAATTATTCTCTTTAATCAAATATTTATTATCTAATATTTAAAGTTTCCTTCTCAATTAATTAATTTCTTAAGCAAATGTCTTACATCACTTTTTCTTAATTCTTATCAATATTATCTTTATATTTCAGCACAATTCAATATCCACCACGAGATCTCATGAAAGACTTATATTTCTTTTAAACAAATAATTCTCAATCTTATCGTTTCTAAGTCCAAAACTTAAAACGAGAATGACAAATGATTCCAAGAATGATCAAAAACGGAATGCCCAGAGTGTGCGCTTTTCCCTTTATAAAGGTTTCTGGACCTTCACGTGACCATTAATGTATTCTGGACACGTGTTCAATGAATTCCACCTACGTCATAATCAGATCCAGCCTAGACCATAATTTATTCATGTTTATCATAGTGTCTCAGCCTGGATAACAAATTGGAACTGTCAAACTGAATAGTATGCATGGAGCCTTGTAATTGCAAATCGAAGCCAGTAATGGGCTTTTCTACCACAAAGTATCCATGCATCAAGCTTCAGTTCTATTCTAGTACCAAATCTGACAGTTTTCGCATTAGCTTGGACCAACTTCTCCCATTTACTGAGAGTGTAATGCGATCACTGGTATGATTTAGTACACTCTTAGGACCCTGTCTTTTATTTAAGCTAACTATTATGGAGAACAGTTAACACGTACTGGCACTATGTATAATTCGTCTGCTCTGTATAATCTCTACTTTCATTGTTCCTTTAATCAAATTCTCAATTTCATTATTTATTAGAACAAAGCAATTGGCCTTGAATGAACTATTGAAGGCCCAGCATATGCTACATGTTTCTTTGTTACAGCATGTTTCTTTGTTACAGCATGTTTCTTTGTTACAGCATGTTTCTTTGTTACAGCATGTTTCTTTGTTTCATTCATTTTTTTCTTATCTATAGCCAGAGTCTGATAGACACGCTTTCAGTTTTTCTCTAGGCATGTTGCATTTTTCAGCTTGTACAGCTTACATGAAGATGTTTCTCTGTTGCAAGCATCATCTTTATTCTTAAATGAATCAATAGATACAGTCTGATAGAGTGGCTTTCAACTTTTTTTATAGTAGTTGATCAATATCTAGAAAGATTATGCAGGTATACATGTATATAACACTATACTGACCGATTGCTGAGTTTTTGCGGACAACATTCTAAGGGTTATATCTCTGGACTTGTTAAATATTTTGAAAACAATTTGACTGAAAGGTGTTGCAACCTTCAGTCAAATTTGTTTCAAAATATTCAGCAAGTCACTGTTTTGCTCATTGAAATTATTGGCTGGTGGCTTGCAACAGCGAGACAGTTAAAGTGTTGTGAGCAAGCGAAAGCGAGCTCTAACTCCTACTAGACCTGATGGTAGCAGGACTTCAACCAGACACTGGCGCTAGCTACTACGTGGTTATTCTCAAACATAGACACTAAACATTTTCAAAATGAATACAAATACACTGCTAAAGGTGGATTACATAATTTGAATGTCTATAACACATCAATACACAAAAATAAAGGCATTGAAGCAATGAAGGAATAATGAAAGCTTGAGTAGAGCGATAATGGACTATTATTGCATTATAGATGATTGTGTGCATATACTTTAGCTGGCGGCGATGAGATTAGATCAATACCCATGACATAACATCACATGAAATGTAACATGAGGCCCAAGGGGCCTGTATCGCTGACCTGGAACATAGGCATTTAAACTAGAAAGGCGATTGGCTATAAGTAGAGATTCTGGAATTATTTTTTGCGAAAACTAGGTCATCCAAGATGGCTATTAAACAAACTTGGTTCAGCTCTTGCCCTAGATCATATTTCATGGGGTTTGCTTCAATCCACCAAGTGTTTTCAGAGATTTTTAAAGATGTTTATAAAAATCGGACAAAATCCAAGATGGCCGCTGGCCAAATTGGCCGATCGGCTTCATTTGAACAAACTTGAATCTCTACACCCGAAGGATGCTTACTGCCAAATATAATTAAAATCGTTCCAGTAGTTCTCGAGAAGACATTTTAAATTTCCCATTGCTTTAGTATGGGAGCTTTTGGCGGGAAAATGATCCAAGATGGCTGTCAAACCGTTTATCCGATAGTTTTTCGAAAACTGCAAATTTGAGATCAGAATAACCAAAAACATATATAAAACCAATTTCAGCCTCAAAATCCATCAAATAAAAAAATCCAATATGGCCGCCAAACAAACTATATTTTTGACGGATCGACTTTCCTTGAACAAACTTAATGGCCCTTAGTCCCTAATCATACCTGCCAAATCTCGGCCTGATCCATTCAGCAGTTCTGGAGAAGTCGTTTTCGCTAAAACTAAGTCAACCAAGATGGCCGCCGAACCATGGGACCAATCAAGTTCTCTTGAACAAACTTGGTTCAGCTCTTGCCCTAGATCATATTTCATGAGGTTTGCATCAATCCCCCAAGCGGTTTAGGAGATTTTTAGACGTTTCCTAAAATTGGACAAAATCCAAGATGACCACCGGCCAAATTGGCTTCGCTTGAGAAAACTTGCATCCCTATGGCCTAAGGCCCCTTCCTGCCAAATATGATTGAAATCGGCTCAGTGGTTCTTGAGAAGTCGCTTAAAGGAAAAGTTGACGGACGGACAGACGGATGATGGACACACGACAGACGGTCGCCATGGCATAAGCTCACTTGGCCTTCCAGGCCAGGTGAGCTAAATAATACCTGTGACACAGATTTAACCCTTTCACAGACATACACACAGAAAATGTATATTCTTCTTTATGAAACAAAATCTATTCTGTTGAATATTTTGAAATGAATTTGACTGGAAGCCATTGCTGCCTAGAGCATCAACGGTGCTGCCTAGGGAAGCAATGGATTCCAGTCACATTAACTTTAAAAATTATTCACCAGTTTCAGGGATGTAGGAATGTACTTTGACCAGGGTGGGGTGGGGGCTAAACTATGGGTGGGTACCAAACCTGGGGGGGGGGTGTGTGATTGGGATACACTATGGGAGAGGGGACCTGGGTGAAAATGAGATATGGGCAATTCAATGATGAAGGGGTTGTAAAAGCAAAACAAACACATTTATTATTGCTTCGAAGAGCATGTTAGGCTGTTGAAGTGAGAGAGAGCGATGGCGAGGCAGGGGCTTGAGAGAAGATAAATGGATATCTGATAATATTGGATTGTGTGTGATAGCATATGAATGGCGATGCTCACATTAACCTGAGAAATGTGCCACACATAGCACTTGAAACGCCCTCATTATATTGATTAGGTAAGACAAAGAATTGTAGGTACTACATAATATTTATCATTCCCCTATTGTACCTCTAGCCATGCGTATGCATGTGTGCATGCATGCGTGCGTGCGTGCGTGCATGCATGTGTGTGTATCTGTGCAAAATGCAAGCCCGCAGGTACATCACTTGGTACTTTGGTCAATAGCTATGCATCCATGCTTGTGGTGGCTAGCAGTGTCATGGCTGTGTTTGACCACATAGGGTCGCATCAGTACAGGGATATTTAAACTTCTGCCATGTTTCTGACTAAGCTCCTTCCCTTGAACAGACTTTAATGGCACTCAGTGCCTAATCATATCTCCCAAATTTCGGTCCAATCTGCTCAGTGGTGCTGGAGTTGTTTTGGCAAAAAATAGGTTATCCAAGATGGCTGCCAAACCATTTGGCCAATCAAGTTCCCTTGAACAAACTTGGTGTAGCTCTTGTCTCAGATGATATTTCATGCGTTTTGAATTGATCCCCCAAATGGTTTAGGAGAAGATCTTTAAAGACATTTCTAAAAATCAACCAAAATCCAAGATGTCGCGTAAATACATTTTAAATTTCCCATTGCTTGAGTATGGGAGATTTTGGCAGGTAAATGATCCAAGATGGCCACTAAACGATTTATCCGACAGTCGCGAAAATGGCAAATTTGAAATCACATTTTGCACAAAAATACATAAAACCAATTTTTTCCCCAAAATCAATCAAATAAAAAAATGCAATATGCCCGACAAACACGCTATATATTTATAGGCCCATAGCGGCCATTTTTCTTTTACGGATCAACTTCTCTTGAACAAACTTTAATGGCCCTTAGTCCTTAATCATCTCCCAAATTTCGGCCCAATCCGCTCAGTGGTTCTGAAGTTGTTTTGGCAAAAAATAGGTTATCCAAGATGGCCGCCAAACCATTTGGCCAATCAAGTTCCCTTGAACAAACTTGGTGCAGCTAATGTCCTCGATGATATTTTATGCGTTTTGAATTGATCCCCCAAATAGTTTTGGAGAAGATCTTTAAAGACATTTCTAAAAATCAACCAAAATCCAAGATGTCATGAAAATACATTAAAAATTTTCCATTGCTTGAGTATGGGAGATTTTGGCGGGTAAATGATCCAAGATGGCCACTAAACCATTTATCCGACAGTCTCGAAAATGGCAAATTTGAAATCACAACATGCACAAAAATACATAAAACCAATTTTTGCCTTAAAATCAATCAAATAAACAAGAGGCCCAATGGCCAAGTGTCGCTCACCTGGAGCACTGTGCACTTTTGTCAAAATTGTTGGTGGGTGGTTTAGGAGTAGTCTTTTAAATGAGTTTGTGGACATTTTTGCACGTCCAATATGGCTGCCAAACACGCTACATTTTGATTGTGCCACTTCTGCCATGTTTCTGACTAAGCTCCTTCCCTTGAACAAACTTTAATGGCACTCAGTGCCTAATCATATCTCCCAAATTTCGGCCCAATCCGCTCAGTGGTTCTGAAGTTGTTTCGGCAAAAAATAGGTTAGCCACGATGGCCGCCAAACCATTTGGTTGATCAAGTTCCCTTGAACAAACTTGGTGCAGCTAATGTCCTCGATGATATTTCATGCGTTTTGAATTGATCCCCCCAAACGGTTTTGGAGAAGATCTTTAAAGACATTTCTAAAAACCAACCAAAATCTGAGATGTCGTGAAAATACATTTTAAATTTTCCATTGCTTGAGTATGGGAGATTTTGGCGGGTAAATGATCCAAGATGGCCACTAAACCATTTATCCGACAGTCTCGAAAATGGCAAATTTGAAATCACATTTTGCACAAAAACACATAAAACCAATTTTTGGCCCAAAATCAATCAAATAAAAAAATACAATATGCCCGCCAAACATGCTATATATTGATAGGCCCATAGCGGCCATTTTGTTTTACGGATCACCTTCTCTTGAACAAAACTTTAATGGCCCTTAGGCCTTACTCATATATCACAAATTTCCGTCTGATCACTTCAGCGGTTCTGGGGAAGGTGGTTTTTGCGAAAACGAGGTCATCCAAGATGGCCGCTGAACCATTTGGTCAATCAAGTTCCCTTGAACAAACTTGAGTGAGCTCTGGCCCTAGATCATATTACATGAGGTCTGAATTGATCCCTCAAACGGTTCTAAAGAAGATTTTTAAAGACATTTCTAAATATCGGCCGAAATCCAAGATAGTCACTGGCCAAATTGGCTGATCAGGTTCGTTTGAACAAACTTGAATCTCTATGCCTTAAGGATGCTTCATGCCAAATATAAATCGGTCCAGTAGTTCTCGAGAAGAAGATATTTTTAATTTCCCATTGCTTTAGTATGGGAGCTTTTGGCGGGAAAATGATCCAAGATGGCCACCAAACCGTTTATCCGACAGTTTCGAAAATTGCAAATTTGGGATCAGAATACCCAAAAACCTATACAAAACCAATTTCGGCCTCAAAATCCATCAAATAAAAAAATCCAATATGGTCGCCAAACATGCTATATTTTGATTGGTCCACGGCGGCCATGTTTTTTGACGGATCAACTTCTCTTGAACAACTTTACAGGCCCTTAGTCCCTAATCATATCTGCCAAATTTCGGCCTGATCCCTTCAGCGATTCTGGAGAAGTTATTTTTGCTAAAACTAGGTCAACCAAGATGGCTGCCAAACTATTTGACCAATTAAGTTGCCTTGAACAAACTCGGTTGAGCGCTTGCCCTAGATAGTATTTCATGAGGTTTCATTCAATCCCACAAGCCGTTTCGGAGAAGATTTTTAAAGCCAAATTCCAAGATGGCCACCGGCCTAATTGGCCGATCAGCTTCATTTGAACAAACTTGGACCCCTATGCCATAAGGATGCTTACTGCCAAATATAATTGAAATTGGCCTGGCGGTTCTTGAGAAGTCATTTAAAGGAAGAGTTGACGGACGGACAGATGGACGACGGATGGAAACATGACAGATGGTCGCCACCACATAAGTTCACTTGGCCTTTCAGGCCAGGTGAGCTAAAAAATACAATATGGCCGCAAAAGACGCTATATATTGATAGGCCTGTACCAGCCCTTTTTTTTTTACGGATCAACTTCTCTTGAACAAACTTTAATGGCCCTTAGTCCCTAATCATATATCACAAATTTCCGCCTGATCGCTTCAGCGGTTCTGGGGAAGTTGTTTTTGCGAAAACGAGGTCATCCAAGATGGCCGCTGAACCATTTGGTCAATCAAGTTCCCTTGAACAAAGTTGAGTGAGCTCTTGCCCTAGATCATATTACATGAGGTCTGAATTGATCCCTCAAACGGTTTTAAAGATTTTTAAAGACATTTCTAAAAAAATCGGCCGAAATCCAAGATGGCCACCAGCCAAATTGGCCGATCAGCATCGTTTGAACAAAATGAAATCTCTATGCCATAAGGATGCTTCCTGTCAAATATAATTAAAATCAGCCCAGTAGTTCTCAAGAAGAAGACATTTTAGATTTCCCATTGCTTTAGTGTATGGGAGCTTTTGGCGGGAAAATGATCCAAGATGGCTGCCAAACCGTTTATTCAACTGTTTCGAAAATTGCAAATTTGAAATCAGAATACCCAAAAACCTATATAAAACGAATTTCGCCCTGCAAATCCATCAAATAAAAATAAAAAACATGGCTGCCAAACACTATATTTTGATTGGTCCACCGTGGCCATGTTTTTTGATGAATCAACTTCTCTTGAACAAACCTTAATCGCCCTTAGTTGCCAATTATATATCACAAATTTCGGCCTGATCACTTCAGCGGTTCTGGGGAAGAAGTCGTTTTGGTGAAAACTATGTCATCCAAGATGGCCGCTGAACCATTTGGTCAATCAAGTTCCCTTGAACAAACTTGATTCAGCTCTTACCCTAGATCATATTTCGTGAGTGTAGAATCGATCCCTTAAACGATTTGGGAGATTTTTAAAGACACTTCTAAAAATCGGTCGAAATCCAAGATGGTTGCTGGCCAAATTGGCCGATTGGGTTCGTTTGAACAAACTTGAATCTCTATGCCTTAAGGATGCTTCCTGCCAAATATAATTGAAATCGGCACAGAAGTTCTCGAGAAGAAGATATTAAAAATTTCCCATTGCTTTAGTATGGGAGCTTTTGGCGGGAAAATGATCCAAGATGGCCACCAAACCGTTTAACCGACAGTTTCGAAAATTGCAAATTTGAGATCAGAATACCGAAAAGCCTATATAAAATCAATTTCAGCCTCAAGATCCATCAAATAAAAAAATCCAATATGGCCGCCAAACATGCTATATTTTGATTGGCCCACGGCGGCCATGTTTTTGGACGGATCAACTTCTCTTGAACAAACTTTACTCGCCCTTAGTCCCTAATCATATCTACCAAATTTCGGTCTGATCCCTTTTCGCTAAAACTAAGTCAACCAAGATGGCCACCAAACTATTTGAGCAATTAAGTTCCCTTGAACAAACTTGGTTGAGCTCTTGCCCCAGATCGTATTTCATGAGGTTTCCTTCAATCCCTCAAGCGGTTTCGAAGAAGATTTTTAGACGTTTCTAAAAATCGGCCAAAATCCAAGATGGTCACTGGCCTAATTGGACGATCGGCTTCATTTGAACAAACTTGGATGCCTATGCATTAAGGATGCTTCCTGCCAAATATAATTGAAATTGGCCCAGCGGTTCTTGAGAAGTCGTTTAAAGGAAAAGTTGACGGACAGATGGACGGACGGACGACGGACACATGACGGACGGTCGGCACGACATAAGCTCACTTGGCCTTTCAGGCCACGTGAGCTAATAATTAGTATGTAGTGTGATTTGATAAAAATTTGAATAAAAATTGTTGCTGCAACAGCTTCAGTCTATATAATCTAAAATAAACATCATAATTTTAAGTCCACTCGCTATGGATGTGAAGAGCAATTTAACTAAGTTGTTGATTCCTAAGACATCAACAACATTGTTGAATTGTTAGCCACATGCACACAATCAACTGGCTGTCAATATCTTACTATGTAGGTGGAGTGAGCATAGGTGTATATATATGCTTTCCTGCCAAGATGGATGATTAGCAAACGGCGTACATGTTTTGTTGACAGATTGTGTGCATCTGTTTGAAATGCATCTGTTTGAAATGCATTGGATGTTTTCATTCAAATTTGTATCAAATCTGTAGCAAGTAGTTATCGCATTACCTACTAATTATTTTTACAATAATTTGACTGAAAGCTGTTGCTGTCATTGATAGCAACACCTTTCATGCAAATTATTGTCAAAGTATATAAAAGCTGTCTAATATTTTCTCTTGTAAATAAACACACTTGTGCTGGATAGTAATACTTCTTATGTCCTTATGTTTCTAGAGCTGATTGACAAATGACCATTTCCATGTGCAGGTTAGGTCTTTTTGTTTGAGAAATTCTAGCCTGTACAGCCAATAGACTCAACGAATATGGCGTCCAACAGTCACAATGATTATGGAGTCAGTGCACTGCATGCTGGGTAGCATTGCACACTGCATACCATTGAATGCTGGGTAAACTGAACACAGATCAACAGGCAACTTATATCTTGTTCAAATGTTCTTTATTTAATGGGACACACGAACCGTAAATATCTGCCTCTACATCTATGCTTATGGAATCATAGATTAGGACACGATTATTTTTGAAAATTTCCATTTATTGACTTATTGTAGTGGAACATTTTCAAAACCAGTTCACTTTGTCTGCAGATGGACATTTACAAGATCAGTGCAGAAGTCATTTTGACCAGCTTGAGTGTTAACCCTTTAACCAGTGAATTGTTCAAGAAAATTTCAATTTTATCATATAAAATCTCCATTTGCAGACCAAGAAGACTATTTTTTTAAATTTACCACTGGAATGACTGGCTCAGTTATCAAGCCAGTCATTCCAATGGTAAATTTTCATAAATAGTCTCCTCTTGGTCTGCAAATGGCCATTTCTCAAGACTACTGCAGAAGACGTTTTTGCTTGGCTGATATGTGTGTTAAAAGGTTAAAGATGTGCAGATGCCATCTGGATATCTATATATACATGTAACACACAAATATCAAAGTTGTGTCGCTAACCATTAGCACAGGGACCAATATCTTATGTGATAATGGCGCTTCCATTGGTCAACGCCGTACACTCAATATTGAATTCGATTTCAGCTGAGTCATTGGTCAGCGGTGCTCAGCGGTGCTGGGGACCAATATCAATTGTTATATTTGCGCTGATATGAAACAATACCAAGTTACATATTAACTTCTGATTGCCTGATTGTACTGAGCCAGATAATGTAGAATGGGATCTAATAATCGAGGCGCGACATGTAAGGTTGTATCAGCGTCATAGGTGTGGGAATATAAATCAAGTATGGAGCAAACACAACTTTGTGCAACACCTAGAGTAAACACCTATAAGCCTACTAGTAGGTTCCAATCAGTAATTTTAGAAACTAGATGTATATTGTTTTATATCGATGCAAATATAGCACTTGATATTGGTCCCTGCACCATTGACCAATGGGTGCACGGATATAAATTTTGATATTGGCCCCTGTGCCATCGACCAATAGGTTCGTCGACATTGAATTCAATATTGGTCCTCTGACAACTAGGCGCGCCGATATCAAATTGATATGTGACCTCCATTGATAAAGGCGGGGTGTGTGAATCTGATTGAGGGTGAGGTCAGACATAATGGAGGGTGAGGGGAGTTGTAATCAAGGGAGATAGGAGTCATTCAGATATATGTCTGGTGGTGTTGAGTCATGTTTGAGGGTGGGGATATCCCGAGTCATGATCAAGGGTGATGGGAGTCATTCAGATATATGTTTGGTGGTGTTGAGTCATGTTTGAGGGTGGGGATATCCCGAGTCATGATCAAGGGTGATGGGAGTCATTGAGATATATGTTTGAGGGTGTCGAGTCATGTTTGAGGGTGGGGATGCCCTGAGTCATGATCAAGGGTGATAGGAGGTGTGATTGAAGTTTCATGGAGGTGTGATCTAGGGTCGAGGAGGCGTGATCGAGAATGAGATCTACAACTATGCATGATTGATGGTGAAGTGCCAGTAAGCCGTAAGAGGGTGTGAGGCAAGACCTGCTTGACAGTGAGGGGAGGCGTGACCAAGGGCGGGATGTGTGATCGAGGGTGGGGGGAGGAATGATCAAGGGTGGTGGAGGCACGATTGAGGGTGGGGAGACAGGATCAATAGAGGGAGAGTGATTCACTCTGCTTTGTATACATCTATAGTGTGGATTGTGTGAGAATAGTTGTACATCGCATACACGTACATGAATATCTCCAGTACCTGGTTAGCAGGTATATATACATTATATATATATATATATATATATATATATATATATATATATATATATATATACCTATATATCAATATGTTCAAACATTCTCCACTCTCTGCTGGCATTTAAAGCAAAGCTCCACCTCAGATATAAACACAATGGACCAGGACTCTCTATCGTGGTATTAATCAAATTAGGAAAGCTTTTGCACATTCCCTGATCACGACTCGGGTAACAATGGGTTCAGATAAGTATAAGTCCTCTACACAATCATGTAAACATGTATCCAGGGCGTCCTGTATGAGTCAACAATTCAGACATAAATACGCAGATTGAATCGACCCAGATACATCCAGGGGTATTGATTGATAATTGATGATTATGATTTTGTCAGGATTTGTAATACCGGTAGTGAGGATTAAAACACTCAAAATAAATAGTTTCACATTAAGATAAAAAAAACTATTATTCAGTTCAGACAAAGATTTTATTTCAAGCTCCTAATTTAAAATTCTCAGTGGCTCACACAGGTCATTGATCGTATGATTTCAACAAGTGCAATCAGAGATTGCAGACCCTTGCGCTCCCATTTTTCTCACGTTGTGAGTTTTCAGACAAAGTCTTAGTGTATGGTCACACCTTTTCCTGTGCTAAAATTTTATCCAAATCAGACCAGTAGTTTCTGCGATATCCACAAATCCAGTATTTAATACGATCTGGCTTGTTTTATCTGGATCATGGTCAAAGGCTGGAAATCCTCATGCACGACAAGTTCCTTTCATGTGTTAAAATTCAAGGCATATCATATCACTAGTTTTTAAGACACAGCTCCAGACACTGACACATACACGTGCATGCGTGACACACACACACACACACACCCACACACACACACACATTAAAGTGTGCGTTAATCGCACCACAAGCATGCAAAAACAATTTTAGATTGCGCTAGATCGATCGATCTCAACATGAGCGAGGTGTGGGCGGAGCGTAGCTAGAGATGGGTGGGGCATAGCTAAAAATGGAAAGGTCCCTTGCTGCCTTTCTTCACAAACTTTCAAAACTTTTCTAAATATAAAACTTTATCTTAACAGATCTATATAAGGTATGTAAACTTTGCATTATATATTTTTACAAATTTTATATCCTTGTCTCTGGCGTTTCTTTTCTTTTGCAGATCCACAGACTGTTCAGCAAGTGCTAAATTAGTCAATTAATTAAAATAATTAAGCAGTTAAACGTGCATAAACTCACAGTTAAGCATGCACAAGCTTGTGGTTAAACGTGTATAAGCTCACAGTTAAGCATGCACAAGCATGGGATTAAACGTGTATAAGCTCACAGTTAAGCATGCACAAGCATGGGATTAAACGTGCATAAGCTCACAGTTAAGCGTGCACAAGCTTGCGATTAAACGTGTATAAGCTCACAGTTAAGCGTGCACAAGCTTGTGGTTAAACGTGTATAAGCTCACAGTTAAGCATGCACAAGCATGGGATTAAACGTGCATAAGCTCACAGTTAAGCATGCACAAGCATGGGATTAAACGTGCATAAGCTCACAGTTAAGCATGCACAAGCTTGCGATTAAACGTGTATAAGCTCACAGTTAAGCGTGCACAAGCTTGCGATTAAACGTGCATAAGCTCACAGTTAAGCATGCACAAGCTTGTGGTTAAACGTGCATACGCTCACAGTTAAGCATGCACAAGCATGGGATTAAACGTGTATAAGCTCACAGTTAAGCGTGCACAAGCTTGCGATTAAACGTGTATAAGCTCACAGTTAAGCGTGCACAAGCTTGCGATTAAACGTGCACAAGCTCACAGTTAAGCATGCACAAGCATGAGGCCTATGATTCTGAGAAAGGATCTGGCCGTAACTAATTGGCCTACCTTGAGAGCCTGAATTGTGGACAACGTCTGGACATTGAGATGGGAGGGGAATAACTTACCCCGAGAGAGAAAGCTGAAGGACATGTACCAAAGAAGAATGATCAGTGACGCTCGACAGATATAGATCAACTTGGACACACACAACACCACCACCCCCACACCACCCCCCCCCCCCACCCCCCGATGAAAGAAGAATGAGCCTAATGTGAAATGTCTGATCGGATAAAGATTGAAAGACAGAGAATTAGGGGTTCCCAATGAACTAGGGCATGGAAAAACCACCTACCGTTCTAAAACGTTGACATGAAAGGAAGCTTCTGTGAGGGACTAGGATCCTGAAAACTTCTTGGAGTCCCAGAGGAGGCCCATCCTAGCAGGGATGTATCCGTGAAAAAGATGGCTTGAGTAGATGTGGATGAAGAGGGACCCCAAATAACAAGGATTGACTGACTTTCCAAAACCGGCAATGGTTCAAGAGTTGAAAATGATGAAAATCCAATGATTAAGAAATCTAGAATGATTCCAGAATGTCATAAGATAGAACTGGAAGGATCTTTACATCAGAGGAGCCCAGGAATTACTTTCTATACCTAAACCATGAGGCCTATGAATCTGAGGAAAGATCGGGCCGAAACTAACTGGCCTACCTTGAGAGGTTGAATTGTGGATACCATTATCTGCACAATGGGAGGTAGGGATATAACCTCCCCTGAGAGAGGTCAAAAGAGACCTCCAGGAGGGTAAAACACAGACCAGAGGGACCTTTCCATAATACGATATCATGTACAAAGAAGCAAACTTTTCAACCAGTAAGACAAAAGATGGAAAGACACCCCCTACCACACCACACCACACACCCTTCCTCCCAACCCCCCCCCCCCCACCCCCATTAAGGATGCGTATAAATCGTCCTGATTACAAAATGAAATGTGCACAACGGTTATACACATAATACAATAAAATAAATTAAGAAGACCTAATAACGAAAGGAGATAAGAAGCCTACCAACGGAAGATATACTATTATGAAACCTAATATCTGAATAAAGAAAGCTATAGATGAAGAACAAAGGCTAAAAAAGTCTCAATATTCCAATTAGGACTAGGCTGATAATAGTTAGGATGTTGATAGTTAAGATATTTCTTGAGTTATCTCAGTATAAGTCCAAAGTATACAAGAATCTATTTAAATAATTTAGGATGTTACAATGAGAACAGATAGAGACTTCCAAGCATCGATTTATACTATTAGAAAGTAATATTACTTGAATCAAGTGAAAGGCAATGTATCTTAGTTATAAGAGCTATATCCTTATTCTAACCCCTTCCTGAGAGGAAACTTACATCGATTTCTACTATTCAATCTCTACCACTATCTTCGTATGGAGAAATAAGCATCATAGAAGTATTGCCATACATATTAAAAGTTGTAGACATTGAAACATTATAGATAAATTTAATTAAAGTATTTAAACTAGATTTAGTAACAAATAGAAATCCCATAGTAAACCTAGGGGAGGGGTGAGAATCCAGCTATAGTCAAATAGAATTAGCTAAAATAAACTGATCTATGTAAAGGATCTATATAATAACCAAAAGAAAACTTCATGTAAACAAAAAGGGAATGAAATATATACGGGGCAAATTGGCAATGACCTATATAAAAAGTGGCAGGAAGTAGAAAAAAATGGAATGAAAAACGATAAATTTCGAGCCCAAAATCACCAATCCCGAACTGGTGGGAAAAAACATCTATAAATAAAAAATTGTAGCTAAAAATAGGAAAATAGCCTTGAAAAAAGGGTAAAAGAGAAAAAAGCGATAATGTCTCCGAGGCGAATTGAGACTAGGACAAATAGACTGCCAAACTAGGGTGGGTTGACGTTAAAACTGACAGCTACTAAATAACGACGAAATACAGCAAAGAAACTTGAATTAAAGAAAAACACAAAATACCATGGGAGCAAATCTAATCTAACTTTTAGGAAATGAATATTTTTAAAACAGAAGGGTGATACAAAGGGAAGAATAGCCCTAAAAGAACAAATACTCATGATAAATAGAATGACATGTAAATTCTCCTAAAGTTAAGAAAGTAAGTATATCAAGCCTGCCAACATATGATAGAGGGGAGGATGTGTACTATACGAAAAGATGAACGGCCTGAATAGAACTGCGCCTCTAACTTAGGCGAAAAAATTACCAAAACATAGCTAATTAGAATTGTGCAGTAATCTGACAGATAGGAAACAGTGCGAGAAGAACAGGTTGAGAATGAATAAAAATTACGATAACTTAGATTGTGAGAATGCAAGGAGAGATAACACACAGAAAGGGGGGGGGGGGGGGGGGGAAGACGCCTGAACTACCGAGATATTGTATGACAGTACTGCTAGATAAGATAATGATATGCACATATGTAATAAGGTGAAAAAAATCCCATTGAAAAAATGAAAAACTTATATAGCCAAACAAAATAAAATTCGAAACAAAAAGATGATAGGAGGCCCGAACCCTTATCCAAAGAAATGAGTCGAACCCAGGTCCACAAAAGGGACCAGGGCATGGTTCCACTAAACCCGGTCCCGAATCTTAGACCGTTCGGGACCGGGGAAACATGGGAAAAAAATGTCAAAACTAACAGAAGAAAAATTATTAAAATTTGATTTTGACACGCCAGAATGACCGGCCCCAACTCGGGCCGGGGGCTGAGCCGGGGCGGGAAACCTGGGAGAAAAAAAATTCAAATTTAATTTTGACATGCCGGAAAGACCAGTCTACACTCTGGCCGGGGCCATAACCGGGGCAGGGAAACTGGGAGACAAATTCAAAACAGATTCTGACACACCGGAATGACCGGTTCTGATTCGGGCCTGGAGACGAGAGAAAAACTTGCAAGGAGAGGCCCAGGACCCGGGAGGAACCCCAGGGGTGGGGCTTGAGCCTGCACAACCTCTGAGCCCGATACCACCCCGGAGGCCGGATCTGGACAAAAATCTGGGTCCGGGCCCCTGGATGAAATCGGGAACCTAAGTCGGTCAACATCCAGACCCGAGGCCGGGAAAAACACAGGCCCGGGGCCGGACGTCTAGCCGAAGAAACAGAAGAAACAATGTATGAAGAAGCAACTGGCTTTGTAGATGACAGCGGATGTGTGACGACCAGAGAAGGCATAGTAGTGACAGGTGACAGACCGGACCGACTTATGACCTGATTAGGCCCGAGACCTTCATCGGTCTATAAGGGCGCAGGCTGCGGAATGTTGACTGAAATGGACTGACTTATAACCTAATTAGGCCCGAGACCTTCATCGGTCTGCATCGGTCTGCAAGGGCGCAGGTTGAATGAAGTTGATGAAATCTGTGGAGGCATGACTGGCTCATGAACAAGTGGTGAACGAGGCGTACACCGAGTTTTGGTGCACTTGTTCATCGGGTTCTTCTTAGTCGTACTTCTGAAACAGTGCAAACCCCAAGATTTACAAAAAGAGACCTTACCGATCTCAAAATTAAAAAAATTATTTCTAGTTTCATTTTGAAAGAGAGAGTATGTTAGCGAGATTATATCAGGATTCATGCTAAATACCATACAAGAATGTCAATAAAATAGCTTTACAAGCCACTGTTAATAAAGAAGCACAAATAGACAACTCATGTCTAAACATTCTGGACGCGAATAACCAAAACTGGTAACGCGTCTACCACGAAAATAGAAATGATCATAAAATCATTCTTACAACACCATAACCTACAACCGCTTATCTTGGGAAGTTTCTTCCTCTTGTCAGACATCCTTGATGATCTTTATTACCAACTTTCAAAATCCACAGGCTGATTTAAATAAGTAATAAACTTATAAATTAGCTGTAAAAATTTCTATGCCTCTTCCTATCATAAGTAGGAAAAGGAATGAAATCTTGGTTGTTACAACAAGGTCATGTGATAGCCATCAGCTTTGGGGGGGGGGGCTTGAGGCTTCATTGTAATGGTCATATCTTGTTAACTAAGATATTCATTATATCATTCAGCCTTTGGGTATACCTCAATATGTCAGTTTTTGTCATATTTTGGTATTTCAGTATGAAAATTTCAGTCTTATAGCGCGGAATATTTAGCTTAGCTTTTAATTTCAGCCTTAGTCAGATATTCAGAGCCGAGTAGTGACAGGATCATCTACCTCTTCATGGATCTGCTTAAAGCTGGGTTATATGACTGGCTTCGTCAAAGGAATGTAATCTTGGTTGCTATAACAAGGTCATGTGATAGCTATCAGCCAATGAGGTTGTCATTGTGCTTAATGACCTACTCAGTGGGTATGGATATTGGATTAACCCTCTTACTGCCTCATTCCGAGACATAGCATTCAAGCGAATTACTATGGATCTCATCATTAGAGAGAGTATGGAGATTCCTGAAGAAGCCTTCAGTCACTCTGTAACCACAACACCCATCAAACATTGGCTGTACAAAATTCATCCTACTACACTCCCCTTCGGAGAAGGAAAGAGCTATAGTAATGCCAGGAGGTAGGTTGTAATGTAGTAATAACAGAGAATAACCTGTGGTCAAGAGTATCGGATAGACCATATTTATACCATTAACATGTCAATGGTCAAGAGTGGTCAGGGAAATCCCAATTTTCCTTAGTCAGCTATGGTCAATGTCAACCATGGCCACTATGTCTATACATGTGCAAGCCAACAAGACAATTTGTGAAACGTTCCCACTAAAAAGATTATGGAGACAGTCATGGTAAAGGTAAATTTTCAAAAAAAAGGCCTTCAAATGGACATTGTCCAAGAGCACTGATACCGATTGTGGCTGTCTTGGCCATCAACCCTTTCACTGATGAATTCCTGTATTTCATTTTCAAGGCAACCATAGAGGAAAAATGTTGAATATTTTGCAATTAATTTGACTGGACGCTATTGCTGCCTTAGAGAGCAATGGTTTCCAGTCAAATTAATTTTATTATATTCAACAGAATAAGCTTTATATTGCAAAGAATTTACTTTTTCAGGGATTTTACGTTGAAAGAGTTAGAGCTAAATCGTCACAGAAACACTTACCATCTATTGATGATGAAGTTCAACCATTCAGCTGTCTCACTGTTACGTAGCGCCCGCTTTCTTTGCAACTTAACTTCTGCAATATACAACTGCTGCCGGACCATATGCGCAACTCGGGTCCTCCACATAGTAAATAAAATGGCTGCCAAAACGAATATCCAAAGTGATGAGAATCCTAAGGCACCAAGCAGCCATGCTCCAGCCACACATGCAGCAACCACAACATACATGGAATATAACTGATTCTCCATTGAATGATTGCGACGTTTCTCTTCTGCACTGCCGCTAGTTTTGTCATGTGGGTCACCTTGGCCACCACTGTCCACGGTCGGTGCCATGGTGATGCTATGCCAGAAATCTTACAATGATGAGTGTACAATGTTCATTAATACATCACTGCCTCTTGATAGGTAACTGGCCTGAGTGTTGACCTTTGATTGATCATGATAGGTATTGGCCTGTGTCGGCTTTCGATTAATAAGCAATTACAGCATGTCGACAAACTTTGCTTTCATCAACACCCATTACATGATTAACCTGTCAATCAAAATAAAACTGCGTTTAAATCACCACAATTTAAAATTTGTCACAACCAAATGACATAGATCCATCAGGAAAGTGGCAAAGATCGCTCAAGAAACTCGGAATCGTATATCTTAGTTGAATTTATAATCTAATAAGCGGTCGCGACAATATTTTGGTGCATAAAAAATGGACAGGAAAAATGTCACGTTGCAGACAAAGAGAAGACTCCTTGAAAAAATTCTCAAACTGGAATGACTGGCTCAGATACAAAACCATTCTTTCTACTGGAGAAATTTTCAAACTAGTTGTTGGTAAATAGATATTTCTGAAGAGCTCTGCATAAGCCATCTTTGGCAGATTTGGCCATTGAAGTGTTAACATGGACAATAAAGGATTAGGTAATATAAAGATTCCATGACGTTAGAAAAGTTTCAAAACATTTATTTAACACTTTAACATTCAAATGTGTTCAAGAAAGTTTTAATTTTCTCAAAGAAAATGTCCATTTGCAGACCAAGAAAAGACTATTTTTGAAAATTTACCATTTCAGTGTTAAATTTTCAAAAATAGTCTTCACTTGTTCTGCAAATGGACATTATCCAAGACCACTACAGAAGCGATTCACGAAAACCTATTTGCCACAGGGATTGACAGCTAGATTGTACTGGCAGGCAAATGGACACAAATTTTAAGTATTTTAAGGGAGATAACATAAATGTGAATCTAGACCCATTTCGTTGATACACAATCTTCACTGAGGGCATGTCATCATGAGTTGACATACAAAATTTGAAATGCGTCCAAGTCAAGCTATTGAGCAAAAAATAAACATGCAGACATTTTAGACAAATTTTACGTAGTTCAAGGGTGAATCTAGACCTATTTCGCTGATACGCAATTTCTACACGAAGGTATATATATCATCAGGACTTGACAGATCAAATTTGAAATGAACACATCCATTAAACATGTAAGTCAAGTCACTGGGCAAAAACCAAACCGATGCACGGATGGATGGATGAAAATGAAAGCATAATCCCTCTCGTTTTTTTCAAAGCGGGGTATAAATATCTGTGACACATCACTATTCAAACAGAAGTTCAACACATATATCTAACATGTGTAGCATACTACATCTCACATGCACAAAAAATAGCCAACTATCATGACTATATTACTGGCTCATCAATCACAAACCATTCGCTCACCTGCGACTACCTGTAATCGTCCTGTTTATTTAAGACTTTTATGTATATTATCATACGGTATCAGTTGGTCTTCTAAGCTATGGCTGTCTGGTACACACACCGCTACGCAAAAAATGGTGCCAATATATAGTTAAATACGACTCATCTAGGTCTTAAATCCATCACTTACACAATAGCAGTATATTGTAAAACTGTAAACACACGCACACACGCATGCATGCACGCACACTAGGTACATGAGTTCACACTTGTAACTGTGAAGAATACATACAATATACCTGCACAACAAGTACATAATGAGAAATTATTTTAATTCTATGTGTATATACAATAAATCCAGTAGACAAGCATGTAATTGTAAGCATGCATGTTTGCGCGAACATGAACACGATTATGAACTAAGCTTAAAATAGCGTAACCTTTTATAAAAGACATATGAACATAATAGGAGTCTTAGTGTGCCAAGAGCTCGCAATAAAGAGCTTTAGAAGCACAGATACTACACTCACACTCCACTCGCCTATATCACTACTCTAACTCAGGCACAGGAAAAATCCATATACCAGTACATATAAGATATTACTATATAGTCAATCCAATATAGCTTTTTCAAACAAAAAATCCCACAGGACATAAATATAATATAAGTCACATAATTAGACTTACATGAGTGGGGCCTGTGTTCAAAAGCCACCCTTAGACAGGAAAAAGTGGTAACGTATGAGAGGTGGTCTCTTAACACAGGTCGATTATAGAGTTAGATGATAGAAGTTGCTAAAGATCAGTGATCCTTAGATAGTGTTATAAGACCTTCATATTGTGGCCCTAAAATCAGGTGGTCTTTATTCACAGGTTTAATTGTATCAAGTTCATGAATATTATTAAATGAAATAGCACTTAACCCTTTAACACTCAAGCCAACCAGAAGCGGCTTCTGCAGTGGTCTCGATAAATGTACATTTGCACACCAAGAAGATTGTTTTTGAAAATTGATCACTGGAATGGCTGGTACGACATCAGAGCTAGTCATTCCAGTGATCAATTTTTAAAAATAATCTCTTGGTTTGCAAATGAACAATTTTCTATGAGAAAAGATAAATTTTCCTGAATAAATATGAGAGTTAAAGGGTCAATTATTGTATTTGTTTAGATAATGTATCTATAAATCATGAATGTTGTCATTAACCTTCTAGCTATAAATACATATATTATCCAGCGACATTAACGCATACACTGATACTATCGCATCAATGGGAAGCAATGGTCTGCTGAATACCTGGAGACCAATATGACTGAAAGTTGCTGCTGCCAAAGGGAGCAACATCTGTCAGTGAAATTGGTCTTGAAATATACAATGTTCAGCTGAATACATGTATGATGGTTTTTGATACTAATATACAGGTAGCCAGATTTCAAACATGAAAGGGTTAAAAGCTCCATGATTTGACCCTTTAACACGCAAATTTGTTCAAGAAAATTTCAATTTTCTCATAAAAAGACTGTTTTTGAAAATTTACCACTGGAATTTTCAAAAATAGTTTTCTCTTGGTCTGCAAATGGCCATTTCTCAAGAGCCCTGCAGAAGCTGTTTTTGGCTGATATGAGGGTTAAAGGGTTAATGACATTCTTGTGGTACAAGAGCCCTGCAGAAGCTGTTTGTGGCTGATATGAGGGTTAAAGGGTTAATGACATTCTTGTGGTACAAGAGCCCTGCAGAAGCTGTTTTTGGCTGATATGAGGGTTAAAGGGTTAATGACATTCTTGTGGTACAAGAGCCCTGCAGAAGCTGTTTTTGGCTGATATGAGGGTTAAAGGGTTAATGACATTCTTGTGGTACAATTTAACCCTTTAACCCTGGAATTTGTCCCAGAAAATCTCAATTTTATCATAGAAAATTCCCATTTGCAGACCAACAGAAGACTATTTTTGAAGATTTATGACTGGAATGACTGGCTCGGTTATCGAGCCAGTCATTCCAGTGGGAAATCTTCAAACATAGTCTTCTCTTAGTCTGCAAATGGTAATTTCTCAATACCATTGTAGAAGCCGATATGAGTGTTAAAGGGTTAACATTCTGTTGATTATTCCGAATCAGTGATAAAATCATTTCTGATCAAATTGTTTTAAAAATAAACCTCAGAAAGTTAACTGCTATAGCATTCCGCATATGTTAGACATGACATGTATTATTAAATGCAGAATGGCATGGTTTAGTTAACACAGTAATGGCCTAAGATGGACAAAATCTGACAGTAGTCTTGAGGAATGCCCATAATTTGCAGGCCAAGATGTTTTAAAAACACTCACTAGAATACATTGCATGATAACTAAGCCAGTCATTCTAGTAGTAAATTTTCAAAATAGTCTTGAATTTCCCATGAAATTTTTGGCCTATTTTGATCATTAAAAGGTTAAATCTTCTTCTTGCGTTCATCTTTCTCATGACAGTAATCTTAGACTGTTTTCCTTATTTGGTACATGAAAGCTGAAGTGGTCATCAAACTGTCTCCTCTGATCTTCTCTTCAAAAGCTACTTCAATAGGCCAGAAGCTTCTCCTAGCCTGTTCATATAGCTGGCAGTGCTGCAAGAGATGTTCTACTGTTTCCTCTGACTGCTGACACTCACATAGTGCAGAATCTGTAATCTTGAGATGGTGAAGATGTGCATTGAGACGATTGTGACCAGTCCTCAATCTGAAGATACATGTCTGATCCTCCCTACTGAGGCTGTGTATTGCATCATTATGCTGCCTGCTGGTGGTTCTTGTGGCTTTAATGATATGCTTCAGTTCTTCAAAGTCAACCTCGCGGTTGAATTGTTCTTTATTTGACCCTTCCTTAGCCAGTTGATCAGCTTTGTCATTTCCTAATATGCCACAATGCGAGGGGATCCACTGTAAGTTGACATTGTTTTCATGAATTAAATCTGTACTTTCCTTTCCACTCACCAGCACCTGGAGCGCTAAGAGAGAATCTGTCGGGAAGACAATATTTTCATTTCTGGTTTTTCGTTGTATCAGCATTTGGCTAGCTAAGATCAGTACCTGGATTTCTGCAGTGTAATTGCTAGAGTACTTCCCTGTTGGCAAGCATGAGTCTGATATATCTCCACATGGAAACCGAATGTGAGCACCTGCCCCTCCATTCTTGACAGCCTCGATAGCTGATCCATCTGTATAAACATGTATCCATTCTTCCTCAGGGTAGTTTTCTGCAATATGACTCAATGCAAGAACTTTGTTTGTCACCTCTGCTTGATCTCCCTTGCTTTCAACCCCTGGAATCATGGGCCAGATTGAAATTGTGTTTTCTATTTCAGAAGCTTTCCACAGTTCCCTCTCAGAGATAGCAGTTATGTTTCTATATCTGGGGAAGATGTCCGACTCTCTGTTTCTTTCAATTTTCTTTGATGTTAATAAGAAATTATTCCTTTTGAGCCTTCCTCTAGACATTTGGTGAGTCAGCATATGCATGGGATGGTGAGGCATCAATTTGAATTTCTCGTATTGAATCTCGGCCTTGATTTCTCGTCTCTGCTGGAGTGCCTGGATATTGGCAAGTTCTTCCATCGCTGCTATTGGAGTGGTCTTCATAGACCCTGTTATGATACGAAGAGCCTGATTTTGTACCTTATCCAATGTCTGAAGGGTGCTTGTAGAAGCTGTCATCCATGATGATGAGCCGTATTCGATGATTGGCCTAACTGATCCAGAGTAAACCTGTTTCGGAATTTTCATGTTAGCTCCCCATTTTGTTCCAGAGAGCTTCCACATAACTGCCAGTCTTCACTTGGCTATACCTTCAGCTTTTCTGATTTGCACCTTCCTGGTTAGTCTTTTGTCAAATATCAGACCAAGATAAGTTACTTCATCCTCAAAGTGCAGAACTGAGTCACCAAATTTCAGACTTGTCTTGTGTTCCTTTTTAGTGGATAGTGAGAATAGAGTTGCGACTGTCTTCTCTTTGTTGATCTGGACAAACCATCTTGTAACCCAAGAATTGAGGTGATCAATTGTGAGTTGCATGCAGTAATTGGCTGTTGACACATACTCCTCGCTGCTCCACATCACAAGATCGTCAGCATACAATGCAGCTCTGACTCCCATTGGAAGGTTCTTCACCAGGTCATTGATGAATATTGTGAAGAGGGTGGGAGAGACTACACCACCCTGAGGTACATCATGTCGTAGCAGGACTTTCTTGCTGCTCGTCCCATTCAGCTGTACTGATGCCTTTCGATTGTGAAGATACTGGCATATCCAGCTGTACATTTTTCCAGAAATATCACTGGTCCTGAGCTTTTGGAGGAGTCCATGCTTCCATACTTTATCAAATGCCTTCTGCAGATCAACCCACACAGTGCTGGTATGCTTTTTCTGTTGGAAGGCCTCCTCAATAGACTGTGTCAGATATGTTGTTTGATCCTCAGTAGATCTACACTTTCTGAAGCCATTTTGTTCATCCGCTAAGAGATTGTTGCTTTCAAGATGTCGAAGAAGTTTCTGGTTGAGGATTCTTTCCATGGCTTTGACAGTGCAACTAGTCAGACTGATAGGTCAATAACTTGCCGCTTTGGATTTATTCTTGCCTCTTTTCAGTACAGGGATCATGTTGGCCTGTCTCCAAGACTGGGGAACTTCTCCTGTGGACCAACTGTGGTTGAAAATCTCCAAAAGCTTGTGCTTTCCAATAGTACCCAGATTCCTCAACATCTCATTGGTTATTCCATCTGGTCCAGGAGACTTCCTGTGTTTCAGAACTTTCAAGCTTTTCTCCAACTCGCTGATGGTCAGAAGATCATCCATTCCCGTGGCATGTATTTGTGTGTCTCCGTTCCACTTTGCAGACTTCATTGCAGCTTTTTTACAACTCACTGGCACATCTAGATTGCTTACTTTCTGAAACATACAAGCAACGTGTTCAGCAGCAGCCTCTCCTGTTTTAATTTCACAATCCTCTTCAAGAGTTATGTTCGGTACTCTGGTGTTTTCATCGTTAAGCTGCTTCACAAGCCTCCAGAGATTGTTCATATCTTTTTCAAAATTTAAGCTTGACGTTTTTTCTCTCCACGGTTCTCTGGTGGCTCTGATTTTGGCTTTCAGATATTTTGCCTTGGATTGTTGGAGTTTCACATGGTTGGCTTCTGTTGGGACATTCTCTGCAATTTCCCTTGCGTTGGACATTTCTTCGTGTAACTTTTACAGAGACGTATTCCAGTAAGGTCTGTAATTTTTCCTGGATCCCCTAGGAATGCATTTGACAGCAGCAGAGAGTAAAGCTGACTTACGCTCTTTAACAACTTTGACATCAATGTCTTTTACCAATCTGTCACTCTTTCTGATATCTGTCCCAGTCTGCTTTCTTATAGTTCCATCGAGGAGTCTAATTTCGGTCAATCTCAACATCCATGTTAATGGTAATGAAAACAGGGCGGTGATCACTGCCTCCAAGCTGTTCCCCAACAATACGCAGATTCTTGATGTAGATTTTCTGTCGAAAATGCTAGATCAGGAGAACTTGGAGAATGTAGGGGGGTCATCTGCCTTATTCAAGAGAATCAGCTTCTGCTCATCCATCCAATTTTCAATGTCCTCACCCCTCCTATCAGTAGAATGATAGCCCCATAACTGAGAATGACTGTTGAGGTCACCAGCAATGATAGTTGAATCTGGGTGAACTGGGATTTTTCTGAGATTCAATGGTTGATTATTAGGGCAGTAATTCTTGTTAGAAACCCCTTCAGCATTCCATTGCATGATAGTCAGCGGTTTGCTTACTTGTACTTTAGGTTGGACAACCGTCTTCCTTTTTCTCCAACGTCTACAAACTTTACCACCAGTAGCTTGGGTGGACTCGTTCGAGGCTGCACATGCCTGGCGGGAACTCACACGGCGAGCACCATGACGGATATTCATAATATTCACTGTCATGAAAGATGAGTTGTTTAGTGCTATGGTTGGCCACTCGCTCCAAATACCTGGCTTGGTACCCAGATAAAGTGTTACACCCCTGCGCCCGACCCAAGATCAGAGATCTTAGATCTACTTTGAGGCCTAGCACTTGTAGCAGGGAAAGGGTTAAATGAAATTGGTCTTTAATGGTGGGGTGGAGGTGGAAGCATAATGCTATTAAATATTTTGAAGAACAATCAGTTATTTATTCTAAACATTTAGATCATTTAGTGCATAAGACTTTATTAAACAAGTCAAGAATGGACCTGAGGAAGCTAAGGATTTCGGCTGAGGACAAGACATAGTGGGCAAAAGCGAAGAAGGACTGATTGTAGCTGTAGGATGTTTCTACTACTACAGCCGCAGAATACAGTAATCATACATACTTTATTAAACCCTGAGGAAATCAAAAAAGTTGTCAAGTAGACATGCAAACTTCAGAAATGTTAATGAGAGGCCCAAGGGCCTGTAATGCTCAGCTGGACCATTAGCATCTGAAACATTTGCATTTAAATAGCCATGATGAAAGATTTTCTGAAAATCAAAGATGGCTGCCCCCCCCCCCCCACCCCCAACCCCACAAAAATTGACCAATCAAAATTCTCATTTGATTTCTTGACACATGCTTGAAGCCTTTCATCATAGAACTCTTGAAGCCTTTCATCATAGAACTCTTGAAACCTTTCATCATAGAACTCTTGAAGCCTTTCATCATAGAACTCTTGAAGCCTTTCCTCATAGAACTCTTGAAGCCTTTCATCATAGGATCAAGTTTCACTGAAATCAGGCCATTGAAGGAAGAGTAGTGTTTCAAACGATTTCTGGAAATTCCAAATTGGGTGGCGGAAAAATTTACCAATCAGAATTCTATATAGTCGGTCTGAAGCCTACACAACTAGGGTCTTTCCACCCGAGGTTGGTTGAGATTGGCCAAGCAGTTTAAATGAGTAGCCTTTTACCTGATTTCCCTGAATTTTTGGAAAATCCAAGATGGCCGTCCAAAAAATTGACCAATTACAATTCTGTATATAAGTTCTGGAGCCTACAACCATGGGGTACTTTCAACCAAGTCCGGTTGAAGTCACCCAAGCTGAGCTGTTAATGAGGAATAGCGTCATAAATGATTTTTCTCCATTTATTCGGGAGGTTCAAGATGGCCATAGTAAAAACTGACCAATCAAAATTCTGTATAGAGTTTCAGCCTAGCCTCATAGGTTCCTTCCAGCCAAATTAATTTGAAATCCGCCAAGCAGTTAATGAGGAGACCGAGTAGCGTTTCAACAATTTCCTAAAAAATTTGCATAAAATCTAAGATTTCCCAACAAAAATTTGACCAATCAAAATTCTGTATACATGTTCTGAAGCCAAATTAGGTTGAAATTCACCAAGTGGTTAATGAGGAGTACCATTTTGACAATTTCCAGTAAATATTTAATAAAATCTCAGATTTTGACACAAAAAATTGAACAACCAAAATTTCTTTATACAAGTTCTGAAGCCTAGCCCAATAGGGTCCTTCAAGCCCAATTAGGTTCAGATCCACAAAGCTGTTAATGAGGAGCAGCGCTTTTAAGTAAAAGTTCATGGATAGGCAACAGACGGAAGCCGGACGACGGATGGACAATAGACGGTCGCTATGGGATAAGCTCTCTATGTGAGCTAAAAATAATCAAATTAACTGTTTAATGGTCAAGGTCATTTAGATTTTTGCTTATTCAAGTCCATTTACAGGTTAATCAATTATTTAGCCATTCCATGTACATGTAGTTAATTTTCAGAAATAGTCCTATTTTGGCCTGTAACTGGACATTGGACAAGAGGGTTAAATACAATACTAAGATATCATAATGTAGGCTACATTCTCTGCCACCAAAGCAGCAGTCAAAATTTAAACAAAGCAATGATCCAGGCCACAGCAATGTATCCTATGACATTAGCCAGAGCGAATACAAAGCTCTAAAGTACAATGCAATCATATCAATTCAACTGGTCTGGTCAACTCAAGTTTGTTCAGATTTTGTTCTGATGCAGATACAATGTGTATCAAAATCTGAATGTTGCTACACTGTTTTGCAGCTACTTTTATAGTTTTTGAGGCCAGTTACGGGAGCTCTACTCTTGTACTCGGTCTGAAATTTGACGGTTATGTGCAACCAGCATAACCGGAATGTAACCGGCTGTAACCATTTCGATTGTTCTTGTAACCGTTAATGGCCACCGTGTAACCGTTAATTTTTGTTTCATAACTGTTAAAAAATTTTCTTGGTTAGTGTAACCATTAAAAGGTTATCTCCGTAACCGTTAAAACTGAGAGACAGATTTTGTAATCGGAAAATTTTTGTGTAAGCATTAAAGTTGTTTTTTGTAACCGGGAATTTGTTTTCCCTTGGAAAGTTTTTTACATTTTGTGAAATTTTCAACATTTTTTATAATTTTTAGTGGTTGGTTTTAAGTATCAACATTTGTTGTGTCGACAGACTTTTTGTGGGTTTTTTGGGTCAAATTTTGATGATTTTTTTTAACTTATATTGTGTGTAACATAGCTGAAAGCTGATATGGACTGTTCCAATGTTAGGAATGTGTCCTGGATTGCGATTCAGATTTGTGGTGTTTCGTACTTTATTTTGTTATACTCATCAGAGAACAGTTCTCAAAAGCGTAGGATGTTTTTCCAAGAGTTCGAGAATATTACTGAAAAATAAGTTTAAACCCTTACCCTTAGGGGTCAGTGCCCCGATCGGTGCAGTACTTGAAAGGCTCTTCTCTCCCAGGGACAGCGTAGTTGACAGTTTTTGAAATGTGTGCTGTCTCTACATAAATACACTGGAATAGGTTCTATTCCTCAAAGGTTTCTATGTGGTTTAATGGGAGATGAATGATGATGTGTGTTTCTGTGATTTCCTGTATGTCCGTTTCTGTTTCCGGTTGTGTGTCAGAATTGTTGAATTCTTCTTCAACCAGGAACTGGTTTTCTGGGATGTGTTCTGTGGGTGGCGTGTTGGGTGCTGGTTCGTCTGTAGTTACAGATGGTGGTTGTTTGTTGACAGTTTCTTCTTGGTGAGAAGTGGATGTGACTGGGGCTAGTGTAGGTCTTATGCCCATATAGTTTCTGATATTGAGATTACGGGACTCTCCAGCCTCTTTAGCTATTTCGTAGAATTAACTACTAGGAATCAAGTGTTGGTTCCAACAGTGCTTTCCTGCTTCGGTTTTTCTGGTAAAATTTGTTTTACAATGTCCACACACCCAGAATAATGCCTTCCTGTGTACTACATGGATGTGTCTTGATAGTCCTTCTCTCTGTGCGAAGTTACTTGGACATAAATGGCAGAAATGTCTGTCCACTGGTAAGACTGCTAATACTTGTGGCTAGATGATTAGTTATGAACATTTGTGTGACGTCATATTGTTTTTACTGGCGTCATAATTGAGTTGCCATGACATGGAGGTGTGGTGATTCAGGTAAGCATAAGTAAAACGAATTAAAGGTATCACCAGGCCGCATGATTGATACCCACGGGATCTAGCGTGTGTAGTTGGCCAGGTGTATCCAGTACTTCCCTTGTTCTTTACATATGTGTTTTCTCCGGGTCCTCTGGGTCGTGAGGAAGAACATGTACAATTTTAAAGGACATATCCTGTTCTGTGTGTGCGTGTGGGCAAATTAAATGCAATCATAGTATAGCTCTTATCAAAAGGATAGCACTTATCACCAAGTCTCTAAAGAACAAACTTTACACAAACCTACTAACACATTCTAAAAGTAAAAGGAATTTCATGATTATATTTTAGGCCTGCAGAAATTGTGTAACCCATTTTTTTATTCGCGCAAATGTTATGCAAATATTTTTAGCGTAACACTTTTGCTAGAACACATAAAGATTAGAGTAATTGCAAATTGATGGATGTGCACCATAGCATAAGCTCAGATGGAGAAATGACGGATGTGCACCATAGTATAAGCTCAGATTGAGAAATGACGGATGTGCACCATAGCACAAGCTCAGATTGAGAAATGACTGCTGTGCACCATAACATAAGCTCAAATTGAGAAATGACGGGTGCACCATAGCATAAGCTAAGATTGAGAAATGACAGATGTGCACCATAGCATAAGCTCAGATTGAGAAATGACGGATGTGCACCATAGCATAAGCTCAGATGGAGAAATGAAAAACACGTGAAATTTCCTTAGCAATGATGAGCAATTGCATCTCTACCTTGCATAGAATAAGTCTGTGAAGTTTAATTGAAATCTGATGACACATTTTTGAATAATAAGGCTGATGATAAACTTTAACACAAATGACATGCCACTGCGGACGATGATACCAAAGGTAACCCCATTGTCTCGCTTTCCTTACGGGGTGAGACTAAAACTTTAACATTTACCTGATCTTTGTTGGAAAATAGACCAAGTTCTAATTTGGAAAAAATTTGAAAATCATTTTACTGATGATGGCGACTAGATGCCATGATGGTATAGATCATATCTGTAAAGTTTCATCAAGATCAGATACGTCTTTGATGAATTATATATTGATTGCAAAACTTTAACATTCACCTGATTTTTTCTGGAAAATAGGCTAAGTTCAAACTCCGAAAAAATTTGGAAAAATTTGAAAATCATTTTGCTGATGATGGAGATTAGATGCCATGATGGTATAGAACATATCTGTAAAGTTTCATTAAGATCGGATAAGTATTTGATGAATTAAATGTACATTCAAAAACTCTAACACAAATAATGACACACCGCCACGGACGACGACGATGCCACCTAAGGTAACCCAATTGTCTCGCTTTCCCTACGGAGCGAGACAAAAAGGCAGCCTGACTAAAGCTGAGGCATCCTGGTAGGGGGGGGGGGGAGGGAACGGAGAACCATGAGAACATGCAAGCAGTACATGTGTCACAAATTGCTTAAAGTATCGCTGCATTAGTGTGGCGGAAACATTTGTGGGCTATGATACTTGGCACTTTCGCTGGTTGTGGGTTTGATTCCCTGTCAATGCCAATATATCATAATGTCACAACTACTTGTATAACTAAATTGCTTAAAGAATCCATGGCCTCATAAATGGTAACCTGTTAAACCTAATTGACCAAAAATACATTACATTGTAAGAAATAATATTTCTGCCTATAGCAGCAATGGATTCCTGTCATTTTCAAAATAGTCAGCAGCTTACCTGTCTGTTTTAAGATTGAGATTCTGTGACTTTATGGTTCAAACTTCAAAGCATTTCAGGAAACTGATTATAAATCAATGAGAAGATACGTGTAGTCGATGGCATGCCATCGCATATCCCACCGCTTTCCCCTTAATCTGACCACCACCACACCCCTGTATCCTGCAGGGGCCAGAGACCACTATAAACATCATCTTACACTCTGGATTCTGGAATCATATGAGCAATTCCAAAAACAAATTTGGATGAATTCCCCCAAATGGCTTCGGAGGAGATAGCATCCTGAACAGATTTCTATATCCAGGACGCAGAGACAAATATAAATGTTGTCTCGCAATCCACAATCATATTGTTCACTTTCAGACAAAATTTGGTTTAATTCCAGCAAACGGTTTCAGAGGAGATTATAATGTCATGGACAGAATTTATATGATATTTGACCCACAGTATCGAATTATACCACAGGGTTTGAGAGGCGATATCCTGACTGATTGAATTTGTTTATTTAAACTTTTGATCCTGTTCCTTAACCAAAAAATGGCGGAGCCAAATATATATTATGCCATCCCACAATGTGCAATCATATGGGTAACTCAAATAACAAATTTGGTTGAAATCTGACAGATGTTTTCGAAGGAGATAGCCAGATGAACAAACGGACATAATTAGCATATTACATTAATCAACAGTAATGTTATTTGATAAATGATGAAACTCACATATGCATGACTGATTAGTGTGCACAGGATATACCCTAATTTTAATCATATTGCCAAAACTACTCAAATGTATGTGCTTAGTGAAGCGTGACTGTTCGAAGATTAACCACATATGAGCTCGGTGATGTGTGACTGACTGACTTATTGATGAATGAATACCTGTGATCAGTCATGTCTCTGTGAAAAGACATATTGTGCAGTTTGAACATAAGCTACCATACATGTATATCACATACAGAGGCATTTACCCATAATACCTTACATATCCTTTCATTTACCCATAATACCTTACATATCCTTTCATTTACCCATAATACCTTACATATCCTTTCATTTACCCATAATACCTTACATATCCTTTCATTTACCCATAATACCTTACATATCCTTTCATTTACCCATAATACCTTACATATCCTTTCATTCACCCATAATACCTTACATATCCTTTCATTCACCCATAATACCTTACATATCCTTTCATTTACCCATAATACCTTACATATCCTTTCATTTACCCATAATACCTTACATATGCTTTCATTTACCCATAATACCTTACATATCCTTTCATTTACCCATAATACCTTACATATCCTTTCATTTACCCATAATACTGTACATATCCTTTCATTTACCCATAATACCTTACATATCCTTTCTTTTACCCATAATACCTTACATATCCTTTCATTTACCCATAATACCTTACATATCCTTTCATTTACCCATAATACCTTACATATCCTTTCATTTACCCATAATACCTTACATATCCTTTCATTTACCCATAATACCTTACATATCCTTTCATTTACCCATAATACCTTACATATCCTTTCATTTACCCATAATACTGTACATATCCTTTCATTTACCCATAATACCTTACATACCCTTTCATTTACCCATAATACCTTACATATCCTTTCATTTACCCATAATACCTTACATATCCTTTCATTTACCCATAATACCTTACATATCCTTTCATTTACCCATAATACCTTACATATCTTTTCATTTACCCATAATACCTTACATATCCTTTCATTTACCCATAATACCTTACATATCCTTTCATTTACCCATAATACCTTACATATCCTTTCATTTACCCATAATACCTTACATATCCTTTCATTTACCCATAATACCTTACATATCCTTTCGATTTACCCATAATACCTTACATATCCTTTCATTTACCCAGAATACCTTACATATCCTTTCAATAAAACTAGCTTACCTCCCCCTTCCATGGAATGACACCTGAACACATGCAATTAATATTGAAGTTGGGTCAACCATGAATTGATAACATCAAGTTGAATGCATCCATATACCAAGATTGATTAATGCACACAATGGGATTCATAAAACTAAAAGCCCCGTCTACAAGAATTTTCTATCATGCTCAGTGAACCGTGAAAAGTATGTCAAGTTGGTAGGCTACAATGCATCAGTAAACTAAGTTTGGTTACTGTATAGAAAAAACTCTTGAAACCACAGACCAGACAAGAATTACCATTGATCAGTGAGACAGCCATCCCTGACATGCCTGGTACTATTGCCAAATGGTTAGTGTGCTAAAGGAACATTACTGCAAAATCTTCTTATAGCCCTTGTTTCAAGTAGTGGCCTCTATATTCATAGTTCAAATAGATACTTGAGTGAAGAAACTTCTGCTAAATTTGGTCTTAACCCTTTAATGGTCAGATTCGGTCAAGAAAATTTAAATGTGTCTATTAAATGTTCATTTACAGGCCAAGAGAATACAATTTTTCACTGGAATGACTGGCTCGGTTTAGGCCGGTATGACCATTAAGAGTTAAATGATCAACATGCATGTTTTCAGATGAACAAACGGACAAGCGATTGTTATATATAAATATCGCTGCCGTTTTTTCAAAACTTGTGAGGATAATAAGTATACAATATTTAACCTTTTACTTCTCCAGTCAGTCAAATGTATTTTCCAAGTAGGCTTCAATACTTAAAAACGTTTTAATGAACCAGAGCTATGGACCTTTTTTAAATGTGCATGCCATTTTCATTTTTATAGTTCAAATAGGTATTGCCTGCCTGAAGCAATGTCTGCAAAATCTGGTTTGATACATCAACAATTAACGAAAGAAATGCATTTTCCCCATAGGGTTCAATAGTTTAGAAAACCTTAGTGAACCAGAGTTATGGCCCTTGTTTAAAGGTGTGGCCACTTTATATGGATAGTTCCAATAGATATATGACTGAAGAAACATATCTGCTAAATTTGGTTTTAATCCATCAACAATTGACGAAACAAATATATTTTCACCATAAAGTTTAATAATTAACGAGAAATTTGGTTGCAATGCAACCATGAAACTCGACTTTATGACTTTGCAATGATCGATCGAACGACGAAGCTTGACTTCAAACATAAAATAAATATAGAAGGTTTATCAGTACCATTATCAACAAGAGGCCCAAGAGCCTGTAACGCTAACCCAGACCATTAGCATTTGAAACATTTGCATTTAAATACTGGTAGACATGGATAATTTTCGAAAAAACCGAACATGGTCACCAAAGAAAATGAGGAATCAAAATTCTTGTTTGATATATCGAAGCCTACCGCCCTAGGATCATTCCAACCATGTTTCGTTGAAATCGCGACACTAATTAAAGAGAAGCGTTTTAAATGGTTCTGAAAAACTTAAACAAGAGGCTCAAGGGGCGTGGATCGCTCACCTGCAATTATTGCCTACTGTCACAACCGAACAAAACGAGATGACCACTGAAAAAATTTACCAATAAAATTTCTGTGAAGAAGGTTTAGCCAAGTTTTACTAAAATTGGCCAAGTGGTTAATAAGCTGTCTTTTTATTATTTTCTCAGAAATTTGCACCAAAAAAAAAAATTTTGATTGATTCAAGGCGGACATGTTGTTTTGACATATGTCAATGGAAACAACCTCCAATGGCCATGTTAGTCCCTAATCATATCTCCCAAATTTTGTCTTGATCCATCTAGCAGTACTGGAGAAGTAGTTGAAAACAAGGTCATCCAAAATGGCCGCTGAACAATTTGGCCAATCAATTTCCCTTGAACAAACTTGGTTCAGCTCTCACCAGAACTGATGTTTCATGAGTTTGAAATCAATCCCCCAAACGGTTTCAGAGATATTTAAACGATTATAAAAAATCGGCTAAATTCCAAGATGGCCATCGCCTTCCTTTGAACAAACTTGGATCCTTATGCCGTAAGGATGATTCCTGCTACATATACTTGAAATCGGCCCAGTGGTTCTCGAAAACACATTTTAAATTTCCCATTACTTTAGTACGGGAGCTTTTGGGGGGGAAAATGATACAAGATGGCTGCCAAACCATTTATCCGACAGTTTCGAGAATGGCAAATTTTTAATCAGAATACCCAACCAAATATATAAAACCAATTTCGGCCCCAAAATCCATCAAATAAAAAAATGCAATATGGCCACCAAACACGCTACATTTTGATTGGCCCACGGCGGCCATGTTTTTGGACAGATCAACTTCCCTTGAACAAACTTTAATGGCCCTTAGTCCCTAATTATATCTGTCAAATTTCGGCCCGATCCGTTTATCGGTTCTGGAGAAGTCATTTTCAGAAAACTAGGTCATCCAAGATGGCCGCCGAACTATTTGGCCAATCAAGTTCCCTTAAACAAACTTGCTTCAGCTCTTCCCCATGATCATATTTCATGAATTTTGAATCAATGCACCTAGCGGTTTTGGAGAAGACTTTTAAAGACATTTCTAACCATCAGCCAAAATCCCAGATGGCCACCTGTCAAATTGGATGATTGGCTTCCTTTGAACAAACTTGAATCTCTATGTCCTAAGGATTGTTCTTACCAAACATAATTGAAATCGGCCTAGTGGTTATTGAGAAGACATTTTAAATTGCCCATTGCTTTAGTATGGGAGCTTTTGACAGGAAAATGATCCAAGATGGCCGCCAAACCCATTTATTTGACAGTTTCGAAAATGGTAAATTTGAAATTGGTATACCCCAAAACATATAGAAAACCGATTTTAGACTCAAAATCCATCAAATAAAGAAATCCAATATGCCGGCCAAAAGCTCTACATTTTGATTGGCCAACAGCGGTCATGTTTTTGGATGGATCAACTTCCATTGAACAAACTCTAATGGCCCTTAGTCCCTAAGCATATCTCCCAAATTTCGGCCTGATCCCTTCAGCAGTTCTGGAGAAGTCGCTTTCGCGAAAATTAGGTCATCCAAGTTGGTCGCCAAACTATTTGGCCAATCAAGTTCCCTTGAACAAACATGGTTCACCTCTTGCCCTACATGATATTTCATGAGTTTTGAATCGATCCCCCAAGTGGTTTCGGAGATTTTAAAAAAACATTTCTAAAAATCAACCAAAATCCATGATGGCTGCTAGCCAAATTGGCTGATCGGCTTCATTTGAACAAACTTGAATCTTTATGCCCTAAGGATACTTCCTCCAAAAGATAATTGAAATTGGCCCAGTGGTTTTTAAAAAGAAGTCGTTTAAATGAAAAGTTGACGGACGACGAATGGACAATGAACACACAACAGGCGGTCGTGATGGCATAAGCTCACTCTGTCCTTGAGGGCAGGTGAGCTCAAAAATCCACATGGCCATCGACCAACCAAAATTCTGAATAAAAGATAAAATCTACCAAGCGGTTAATGAGGAGATGACTTTTGACGATTTCCTGTAAATTTTTCATAAAATTTATGATTGTCACCAAAAGAATCGACCCATTAAAATTCTGATATTCTGAAGCATACTGCGATAGGGTCTGTCCAGACAACTAGGGTTGAATTCTGTCAAGCGCTTAATGATGAGTGAGCATTTTGACAATTTCCAGTAAATTTTTCATAAAATCTAGATTTTCACCCAAATGGACCAATCAAAATTTTGAAGCCTAACCCCAGGTCATTCCAGCCAAACTAATTTGAAATCTGCAGTTAATGAGGCGTAGCATTTTGACAATTCCCGTTAAATTTCTCATAAAATCAAAGGTTTTCACCAAAAAACCTGACAAATCTCAATTCTGTGTATAAGTTCTGAAGCCTCATCCTATAGTGTCCTTCCAGCCAAAGTAAGTTGAAATCTGCCAAGCGATTAATGAGGAGTAGCGTTTTGACAATTTCCGGTAAAATGTTTCATAAAATCGGATTTTCACAAAACAAATTGACCAATCAATATTCTCTATACAAGTTCTGAAGCCGTAAGCATTAGGGTCCTTCCCGCCAAGTTAGGTTAAAATCTGCCAACCCGTTAATTAGTAGTGCTTGAAAATTTCGAGTAATTTTTTTCATAAAATCTAAGATTTTCACCCAAAAAATTGACCAATCAAAATTCTGTATGCAAGTTCTGATGCCTACCCCAATAGGGTTCTGCCAGCCAAATTAATTGGTTGAAATTCGCCAAGTGGTTAATGAGCAGTAACGTTTCTAAACAGAAGGTGATGGATGGATGCCGGACGTCAGATGCTCGCCATGTGTATCAGTGACCTTGACCTTTTGACCCCAACATCACTGTGTGATGCTGTGTCAGTATAAGGAGGCATGTGTCCAAGTGTGGATCCAGTATGACTAACCAAACATGAGATATAAACAGACAGGTTGAGCTAAACGCAAATTGGATGACGACGCCACCACGGCCGCCAGATAACGTGCATGGTACCACAATCGCTTGTTTTACTTCATAAAGTCGAGCTAGAACGCTTTAATGAACCAGCGTTATGGCCCTTGGTGAAAAGCCTGACAATGTTATATTTATAGTTCAAATAGATGTTGCCTAAAGGAAAATATCTGCAGTAGTAGGGAAAAGTACAGTAGAATGCGCAGGCGATATAAAACAGCCTACAACAGTCTCGCACGCACAACCACAGCTGCGGGTGTGATTGCAGCCAGTGCTGGTGTGGCCGCTGTTGCCACCCTCACTACAGGGGTGGGTGCTATCATCGCTATTCCGCTGGGTGGCATGACCATTGATGCCACTGTCCTGTCTCAAAGGCTCAAGTAGGCAGGTGAACATGGAGGAGCTAAAAACGAGATGGTGCGACAGGGCCGCATGAGGGATCTATACGATATCAAATAGTCTATTTCGTCTGCAACACTTTTAAGATGACTAGTATAAATGGCCTCCCCGGTGAACCTCACGACGATCGTCCAGAGCCAGCCGCCCCTCCTGGGAACACTCTGGACTGGCTGTCTACGTGGTCTGCTGGATTATATCACAGATCTAACTCCAATCTCCATCACGGTCGATGGCGGTCCTGCAACAGCTTCGGCATCAATCCACGACCACTGACCAACCATACAGTCACCATCAAGGATGCAAAGAAAGCTCACACCTGGATGGTAGGCCCGAATCTCTCATTCTGGAACCAATAGCTGAATTTTGACACCTTGGCCACCACGGCAGGATGTTGACAGTTCGCTTCACTCATATTCTGGTACCCTTTAAGCTGTGCTCATTGCCAGCTGTCTCAGATTCCATATGTACTACACGGTGAGACAAATCCTCCATGAGCTGGTGCAAGCCTGCCTGATACAAATGATTTCGACCCACAGCTCACCAGCTACCCCATCTCAGCGAAAGTTCAACGCCCACTCAGAATATCGGTGGCATGGTGGTGACAACAATCGTCTGGGCATTATGTACAGTGACCCGAGACGAAACTACTCCCCTATCAAACTCCCCGAAAAATCAGCCATCGGAAGACAGCGACATTCTCATTCGACTCAGACTCCAAGCCTGAGGCGGAGAATATGCACATCACTAGCATCAAGCAAGACCGTCCAAATGCTTGGAATTACTTCATCCCACACACACAACCTTGGGGCTCACGCCAGCGGTGATCGTTCGAATCAACCAGTCATTGGAAGCACTGTGCTACTGTCTCCTTACCGCCCAGACTAAGCTGGGCCTCTATAGATGGGGTGAGCGGAAAAGAGGTGTAGGCCATGTTCGGCCGTCTCATCGAGGACATGATCATCGTTGCAGACCATAGCAGCCTCATTGCCAAGGCTTATTCCGAGCAACATGATCGTGAATATCGAGGACCTGGTGGTCAGGGGCTATAGCAACAAGATAGTCGAGGGAAATTTCCCCGCTATCCACTTTTGGTTTAACACCGACATCAACTCACCCGCGCATGTCATCCCGACGCCCATGACATCCAGGTCCCACAAGGATCTCTGTGGTCCCCACAAGCCAGTGCTACATCGCCATCAGCATGTCGGGACAAAGAACAGCGACCCATGCTGTCACCCACCACTCCGCCTGTCAGCTATGGAATCGGGACGATAGTCCTACGAGTGGTGTCAGGCCTGGCTACTGCTGTGCTCGTCACCAGTCTTTCCCGCTACTAGTAGATCATCTAGAAGATCATCCGGAGTCATGGCAACCGAGATTGCCTGAACTAGCTTAGTCTGCCCAACTTCCCCTATACACGCCGCCAGCATGTACACAGCCAAGGGCTGGATGGTTCGGCGGTATAGCCTTTTTCTAGCTTGTAGTAGCACAGAGCCCTATTCGACTGTCGGGGGACGCCATGGATGCCTGTAGCAACTGAGACATCACAATTCTAACGTATAGGCCTGTTAGAGGTAACAGTAATATCGGATTTCGTGTACGTGAATTAGGCTATATTTAATCAAACCCTCCCACACACTTCTTGGAATACAATTCTACAAATGCATATATATCTTATCTTTCTGGATTGACTGCAGAGATTTTGCATAGATGATAGGCATGCATGTACACAACTTTTTAAATGATAGTTAAGTAGGCCTACACCGCTCAGTGCACGTACGATCGCAATTTACCATTGTGTAGGCTTATGAATAAATTTATGATTGCAATATAGCAGTTACTCCAGTTATGTGTTTAAAGTTAACTAAAATGTCTGGTAAATATAAATCTAATCTAAACTAATCTATTTGCGTATAGTCTACATTGACATATTATTGACAGTACACAATTTGTTTACAATTTAGGCAGCGGTCGAGGTGCGTAGTGAGGCTTTCACTGCCGTCCGCACGCTTATAGTACAACTTAAATAACATATACTGTTGAATATTTTGAACATAATTGGGTTGGATTTCAACCCAAATTGTGTTCAAAACATTCAACATACCATTTCTTGTATCAGGTTCATATGGCTCTAACTACCATATTTGTGTTTTTGCTTTGGAAGCATTTAAACTTATTTATGAGCTGCACTGTAAGTAAAGATGATACGCTAGCAACCTTTGAACATCTGTCAGTTCACCTACCTATTTAAAATCTGTTCATCTGCTACAGTTTTGCTTTTTCATAACATTGAAATATGAGTGTATGCCACTTCCATACATGGAAGAAGTTGGTTTGAAAATGATATAGTTCATATGGTTGTCACAGGCGTGATGCCTCCCCCCCTCCCACATACACACCAACGTACGTGTAGACCCGTACATGCCTCTACAGTATTATTATACAAACACATTGCCAAAAGCTTATAGGTAAACAATTACATTCTAATCACATAGGACACACTGACAGACTTATTGTACATTCGTACAAAAAGTTGTAGCTACACTCTGTAGCCTATACATTTAGATATGAATAATAGTACAATTATAGCCATCGTCAACCTCTCCCACCCACCTCGATCATCATGCTCACATCCATCCATCCCAGATATTACATAGTACACCCAGTCCTTTCAAGAATGGTAATGGATCCGTAATTAGACCTACTAGACTACAGAGTATTTGTCATATGCACTGAAATATTGCCGATTTTCAGCATTGCCCATGGTTTACCGTAGTCATAGGCCTATTATTATGTGAATATAGCTATCCATGAAACCATTAAAAATGAGTAAATATCATAATAGATTTTAAAAGATCATGATTTTCTATTTCTTCAAGACTTAGCTTCAACCTGACATAATTTATGTTATGGTAGGTGAAGTCTATCCTGTTAAATGCATGTTTTAAAATATGTTACCTTTGTACTACAGACAGAGAAATATTGACGCAGCTCACAGCGCCATTCCCGGTGTCACGTCACAGCGAGTGGTGATGTGATTCAGATTGAGGCGTCTTTTAATCTCGTTATTTGGGCTGCCTAACATATTTTTCTCACTCCAAAGTGATGCTATTGTGTTTAAATACTGTAGTAGACCATAAAATTAATTAAAACTCGTTATCGACCGCAAGTCCTCACAAGACCTTTAAGCAATGACATCAATGGTACAGATTGTAAATCAACTCCCAGAGAGCCAGGCGAGCCTTCAGGTGGAGAAGCTGCTCAAAAGCAAGACCCAGAAGATACTGACACAGACTAAGACCTGGGTCTTTCATGTCGCCAGTAATGTGGCGCCGAATGTGGCCGTGGTGAAGATGATGGGTGATGAGGTTATTCCTGCTGCTGGAGCTGCTGTCCTCGCTACATTGGCGAGTGGGGTTGTCGATCACTGTCTGGGAATAACACATCCCATCCCAAAGATCGCCATCAGTGCTGCCGCCAAGATAATGGGAGTGTGATCCACTAATGGAAGCAGCTGTGCTTGGTCTGGCTATGACTGCAATGGCCGAGACCATTGTGGCCTATGTTTAGGTTTAAGATGGTATATAGGAGTCCATGGAAGCCTGGCAGGTCCATGAGACAACAGTAGCCTATGAGGCATGGTGTGCTGTTCCGGAGTCAGTAGCGCATAGTCGAGCATGTGGACTGACGATTTCCAATGCCCAGAAATGGTGGTTAGCCCACAAGGCATGCCCCTGTAGAGAGCGCCAGTATCCGGAGCACTGTTACTTATTCCCTTGGCCCACCGCGTGGTTCTCCTATGCCCCCACAATGTCTCTGTCACTTACAGACTTAGAAAGAAAGATTGGAGACTTGGCTCACTTAGGTGAGGCATGCCTCGGCTTATAGGACACTGTTACTCCCATCTCCTTCATGGACTTTGATGAGAAGGGTAAACCATGGGAAATCTGAGGTACCATACCGGCATAATCGAAAATGTACAATCCATAGGAGTGCCAACCCTTACCAGCGCCACCGCTGCATACAAAGGCATGACACTCAAGGACAAACTAATTATCAAAGGAGTAAGGTGCCCTTGAGATGAGTGATGAAGGACCCATCAAGCTGTTGGCTGAATCACAGGCACATGAGCTCATTCAGAACCTGTTCAAGAGCAGAAGCTCCTTCCCACTGGATGGAAATAATCTAAAGATTGGTAGGATCACGATCAGTGCTGTTAGCGTCGATGGTGAAAAAGGGGATGCCTCTAAACTCCAACTACCCGAGGTGAAGAAGTCAGGGTTTTTCAGCCTGCCGTTTAAGACCCCTTAATAGACATGGCTACCCATGCTAGCATCATACGGATGTTCTGGACACTGCTACCGAACCAGGCCCTCTGCGTTACCGTCTCAGCTGTTGTTGGTATTTCATGCTCGACACATCCCTCACAGCCTTTGTCTCAGCCGGTAGTACGACGCTGCCGACCATGCAGGCAATAGAGCTCATACAGGGTGCTTCCATATAAACTCCCAGATATAGATGAGGCTACAGCCGAATAGGTACTAACCATCTTCCGGCGGCCGATGCTGTGCAGGTGGTATTGATCATTGCACCATCAGGACACGGAAAAAACATCTTACTGGGTGCCTTGCATGCAGGCAGAACACCTGCGTGAATACTACATACTCCTGGTGTCCGACGCTGCCGCTGAGGCTGTCGACAACAACGACCAGTTTTATAAGGGTCCAATAGCCAAGACACAGAACCTACAGGCACTAATGAAGAAGCTGCTAGCAGCTCGACTGACCTACCCACTTGTCCAAGTTATCGATGAACCCGCGATGGACCAGAAGACAGTCACCTACCTCAGCAGCATCACCAGACACACCCGGCACACCAGGATCATTGTGTTCATCCTCTTTCAGAAGTACATCTATGAGATACATGTAACACCGGATATCCGCCACTATGCGAGGCTTCTATACTTCAGCTCACAGTGTGGGCTCTTCTCGAAACTATATATCATATAATATGATAGCCTGACCCTCAAGGAGACCAAATCAGACTTTATCGTGGGTGTACAGAGGGTAGCTGAATGGTACCAATTCATCTTCAGCAACAAGGAGACAGGTGAGCTGTCACACTTCAAGCCTTCTCTGGAGAAGCAGAGCAGAAATTTGTTCAGGGTCGAGGAACTTCATAAGAAGCTTGAGAAACTTCTTCAGAAGCTTGAGCAACTTCGTCAGCTTGAAACTTCACCCACTGAGAGTCTGACTGCATGACCCTCTTCTTCTGGAACTTCTCACAAAAGATTCATCTCAGCCACGATTTACGGGCATCTGGCATGCGAGCAGGTTTGATGAGGTAGTCCTGGTAGTTCTCGGGGAATATTCTAAACGCTGCTTCGTTTCTCTCCATCCTCTTCTTACCGCTTTCATTGAAGACGTGCTCAATGTCTTCCTTGTGACACACAGCCCGCCCCTCCTGATTACCAATGGCACGACCAGCCTCATGGCTCTCAGTTACTGTGGCCTTGATCTCTCGGAAGTAATCTGTGGCTCCAGCCTGTAAAGAATCCAACATGTGGCGCTCATCATCAATGTGGAGGTTGAAGATACTGGCCCACTTCCCTATGGTTAGTAGATCTTGGGATCAACCCTTGCCTTCTGGAGAGCTAGAATAGCATGACTTTTGGTCTGATTGAATGGTAGATGGAACACCCTGCCCTCAGCACTGTCAAACTTCTTAAAGAGCAGCAGAGTCAGCCACTACGAGCCGGTGTAACCTGTTCTATGGAAGCTAGTATCTCCGCGTCAGACGGAGATGTGACCTCGCTCATGGATAATGTTGATATCATGAAGCAGACCTCGGACCCGGTCAATTGGCAGAAAGGTAGCCTTCTTCTTCGAAGGCCATACTGGTTTCTGCTGCTGACTGAAGACGAGCTTGTGAAGTACTTTGCCAAAGCCAAACATTGCCATTTAAAGCCTGTGTATACATACACCTTAAACATGCAGCAGTATGTACAGCATCCACATGGGGCAGTTGAACCTGCGACCTCGCACCACACTGATCCCCGGCAGGACTGCATGACAGTCATTCGATGAGAGAATCCTCTATCCAGGGCGGGGAAGTACCATCATTTCGTGACTAAAGGCCGCCCTCGAATATAGGTCGCAGGCCCAAATTTGACCAAAATCTGCCCAAAAATCTCTTGTATTAACGTATAAGATGCTGTGAAATTTAGAAAAATGTACCCTTAAAAATCGAAAATTGGTATAAAAAATTACTATCACTCAGCACTATGTTTAATGCATGCCTAAAACCAGACCTGCCTATCCCCTATAAACCCAATCAGAAGTTTCCATTGGAAAAAACATGATTTTCAGTAGTTTCACCATGTCAATCAGTAATGGTTTTTCAGCAGTTTTCAGTAGTTCAGTAATCACATATACGGCAATTCTAAAAGCATAAAAATGTACGAATTAATGAAAATTAATCTTTAATTATCACACACACGCACGCACACACCACCACCACCATTATCTTTCAAATTTATTCACTTTTTTTTTTTTAAATTAAATATTTGGTGAAAATTTAACACTAGTGAATTTTCAAAAATAGTCTTCTTGGGGACAACTATTTTTGAAAACTTGTCACTGAATGGCTAGGTTAACATTTTACGGCCCCACCACTAACCCCAATTCACACCTATCCGCAACCAAAGACAAAAATTAGAATATCTTACTTGGTTGAGCACCCAATTTAACCCTCAAATTTGGATATCTCTACTTTACCACATACCAGTGCAGAATATTTCCATTTCCCCCATGATCACGACATTCAGGAATTCTTAACCGAAATTTAACTCACTTTACAAACATAAAATCACTTCCGCAGACAATAATTTCATGACAGCTGTACCGTATTTTGGATGCTATTTCCGTAAAAACTACGGACAATCCGTAATGGCAGGCAGGTATGCTAAAACATATCATGGTGGAAGAGAAATTATCAAATAGGACCGTCTAAATAGTGCGTATTTTCAATAAAGATCGTTTATTACATCAAAATCAATCTAATTTTTACATAAAATGTCGCCTCGAAAATATAGAAATCATGTGACATTAGGAATGCGGTAAGATGGTCAACAGTTGTAATGCCGACCAACATCAGATGATCCAAAACTGAATCACGTACAACAAAAATTGCTTGACAGTCCAAGAAATAAAATGAGATAGGCCGCTTCTTATGTTGACGGGCCGCTGGCTCTTTTGCGATTGGAGGCGCTGTGTGATCTTATGCGCTAACGGGAGTTAGTTATCTGGTGAGCCGCTGGCGCTTTTGCGATTGGAGGCCTTGTGTGATCTTATGCGCTAACGGGAGTTCGTTATCAAATGGGTACGGGAACATTCAGCTCCTATTGCGCTATAATAATATATAGCAATTTCTGAGTCCAGAATATTTATATCCGAGTACTCACTCTAAATAAAGATCTTTTGTGATTGGAGGCGAATCACATGATTTATATCTTTTACCGATGCCATTTTATGTCAAACTCTGGATAAATTTTGATGTAATACGTGATATTTATTAAAGAATAAGCAATATTTTGGCGGCCCAATTTAATAATTTCACTTCTGCGTGATGTTTTTGGAGTGTACATTAAACATAGTCGTCAGGCAGCGAGAATTTTCAAGCGCAAAATTAATTTCGATTTCCGTGGTATAACCTTTTTAACCTTTTTCGAGACTTAGACCAAAAAAATGTGTTCAAAGAATGTGCTCAATTATAGGACGCAACACACACCCCACCCACTTCCTAGAACATGTAATTTGACAAGAAACTGCGTCCTTTAGTTGAATTTTTATGGTACATCGACTTCGCTATCTCGGGGCAGATCCATGCGATTATGAGCATGACTCTCAAGTTCAAACTCGAGAGCACCGCGGAGAAGGATGTAGAGCTCCGGCAGGTGGTGAGCAGGTAGGAGATTATGCAGCACAACAACACCCTGGACACCACCTATGTGAACAATGAGTACCGAGTCCTGACTTCTACGCAAAGGGAAAGGGGTACTATGCCATCGGATGTAATGAGGGCTTCACAGAATTCAGCTTACACACAAACATAGAAACACCTGTTGCAGTGCCACTCTCCCCCCTCCTCGAGAACACACACACGTGAACCTGGTCTTGATGCAGGACAAGCTGTTCATCCGGGTGTACACCGAACATCTTACTGATGTAACGATGACCTCTCCACGACTTCAGGTCTGGCATGATGAGAACGACCAGGAACTAAAATGTGCAAGCTCTAAACAGCAAATCCTACATGTAGATTGAAAGTACCAGCAGGTCCAGGCCACGGCTAACCAGCGTCTAGAGTTGACATTGCAACAAGGTGCCTCGGATTGTGTAGCTGTAGCAGTCTTGGTTCAGAATGGAGGGGTGGTCCAGAACATGGGGAGCTAGACGACTTCAAACTTGTGGTGGCTGGGACCAACGTTCTCGGTGGTGTGTGATCTGGCTGATTGCTGTCTCTATCTACAGAAAGTGAAGTCATATGCCCTACTCCGCCTAACCAGTGGCCACGAGGATCTCGAGTTGGCATCGACGGTCAGTACTACCTCAGAGATAGGGACATCCCGCCTAACCATGGCAACCAGCTCAGCTTTCATGTGGGGGGCTTGCTCGGAAAGCGAGCAGGCACTCGCACAGTTGGCGTGACGGTGCTGTACTTTGGCTATGCTAAAGTTTGTGTATTAGGCACCACTGGTATTCAGCCTGAGCGCACCTATACTACGATTCCTGTCATCACCGCACCATACGCAGCCACCACTACTATGGCCTCTGCTGTCTTTTGAGCTGCCGATGCCTCATAGTCAAGCATTGGTTCGGAGACATTTATGGCCTCGTAGTACTCGTCGAGACCCCCATGGCCTCTTTGATGTTCAAGGTGGTTTGAGCCGTTTATTGCCGTCGGCGTACCTCCCTTTGGTACATATGCTCGAGCCCTTTACTTTACTCAAACTTTGTTTAACATCTGAAGTGTCTACTTTTACATCACATCTTAGCACTTAGCAATACATGATAATTATAATCGAATCACTCCTGTGTTCATTGTGTTTATATCCCGCCGTGCCATGCACATGTCAAATACTTACAATCACAACACAAAGTGCTATGATAAACAAGCTAACAATAGCGATTTAAAAAATAAATCAAACTTCACGATTAAATCGAAAAAAACCGTGCAAGTCTAATTCCAGCCATCACAGCCATCTGGGCCGCCAAACATTGCTAAATTGTTAATTGTATGACGTCTCTGTACAGGGTTCCCACACCTTGGCGAGAATATTTTTCCATACCTTTTCCATACTTTTTCCAGATCAAATTAAGGTTTTTCCATAGCCATTTAAAGACATTTTAATAGTGGACATTTGGGGAAAATAAAAACTTAAAAAAATTATTTTTAACATTTGAAGCTTTTAATTGGTTCTATTTTGTACATCATATCACAGTTAAACATGAGAAAACAATGCATAAGTAAATTTCATAATTAAACTAGTAAAATATCCCATATATAGCACTGACACACACACAAACACTATGGGTAAACTGTTAAAATAGCACATAGATATGATATATGGATGAGGGATATAGCAGTCCTTTGATCCAAGAAAATGTTCATTTGCAGACCAAGAGAAGGCTATCTTTAATAATTTACCACTGGAATGTCTGGCTTAGTTAAAGAGCCAGTCACTTCAGTGATAAATTTTCAAAAATAGTCTTTTCTTGGTCTGCTAATGGACATTTTCTAAGACTGTTAGACAATAGCAAAAGTAAAGTAAAAATATTATTGTTGAATATTAGGGAACTAATTTGACTTAATGACTTAGTATTTAATACAAGGATCTGTATCCCTTTATTTATTTAGATGAGGAATACTGGGATAGCATTGGGCAAAAGCAGAAAATAGCACATTAATAGTAATAGCACATTAGAGCAAATAACACACATATACTATAACTATAATAAGTAAACAGTTAAAATAGCAAATAGATATCACATGTACGTATGGATGAGGGATATAGCACTGAGCTAGTAGCACTCCTTTGATCAAAGAAAATGTTCATTTGCAGACCAAGAGAAACCTATCTTTAATAATTTACCACTGGAATGTCTGGCTTAGTTAAAGAGCCAGTCACTCCAGTGATACATTTTCAAAAATAGTCTTCTCTTGGTCTGCTAATGGACATTTTCTAAGACTGTTAGACAATAGTAAAAGTAAAGTTAAAATATTATTGTTGAATATTTGGGAACTAATTTGACTTAATGACTTAGTATTTAATTTAAGGATCTGTATCCCTTTATTTATTTAGATGAGGAATACTGGGATAGCATTGGGCAAAAGCAGAAAATGTTCATTTGCAGACCAAGAGAAGGCTATTTTTAATAATTTAGCACTGAAATGTCTTGCTTTGTTAAAGAGCCAGTCACCCCAGTGATAAATTTTCAAAAATAGTCTTCTATAGTTTTCTACGCAGTTTATACAATCACAGCGGCTACCGGAACCCAATCCTAACTTATTCAGATACGTATTGCTCACGCGATGTATTTGAGCTTGGCGGTTACCAGTACCCAATCCAGATTTGTGAAAGCGGGAACAAGGAAGTGTTTGTTGACAAAATGGCTGCCGGGAAAAATTACAAATCCCAATATTTTAATTTTCCATACCTTTTCCATAGCGGTACCGCGAAATATCAAATTTTCCATAGCTTTTCCAGCCCTGGAAATGGTTTTCTTAAATTTCCATACTTTTTCCAGACTTCCATACCTGCGTGGGAAACCTGTCTGTATGACCTCGCCAAGACCCTTAATTGGTGAGGATTTGTCAATGCACTGCCTTTCACCGAGGATCAGGCTGAAATTAGACAACAGTGTTTCCAGGTATTCGAAGAGGTGTTCAACGATGGTCGGATGAGCGATGGTCGTCTGTCTAGAGTTTGCCCAAGCTGTACGTGAGAGGACAGGAGTCGACGTAGGTGATGAAATCCGAGAGGCTCTCTTGAGGCCCTCTACTACCCACCCAGTGGCTATTAGCGGGAACCTCACCAGCTACTTGAGGCTGCATGCCGCAAGGGTCACAATATCACCCTGGAGACTGTCAGCCAGTGGTTCCTCAGGCAGGCGATGTGGCAGATATAGACCTCATCCACACCACATTCAGTGAGCACACTTCGAGGAACCTGTTCCGAACAGAGTACACCAGGCGGACGTGCTGTTCCATCCGCATGACAGAGGGGGGACACAAGACCTACAAGTCATGCACCTGATTAGGAAGAAGCCGGCAGATGCGATCAGAGCCCCAACTGTTGCCAATCGCACTAGAGATGAAGGAGACGAGGCGCACCTTCCATCTGATGCCCTGGTTCGGTACCTGTATGAGCCTGGTGAGCTGGAAGGTGGTCGACGGCGCGCAACAAATGATAACTGGTCGATAGATGTCCACATACTTGACCGGAATGTGAAGGTGGCTGGAGAGCCTTCGCTGTAGTACCTGGCACGCTCGGAGAGCAGTCCTACGCGGCCCTTTATACGAGAGGAGCTTCAGATCATGCCTATGAACACTCAGCTTCCTCCACCCGGAGTGCTTACATCAAGTAGAGGTCCTCCAGATCATATGCCCGGACTATCGGCATGGCCGCTGGATCCATGACAGGCTGTGCCCCATGATACTTGATGGGCTCGATGTGGACACCATCTGGCAGCACATGTTGCTTGTCGTAGTAGGCAGAAAGGCCAAGTTTCCTCTGCTCATATGTGACCATACCACCTGCTTCCATGCGGAGGCCTTGGTTTGCAGCACCATCCACCGCACCATGGAAGGCACTGTAGAACCTCTGCCAGGAGACCTCATTCTGGCGCTTAGACATTCCCTTAGCCGGGCACTGTACCATACCCTCTCTCCACGTAGTAGCACTTGGAGCAGAGAGATCCCACATGTACGTTCGAACTCGAGCTTGAACAGTCCCGGACCATTTGTCCCAAGCTAGCCAATCCCGCGTATGGGCTTCATATTCCACGCCCATCTCTGGACGTATTACCTCATCGAGGCTGTTTGCAGCTATAGCGATGTAGGCAGAATCTGTGTCCATCTGCAGGTACGTAAAGCTGTCACGAAGTACATAGCAATCTAGGAAGCATAGTAGAACTCCAGCACTCTCAGCTTCGCAAGTTTGTATACTGCTATCCCCACCTGGAAGGGTCGACGAACAGTGATTCTTGACTTACATCTCTGTAGCTCGTTGGGCTCACCAATCTCCTCGAACCAGGTACTGTACAGGGCTCTATCTACCACTCATTCATCCTTAGTGAAGCTGGTATTGCTATGACACTCGAGAGCCTCAATCAGCTTACCCAATTTTAGGGAATCCATTTTATATTTTAGAATCATCCCTAGCAACCAAAAATTCTGAGGAAATCTTGTCACTTGCACTACTTTGCATGATTTCCACAGCCATTATCGGCACTCTGTTAGTCTGGGTAGTGCTCCTATATAAAGGAGGATAAATTATGAAATACAATACAATGCCAGATATCTTATAATTATATGCATGCAGCGTGTGGGTTAGTTTGTTTATGACAATAGCTCTAACTTAGGTAACGTTCTGAGTAGGCTTGCACGATATTGTCCTAGGAGGTATCGCGATATATCATGGTGAGAAAATCGCGATATTTCGATATATCGTATAGCCTATTTTAGGGTATATGAATTCACAGGGTGAATTGGTCTTGGATTGAATTAGACCGCACAGTTTGGCTTATGTAGACACATCGGCTTTGCTATGAGTTTTCATATCAGTTTTAGCCGAATATGACTTATAATTGGTAAATTTCAACAAAAATCTTTAGTCGCCAAGATGCTTAAAGAACGATCGTTAATAACACGAAAATAGGACACAAGTTCCCGGTATAAATTTTTGACGCCTTACACGTTGGCTTAATGTATACCCTGTCCATCATTGCGGGAGTGAAATTATTACATTGCACAACCTAAATATTGTGTACTCTGTTATAATCATCGTTTACAACATCAAAAGTAATCCAAAAATTTGACATTTCATGTCATCTTTGTGAAAATGTACAAATCACATAACATTAGGAATGTGCTTTAGATCCATAGATTGAAGGAAATTTAAATTTCCCCTTTCTCCGAGATCTAACAATACTCACCATTCTGTTACTTCTGATATACAGCTGGCCCTGACAGCTGGCTCTAGGACTATAGACTTAGAAAGCTTTCCCGACTGCTTGGAACCGGGTACCCGGATCCCAACTGCCGAGTACCCGTCTACCATAGAGCTCATATTGTTTGCATAGCCACCAAACAAGAGAAATCCATGGCTTGCCTCCGTGGGGCTGGGAGGCTGGGTCCGTAACAGAATGGTGAGTATTGTTAGATCTCGGAGAAAGGGAAATTTAAATTTCCTTCATTCTCCTTCGATCAATACTCACCATTCTGTTACTTCTGATATACACCAGATTTGGTCAGTAACCTGGTGGGAAGGGGCAAGCCATAACTGCTACTTTTGCCCCTTGGAGAAAGAGCTAGACTTAAAAAACTTGACTAAAGGAGACCTAAAAAAGGACCGTCAAGTTAACGGAACCGAATCACATTCGCATCACTGCACCCCCCCCCTTTTTCTCCTAAGAAAAGGGAGAGAACTCACGAACATGTATCTCGCCTGAAAACCAAATATGCCAAGAGGGTTAACTGCTCTTTGCATATAATACACATGTATTAGCCTGGGAATGAGCATGAATACATAAGATGAATGAACATGATATATAGACATAATACAAAAAACTCAATCTTGAATTACCTCATGATAAATGGGTTCCAGACGTACCGCCTCCAACCATTCACTTGTCCGGCCATCAGTGACACACTCTGGTTGTCATCCTCTCGTTCGACCATGTCTGCTTCTAAATTCTTTCTTACCAAAGTCAAAAAAGGGAGAAGAGCAGTGTGGTCGCTTAACTATCGTTTCAAAACAGCTAAAGCGAGTGGATTGGCTTAGTCTGACACATCCCTCATATAGTAATCCGTGAATGAGGACTCACAGTGCCATTGTGCAATGGCCATGATGTCCTCTAACGGAACACCACTGTAAAGGGCGGTCGAGGCGGCTATTCCTCTAACATTGTGTGCCCTTGCGCATTGCACCTGGTTCCCAGTCGCCATCTCATGAGTAGTCTAAATGCATTCGACTACCCAACAAGAGATAGTATCCATGGATGCGGCGCCATAAGGCTTCTTATGGCAGATCCATAGATGTCTATCGTTCGACCGTAACGAGTCTGTCCGTTTCCTGTACTTAGTCAAAGCACGGACCGGCCACCAGACACTGGCATCACGATCAAACCTTGTTAGTTTTGGTATAATGATCGGTTTGCCGGGATATCTCAAAGATTGATTCTTTGACATAAACTCCTCTCTTGGCAGAAGATGCAGACCCTCTCCGGAGACAATAAATCGGTCCCTCTCTGCTGAAAGCGCATGGATCTCACTGCGCCTTCTAGCTGAGGAAGCTGCCAATAGAAAGACCGCCTTTAGAGTCAAATGCTTTAGACTAGCCGAATGCAACGGTTCGAAAGGGTGCTTCGCCAGTACATTAAGCACTAAAGATAGACTCCAGGCTGGAATGACTACCGGTTGTCTCGGTCGGAGATTGCTCATTCCATTCACCATCACATTTAACTGGGCCACCTCTGGACTATCCCTGTTGGCTAGACAAGAGATAACTGATGCCAAAGCTGACTTGTATCCAGCAATTGTGACGGGAGCTAGTCCTGAAAAGAACAGCTCACAGAGAAAGTCTGCTATTTGCTGAATAGTGGATTGAAAGGTATCAATACCCTTTTCTTCACACCAGTCTGCATGTCTGTTAACCTTGTTGTTATATGACTTGAAGGTTGACCTCCTTCTCGCAGCCGCGATGAAATCAGCAGCTTGTCGAGAAAAGCCTTCCGATGTGGAACATTGTTTGATAACATCCACGCAGTCAATTTGAACATTTCTGGACGCTCGTGTAGGAAGCGTCCCTTGGCCTGGGAGATTATGTTCGGAATCTCGGGTAACTGCACTGGGTTTTCCACCAGCAGATCTAGAAGATCCGTGAACCACGCCCTGCTGGGCCAATACGGCGCTATTAGCAGGACCAGACACGGTTCCTCCCTGATCTTCACCAATACCTTCGGCAGAAGAATGGTGGGTGGGTACGCGTAAGCGTGCATCCCCCTCCAGCTTATCGCCAGAGCGTCTGTATCGACGGCATTTGGATCTGGAATCGGCGAGACATAAGTCATGATTTGAGCATTTTCCCTTGTGGCGAACAAGTCCACGTTGGGTTTGCCCCAATGCTCGAAGATCCTTCGTAGAACTGGAGGGTTGAGGGACCATTCGAGACAAAGCATCTGCCAATGTTCAATCGCCCAGGAATGTGATCTGCTTTCAAAACAACCGAGTAATTCCTGCACCATTGAATCAAGTGCCACACTTTGATACACACTGTGTGTGACTTGGTCCCGGCTTGGCGATTTATGTATGATACTACCGTCGAATTGTCCGACCGTATCAATATCACCTTGCCCCTGACCATTGGAAGAAACTGTTCCAATGCCAGTTCCACTGCCATCATTTCCAACAGATTGATATGCAGCTGACTCTCCTGGAGAGTCCATGTGCCCGAGACTGCAGGAAATGTCAATTTCCCTTTCTCCGAGATCTAACAATACTCACCATTCTGTTACTTCTGATATACAGCTGGCCTTGACAGCGGCTCTAGGATTATAGACTTAGAAAGCTTTACCGACTCCTGGGAACCGGGTACCCGGCTCCCCACTGCCGAGTACCCGTTTACCATAGAGCTCATATTGTTTGCATAGCCACCAAACAAGAGAAAACTATGGCTTGCCTCCGTGGGGCTGGGAGGCTGGGTCCGTAACAGAATGGTGAGTATTGTTAGATCTCGGAGAAAGGGAAATTGACATTTCCTGCATTCTCCTTCGATCAATACTCACCATTCTGTTACTTCTGATATACACCAGATTTGATCAGTAACCTGGTGGGAAGGGGCAAGCCATACATGCTAATTTTGCCCCTTGGAGAAAGATTTTAGACTTCAAACTTGACTAACGGAGACCTAAAAGGACCGTCAAGTTCACGGAACCGAATCACATTCGCGTCACAGCCCCCACCCCTTTTTCCTCCTAAGAAAAGGGAGAGAACTAACGAACATGTATCTCGCCTGAAACACCAATATGCCAAGAGGGTTAACTACTCCCTGCATATCGCTTGTATTAGCCTGGGAATGAGCATGAATATATAAGATGAATGAACATGATACATATACATAATACAAAAAACTCTCACTTGTTGAATTACCTTATGATAACAGGACTTCAGACGTACCGCCTACAACCATACACCGGTTCGGCCATCAGTGACACAATCTGGTTGACATCCTCTCGCTTGACCATGCCTGCTTTAGGTTCTTTTCTTACCAAAGTGAAAAAAGGGGAAAAGCAGTGTGGTCACTAACTATCGTTTCAAAACAGCTAAAGCGAGTGGATTGGCTGAGTCTGACACATCCCTCATATAGTAATCCGTAAATGAGGACTCACAGTGCCATTGTGCAACGGCCATGATGTCCTCTAACGGAACACCATTGTAAAGGGCGGTCGAGGCGGCTATTCCTCTAACATCGTGTGCCCTTACGCCCTGCACCTGGTGCCCAGTCGCCATCTCATGAGTAGTCTGAATGCATTCGACCACCCAACGAGAGATAGTATCCATGGATGCGGCGCCATAAGGCTTTTTATGGCAGATCCACAGATGTCTATCGTTCGACCGTAACGAGTCAGTCCGTTTCTTGTACTTAGTCAAAGCACGGACCGGGCACCAGACACTGGCATCACGATCAAACCTGGTTAACTTCGGTATAATGATCGGTTTGCCGGGATATCTCAAAGATTGGTTCTTTGACATAAATTCTGCTCTTGGCAGAAGACGCAGACCTTCTCCAGAAACAATAAATCGGTTCCTCTCTGCCGAAAGCGCATGGATCTCACTGCACCTTCTAGCTGAGGAAGCTGCCAATAGAAAGACCGCCTTTAGAGTCAAATGCTTTAGACTAGCCGAACGCAACGGTTCGAATGGGTGCTTGGCCAGTACATTAAGCACTAAAGATAGACTCCAGGCTGGAATGACTACCGGTTGTCTCGGGCGGAGATTGCTCATTCCCTTCAACATCACGTTTAACTGGGCCACCTCTGGACTATCCCTGTTGGCTAGACAAGGGATAACTGATGCCAAAGGTGACTTGTATCCAGCAATTGTGACGGGAGCTAGTCCTGTAAAGAACAGCTCACAGAGAAAGTCTGCTATTTGCTGAATAGTGGATTGAAAGGTATCAATACCCTTTTCTTCACACCAGTCTGCAAATCTGTTAACCTTGTTGTTATATGACTTGAAGGTTGACCTCCTTCTCGCAGCCGCGATGAAATCAGCAGCCTGTCGAGAAAAGCCTTCCGACGTGGAACGTTGTTTGACAACATCCACGCAGTCAATTTGAACATTTCGGGACACTCGTTTAGGAAGCGTCCCTTGGCCTGGGAGATTATGTTCGGAATCTCGGGCAACTGCACAGGATTTTCCACCAGCAGATCTAGAAGATCCGTGAACCACGCCCTGCTCGGCCAATACGGCGCTATTAGCAGGACCAGACACGGTTCCTCCCTGACCTTCACCAATACCTTCGGTAGAAGAATGGTGGGTGGATACGCGTAAGCGTGCATCCCTCTCCAGCTTATCGCCAGAGCGTCTGTATCGACGGCATTTGGATCTGGAATCGGCGAGACATATGTCATGATTTGAGCATTTTCCTTTGTGGCGAACAAGTCCACGTTGGGTTTGCCCCAATGCTCGAAGATCCGTCGCAGAACTGGAGGGTTGAGGGACCATTCTGTTGGCAGGATTCTCTGTCTGCGAGACAAAGCATCCGCCAGAATGTTCAATCGGCCAGGAATATGAGCTGCTTTCAAAACAACCGAGTAATTCCTGCACCATTGAATCAAGTGCCACACCCTGATGCACAGGGTGGGCGACCTGGTCCCTCCTTGGCGATTTATATATGATACTACTGTCGAATTGTCCGACCGTATCAATATCACCTTGCCCCTGATCATCGGAAGGAACTCTTCCAACGCCAGTTCCACTGCCATCATTTCCAACAGATTGATATGCAGCTGACTCTCCGGGAGAGTCCATGTGCCCGAGACCTGGTGTTCTCCCAGGCAGGCACCTCACCCTTCCAGCGATGCATCCGTGTAAACGGACAGCTGGGGGTGGGGTAGGTGCAGCGAAACCCCTATTAGGAGATTCTGACGCTGTTTCCACCATAGAAGATGCGATATTATCGGCTCCAAAACTGGCACCAGTTTTGACAGGGGTTCTGTTCTCTGTTTCCACAGAGACATCAGATACAACTGGATAGGTCTTCGCATTAGAGCAGCGTACGGGATAACCTGCTCCATGGAGACCATCATGCCCAGCATCTGAAGGAACCGCCTTGCCTGAATGTGGTTTCCCACTCGAAAACTCCCGAGGATGGCTAACAGAGACACCACTCTGGGCTCTGACGGGTAAACCCTGCCCTCCTCGAGGTCGAATCGCATCCCCAAATAAACGAAATGTTGAGTGGGTGTCAACTCGGATTTCTCCTCGTTGACTATCCAGCCTAGATCTGAAAGTAACTTCAGAGTCAGAGCAGTATCCACGTTCAACCTGGCTGCCGAGTCTGCCTTGAGCAGCCAGTCGTCTATGTAGGTGTGTAGCGCCACGTTCTCTTTTCTGAGAAACGCTGTCACCGCAAGGACCACTCTTGTGAAAACCCTCGGAGCTGTCGACAGGCCAAACGGGAGAACTGTAAACTCCCATACTTGATTCTGAAACGCAAATCTCAGAAACCTGTGCCAACTCCGATTGATCGGAATGTGGAAATATGCATCTTTCAGATCGATCGATACACACCACATTCCTTTCCTCAATCCCGCCATTACCGACCTCGGTGTTTCCATCTGGAACCGAGGCGTATGGATAAACCAATTTAATGGCTTGAGATTGAGTATGGGTCTCCATCCCCCCGTGCTCTTGGGGACAAGGAACATGTTTGAATAGAAGCCTGGAGTGTTCCGGTTTGCTGGTTTTATTGCTCCCTTCAGAAGCAAACCCGACACTTCCTTTTGAACGGCTTCTAACTTGTCTGGCTCCCTTGGTACGGGTGTCCAGACTGGTGCCAAAGACAGATTTTGTGGCGGAAAGTCCCACCACTCCGGCATGTAACCCTGGGATAACCATCCCAGGACCAGACTGTCTGACGTCACACCTCGCCAAACCTCGACGAAACGCATGAGCCTTCCACCCACCATAGACGCCTCGACGTCTAACGGGGTTGTCCGGCTCGCAGTCCGCCCCCCCCCCTTTCTTAACGAGCGAGAGAACCATTTCGTTCTAGGTACGACGGGTATAACTGGCACCGCTGTTCCTGTTGCACAGGTGCGGTCCAGGCGGATATGAAGGGAGCTTGCGTACCCTCAGGTACGCTTCGGCCCCTTCTGTCCGCCCTTTGAGGCCTTACCCTTACCCTTCCCCTTACCACCTCTAGGGCGGTCAGGAGCAACATTGGGGAGGGTAGGCGCCTCTACAGCCTTCCTGGGTTTCTTCGCCGGCGGCGGCTCCGAGAACCCAGCCGAAACAGACGTCGCAATAGGCCTGGCTTTCGCCTTGCCCTTATGCTTTTTCTGTTTCTTTGAAGGCTGTCCGGTTAGCGGCTTGCCCACAGCCCCTAGTGCGTGCGCTTGCCGCACCAGCTCTAGCTGTAGATTTACCGCTAACCGATTCTGCGCAATACTGGCGGTGTCCTCTAAGATGGCCCGCGCTTGGCCACCAAAGATGCTAGGCCCTGTCAGGGGCGTCCCAAGAAGACGCTCCCTGACTGCCGTAGCCGGACGCATATGGTCAATGACCATTTGCCTCCTGGACTTCGTCACACGCGCTTGCACCCTTGCCAATGCGTCCATTGACAGCACCAAGCCGTCATTAACGCACGATAGCGCCACAGGTGGCACAGGGTGGCCTGCCCCCGCTTCAGCCCACACCGACTGAAGTAGACGATAGGAGTGATTGACAGCGCTCATGGCTGCCCTCACACCCTCATCGCATAGGGCCAGGACTTCTTCCTGGTGTACCTGGGCCTTATCCACTAGTGCCGGACCGGGACCACCCGACCCGGCACTCTGGACGCCCAGTACCCATCGGTCATCCTCCGTGACCGACGGGACTACACCATACCTGTCGTATTCACCCCGCGGAATACGACACCTTGCCCGCACCTCCCTGGAGGCCGCAGGGAGCTGACCCTTGGTCATTAGTTGTTTACTATAAATAGCATCCAACAAATCAATGAACCGTGGATCCAGTCCCACTGACTGGATCCGGGCCGCGGGCAAAATCCCCGTCCTAATCGACGCAACCGACGGACGGGGCGCATCTTCATCGGCCGTGGCCGAAACCACAGACGGGTCAACTCTGGCTAGCCACGCCAGAGCATCAGACCAATCTAACTCCGAAGAAGATACCCCCCCAAAAACACGTCACCCGTTGACATGCTTACGGGTCTGCCAGCCATGGCCTCGCGGCCAGGAGCCACGGCTGACACGCCAGGCACTCCGCTACCACATGGTTCCGCCGCCACCCCATGAAACACTCCGGTCCATGGGGTAGGTCCGCACGGAAAACCGTACGGACCCGTAACCGTCGCGGAACCATAGCCGGCCACGGGCGCCAACGGCACCCCATGTCCGGCTGCCGGACCAGGCGAGATAGGTGAGTACCACGCCTGGCCCGGCACACCCGTTCCCCTGACGGCTGGTGACAAACCAAGCCGCGCGGAACCGGTGCACGGTAACGGATTGGCCTCAGCCGCAGGTGGAGCCGCTGACCTGGCTTGCGCCAAACCAGACAAATGGAGGCCGGTTCCGTCCAGGACGGAATCAACCTCCATATTCTCAACCTGCGGCTTCACGGGCCGCAGCAACCTCTCCTCCTCGTCTTCAGACTCCGAAGAGCCGTCACTAGACGAATAAACCGTGGAGCCGTCCTGGCGGACGGCTCCCACACCTGACGGACCGGCCACCGCTACTGGACCACCCGGAGGTGGCCGCAGAGACAGAACCCGTCTGGCCGAAGCCAGACGGGCCCGCCAGGGGGCCGTACGAGACGGCCCCCTCGGTAACCAGTCCAGAATCCTGTCCGAAGACAGGATCCGTACCAGGCATGGGGAGAAACTGCCCCCCAACCTTTGGTAGCAGGGACGACACCAGCGTGGGCAGAACGCTATGCAGAAAACCCTGCATAGCCGGACCAAACCACGCCGGCGGTGCCATCTCCACCACCTCCAGCTGGGGACGTGGAGCACCCCCACCGGCCGAACCGGGCGCTCCACGATTTCCTCTCGGACCGCCTGACCGCGCGTCAGACCCAGCCAAGTCCTTCTGGGCAAGGAACTTAACCATCGTTTCGACGGACCACACTGCACAAACATTACACCTATGATCTATATTACACAGGGCACACCTAAAACAGACATGGTCCTTGAACATTACACGGACAAACTTATGGCAGTCGTCACATGATGGCGGGGCTGGCTTGGCCTATAAAATAAGCACAAACCTACAATAAACAAGCGGAACGAGACACGGATGGAAGGCAGACAATTAATTTTCAAATATTTTGACTCATAAATTAACCGTAACCTCCCGCACCCCACCCCGCCACGTTACAACAACGATCGCATTGATTATGACGACAAGAACGCGGCGGGCACAACACACCCATAATAGATCCTACAGGATGTGTAACGGCTCCAGGAATCATATCGCATAGCATTCAGGGTATATTTACTAATCAATATAAATTATACTCCTAACGAACGCAGCACGATATGTGAAGAAAACAACAAAATGTATAACAACTGCGGTCTCACACGGTAAAACCGCAGACCACACATCTACTCAAGAATTTTGAAACCACCGATCATTGCAAACCGATCGTGATCGCACGTAAACTTGATCATTCTAAAGTTTCCGGTACCATTTTTTAGTACGCAGCACCCAGAACAAGATGCGCGAATTAATGAAAAAATTTTTCTTCACATAAGCATCCGAGCGACCGGGTGTGACGTCACCCGCTCGGATTCTACGGAGAACGACGTCAGCCGATATTCGTGTTAGAAATACCGTAGCAAACACCTATTTTCATATCTGCCGATCGCCTGTTGGGGTTTAAAGAAGGCGATCGTCTGGCATATATCGTTGCTAGCACACGTCCCAGATTCTATGGGGTCAGAAATTGGAACATGCGACACAACGAAATTTAGAGACCTAAGTCTTTTAACTATGGATATAAAGAACAATACAACCTGGTTGTCTTGGGCGGTATTCTCCATAGTCCTTAGTTATCCTTTCAGAACACACAAACTATCACTGATTAAAGACTTAGATTCTTTTAAAAAACACTAAAATCCTTAATGCGAAAAGCATGTATTGCACTTGTTGCTATGCAAACAAGAATGAGCTCTATGGTAAACGGGTACTCGGCAGTGGGGAGCCGGGTACCCGGTTCCCAGGAGTCGGTAAAGCTTTCTAAGTCTATAATCCTAGAGCCGCTGTCAAGGCCAGCTGTATATCAGAAGTAACAGAATGGTGAGTATTGATCGAAGGAGAAATGGTGTTCTCCCAGGCAGGCCCCCACCCCTCCAGCGATGTATCCGTGTACACGGACAGCTGGGGGTGGGGTAGGTGCAGCGAAACACCATCTAGGAGATTCTGACGTTTTTCCACCATACAAGATGCGACATTATCGGCACCAAAAACTGGCACCAGTTTTGACAGGGGTTCTGTTCTCTGTTTCTAGAGACATCAGATACAACTGGATAGGTCTTCGCATTTAGAGCAGCGTACGGGATCACCTGCTCCATGGAGACCATCATCTGAAGAAACCGCCTCGCCTGAATGTGGTTTCCCACTCGAAAACTCTTGAGGATGGCCAACAGAGACACCACTCTGGGCTGACGGGTAAACCATGCCCTCCTCGAGATCGAATCGCATCCCTAAATAAACGAAATGTTGAGTGGGTGTCACTCGGATTTCTCCTTGTTGACTATCCAGCCTAGATCTGAAAGTAACTTCAGAGTCAGAGCAGTATCCACCTCTAACCTGGATGCCGTATCTGCTTTGATCAGCCAATCGCCTATGTAGGTGTGTAGCGCCACGTTCTCTTTTCTGAGAAACGCTGTCACCGCAAGGACCACTCTTGTGAAAACCCTTGGAGCTGTCGACAGGCCGAATGGGAGGATTTAAACTCCCATACTTGATTCTGAAACGCAAATCTCAGAAACCTGTGACAACTCCTGTTCATTGGAATGTGGAAATATGCATCTTTCAAATCGATCGACACACACCACATTCCCTTCCTCAATCCTGCCATTACTGACCTCTGCGTTTCCATCTGGTTTTATTGCTCCCTTCAGAAGCAAACCTGACACTTCGTTTTGAATGACTTCTAACTTGTCTGGTTCCCTTGGTACGGGTGTCCAGACAGGTGCCAAAGACAGATTCTGTGGCGGAAAGTCCCACCACTCCGGCATGTATCCCTGGGATAACCATCCCAGGACCAGACGTCACACCTCGCCAAGACTCGACGAAACGCATGAGCCTTCCACCCACTATAGACGCCTCGACGCCTAATGGGGTTGTCCGGCTCGCGGTCCGCTCCACCCCCCCCCCCCTCTCTTAACGAGAGAGAGAGAGAGAGAACCATTTCGGTCTTGGCTCGGCTGGTCTAACTGGCACCGCTGTTCCTGTCGCACAGGTGCGGTCCAGGCGGATACGAAGGGAGCTCTCGTACCCGCAGGTACGATCCGCTCCCTTCTTTCCGCCCTTTGAGGACTTACCCTTCCCCTTCCCCTTCCCACCTCTAGGGCGATCAGGTGCAACATTGGGGAGGGTAGGGGCCTCCACAACCTTCCTGGCTTTCTTCGCCGGCGGCGGCTGAGAAAAGCCAGACGAAGCAGCAGCCGCACCAGGCTTAGCTTTCGCATTGCCTTTATGCGCGTGCGCTTGTCGCACCAGCTCTAGCTGTAAGTTCACCGCCAACCGATTCTGCGCAATGCTAGCCGTGTCCTCTAAGATGGTCCGCGCCTGGCCACCGAAGATGCTAGGACCTGTCAGGGGCGTCCCAAGAAGACGCTCCCTGACGGCCGTAGCCGGACGCATATGGTCAAGAACCATTTGCCTCCTGGACTTAGTAACACGCGCCTGCACCCTTGCCAGTGCATCCATAGACAGCACCAGGCCGTCATTGACGCATGAAAGTGCCACAGGTGGCACAGGGTGGCCTGCCCCCGCCTCAGCCCACACCGACTGAAGAAGGCGATAAGAATGGTTGACAGCATTCATAGCTGCCCTCACACCCTCATCACATAGGGACAGGACTTCCTCGTGGTGTCCCTGGGATTTGTCCACCAGTGCCGGACCGGGGCCACCCGCTCCAGCACTCTGGACACCCAGAACCCCTCGGTCATCCTCGGTAACCGATGGTACCACACCATACCTGTCGTATTCCCCCCGTGGAATACGACACCTCGCCCGCACCTCCCTGGAGGCCGCAGGGAGCTGGCCCTTGGTCATGAGTTGCTTACTATAATAAATAGCCTCTAGCAACTCAATAAACCGTGGATCCAGTCCAATGGACTGGATCCGGGCTGTGGGCAAGATCCCCGTCCTAATCGATGCAACCGATGCACGGGGCGCATCCTCCTCGGCCGTGGCCGAAACCACAGACGGGTCTACCCTGGCTAGCCAAGCCAGAGCCTCAGACCAGTCTATTTCCGAGGAGGACACACCCATGAACACGTCACCCATTGACGCGTTCACGGACCTACCAGCCACGACCTCCTGGCTAGGAGCCGTGGCTGACACGCCAGGAACTCCGGTACCATACGGTTCCGCCGCCACCCCATGGAATACACCAGTCCATGGAGTAGGCCCGCACGGAAAACTGTGTGGACCCGTAGCAGACACGGAACCGTGGCCAGACATGGGCGACCTCCATATTCTCCACCCGTGGCATCACAGGCCGCAGCAACCTCTCCTGCTCGTCTTCAGACCCCGAAGAGTCGTCACTAGACGAAGAAACCGTGGAGCCGTCCTGGTGGACGGCTCCCATGCCTGACGGACCGGCCACCGCTACTGGACCACCCGGAGGTGGCCGCAGAGACAGAACCTGTCAGGCCGGAGCCCGACGGGACTGCCAGGGGGCCGTACGAGACAGCTCCCTCGGTGACCAGTCCAGAACCATGTCCAAGGACAGGGTCCGTACCAAGCATGGGGAGAGACTGCCCAACAACTTTCAGCAGCAGGGACGACACCAGCGTGGGCAGAACGCTATGCAGAAAGCCCTGCATAGCCGGACCAAACCACGCCGGCGGTGCCATCTCCGCCACCTCCAGCTGAAGACGTGGAGCGCCCCCAACGGCCGAACCGGACGCTCCACGATTTAATTTCGGACCGCCTGACCCTGCGCCAGACCCAGCCAAATCCTTCTGGGCAAGGAACTTCAACATCATATCCACGGACCACAATGCACACATTTTCGGCGATTTAACATAAGAGTAGGAATTTTATCAACAAATTTTGTCAATTCCGTAACTAGCAAACATTCATTGAAATAAAACATGCATAAAAACAAAAACCCTAAAATAAAATTACTGCTAATAAATATCCACTACCTGGTCTACAGATGCAATCTCAGTATTGCTTCATGTGTTTTCAAGGGTGAGGCAGTGTTGCCCACAACATCTGATTTTTGGGGGTCCCAAGGACCCCACACTCTCAGATTTGGGGGTCCTGGTGTAAAATCTGGGGGTCCCATGGGGTCCTCATCTGAAATACGGGGGTCCCATGTTTTTTTCTTAAAATAAACACAACACATTGATCTAATTATAAAGCACTTTATTAAACATGTTGAAAGCACTAGTTATAACATTGTGTAGAGAATATTAACTATGTATAGTTTATTAACCTTTAGCACTTAACATTTTTGGCCACTATTGTAGATCACCAAAATACCTATTTTTGAAAGTTTAACACTGGAATGACTGGCTCTAAACAGTGCCAGTCATTCCTGTGGTAAATTTTCAAAAATATGTATTCTGTGATCTACAATGGTGGCTAAAATTTATCTATTGAAATGCCCATTGTATATTTAACTAATAACATTTGAACTGCATGTCAATAAACAATAACTTAAAGCACTGTACTTGTTTGGTGTCTGACAAACCAACCAACCTACATTGACAACCTTGTATGATTAAGATTTCCAAAGACCACTACATTAGTAATTAGCAAAGACCACGGCATTAGTTTTTCTATAAAACCCTAACTTGACTTTGGACGAATTGAAAAATTACGAGTATCTGGGGCGTGTTTGCTCAAGGACGACTTGACTTACTTCGATATAATGCGCGCGTATTTTTTATAATGTAACTGGAATGACTAAATATAGTGGAATACATAGGCTAAGATTAGACAAAACAATAATTTATCAAAGATTATCTGTATAAATCAGATTAAAATGCATAATTAGTGAAAATATATCAGCCAATAACCGGATATGTCTAATTCATAGGGAGTAACTATGTAACGCGATTGCTGATTGGTTGAAGCATAGATAACGCATTAGCGTGTATCCAATAAGGACGCTTGTATCGGGGAGCTTTGAGCTATACGCCGTTTGGAAAAAATCAATATTTTAACGTATGCCTACCTGTAGATCGACGATATCGTTGAACATCGCTGCTGGGATGAGCTTTTTAGTTGAGAAATTGGGAACACCTAACGATTGCAGGAAATGTCAATTTCCCTTTCTCCGAGATCTAACAATACTCACCATTCTGTTACTTCTGATATACAGCTGGCTCTGACAGCGGCTCTAGGACTATAGACTTAGAAAGCTTTACCGACTCCTGGGAACCGGGTACTCGGCTCCCAACTGCCGAGTACCCGTTTACCATAGAGCTCATATTGTTTGCATAGCCACCAAACAAGAGAAAACTATGGCTTGCCTCCGTGGGGCTGGGAGGCTGGGTCCGTAACAGAATGGTGAGTATTGTTAGATCTCGGAGAAAGGGAAATTGACATTTCCTGCATTCTCCTTCGATCAATACTCACCATTCTGTTACTTCTGATATACACCAGATTTGATCAGTAACCTGGTGGGAAGGGGCAAGCCATACATGCTAATTTTGCCCCTTGGAGAAAGATTTTAGACTTCAAACTTGACTAACGGAGACCTAAAAAGGACCGTCAAGTTTACGGAACCGAATCACATTCGCGTCACAGCTCCCCCCCCTTTTTCCTCCTAAGAAAAGGGAGAGAACTAACGAACATGTATCTCGCCTGAAAACACCAATATGCCAAGAGGGTTAACTACTCCCTGCATATCGCTTGTATTAGCCTGGGAATGAGCATGAATATATACGATGAATGAACATGATACATATACATATAACAAAAAACTCTCACTTGTTGAATTACCTTATGATAACAGGACTTCAGACGTACCGCCTACAACCATTCACCGGTTCGGCCATCAGTGACACAATCTGGTTGACATCCTCTCGCCTGACCATGCCTGCTTTAGGTTCTTTTCTTACCGAAGTGAGAAAAGGGGAAAAGCAGTGTGGTCACTAACTATCGTTTCAAAAACAGCTAAAGCGAGTGGATTGGCTGAGTCTGACACATCCCTCATATAGTAATCCGTGAATGAGGACTCACAGTGCCATTGTGCAACGGCCATGATGTCCTATAACGGAACACCATTGTAAAGGGCGGTCGAGGCGGCTATTCCTCTGACATTGTCTGCCCTTACGCCTTGCACCTGGTGCCCAGTCGCCATCTCGTGAGTAGTCTGAATGCATTCGACCACCCAACGAGAGATAGTATCCATGGATGCGGCGCCATAAGACTTTTTATGGCAGATCCACAGATGTCTATCGTTCGACCGTAACGAGTCAGTCCGTTTCTTGTACTTAGTCAAAGCACGGACCGGGCACCAGACACTGGCATCACGATCAAACCTAGTTAACTTCGGTATAATGATCGGTTTGCCGGGATATCTCAAAGATTGGTTCTTTGACATAACCTCTGCTCTTGGCAGAAGACGCAGACCTTCTCCAGAAACAATAAATCGGTTCCTCTCTGCCGAAAGCGCATGGATCTCACTGCGCCTTCTAGCTGAGGAAGCTGCCAATAGAAAAACCGCCTTTAGAGTCAAATGCTTTAGACTAGCCGAACGCAACGGTTCGAAAGGGTGCTTGGCCAGTACATTAAGCACTAAAGATAGACTCCAGGCTGGAATGACTACCGGTTGTCTCGGTCGGAGATTGCTCATTCCCTCAACATCACATTTAACTGGGCCACCTCTGGACTATCCCTGTTGGCTAGACAAGGGATAAATGATGCCTAAGCTGACTTGTATCCAGCAACTGTGACGGGAGCTAGTCCTCAAAAGAACAGCTCACAGAGAAAGTCTGCTATTTGCTGATAGTGGATTGAAAGGTATCAATACCCTTTTCTTCACACCAGTCTGCAAATCTGTTAACCTTGTTGTTATATGACTTGAAGGTTGACCTACTTCTCGCAGCCGCGATGAAATCAGCAGCCTGTCGAGAAAAGCCTTCCGACGTGGAACGTTGTTTGATAACATCCACGCAGTCATTGAACATCTCGGGACGCTCGTGTAGGAAGCGTCCCTTGGCCTGGGAGATTATGTTCGGAATCTCGGGCAACTGCACAGGATTTTTCCACCAGCAGATCTAGAAGATCCGTGAACCACGCCCTGCTCGGCCAATACGGCGCTATTAGCAGGACCAGACACGGTTCCTCCCTGACCTTCACCAAAACCTTCGGTAGAAGAATGGTGGGTGGGTACGCGTAAGCGTGCATCCCTCTCCAGCTTATCGCCAGAGCGTCTGTATCGACGGCATTTGGATCTGTAATCGGCGAGACATATGTCATGATTTGAGCATTTTCCTTTGTGGCGAACAAGTCCACGTTGGGTTTGCCCCAATGCTCGAAGATCCGTCGCAGAACTGGAGGGTTGAGGGACCATTCTGTTGGCAGGATTCTCTGTCTGCGAGACAAAGCATCTGCCAGAATGTTCAATCGGCCAGGAATACGAGCTGCTTTCAAAACAACCGAGTAATTCCTGCACCATTGAATCAAGTGCCACACCCTGATACACAGAGTGGGCGACCTGGTCCCGCCTTGGCGATTTATATATGATACTACTGTCGAATTGACCGACCGTATCAATATCACCTTGCCCCTGATCATCGGAAGGAACTCTTCCAACGCCAGTTCCACTGCCATCATTTCCAACAGATTGATATGCAGCTGACTCTCCGGGAGAGTCCATGTGCCCGAGACCTGGTTCTCCCAGGCAGGCACCCCACCCTTCCAGCGATGCATCCGTGTAAACGGACAGCTGGGGTTGGGGTAGGTGCAGCGAAACCCCTATTAGGAGATTCTGACGCTGTTTCCACCATAGCAGATGCGATATTATCGGTTCCAAAACTGGCACCAGTTTTGACAGGGGTTCTGTTCTCTGTTTCCACAGAGACATCAGATACAACTGGATAGGTCTTCGCATTAGAGCATCGTACGGGATAACCTGCTCCATGGAGACCATTATGCCCAGCATCTGAAGGAACCGCCTCGCCTTGAATGTGGTTTCCCACTCGAAAACTCTTGAGGATGGCTAACAGAGACACCACTCTGGGCTCTGATGGGTAAACCCTGCCCTCCTCAAGGTCGAATCGCATCCCCAAATAAACGAAACGTTGAGTGGGCGTCAACTCGGATTTCTCCTCGTTGACTATGCAGCTTAGATCTGAAAGTAACTTCAGAGTCAGAGCAGTATCCACGTTCAACCTGGCTGCCGAGTCTGCCTTAAGCAGCCAGTCGTCTATGTAGGTGTGTAGCGCCACGTTCTCTTTTCTGAGAAACGCTGTCACCGCAAGGACCACTCTTGTGAAAACCCTCGGAGCTGTCGACAGGCCAAACGGGAGACTGTAAACTCCCATACTTGACTCTGAAACGCAAATCTCAGAAACCTGTGCCAACTCCGATTCATAGGAATGTGGAAATATGCATTTTTTCAGATCGATCGATACACACCACATTCCTTTCCTCAATCCCGCATTACCGACCTCGGCATTTCCATCTGGAACCGAGGCGTATGGCTAAACCAATTTAATGGCCTGAGATTGAGTATGGGTCTCCATCCCCCTGTGCTCTTGGGGACAAGGAACATGTTTGAATAGAAGCCTGGAGTGTTTCGATTTGCTGGATTTATTGCTCCTTTCAGAAGCAAACCCGACACTTCCTTTTGAACGGCTTCTAACTTGTCTGGCTCCCTTGGTACGGGTGTCCAGACAGGTGCCAAAGACAGATTTTGTGGTGGAAAGTCCCACCACTCCGGCATGTAACCCTGGGATAACCATCCCAGGACCAGACTGTCTGACGTCACACCTTGCCAGGCCTCGACGAAACGCATGAGCCTTCCACCCACCATAGACGCCTCGACGTCTAACGGGGTTGTCCGGCTCGCAGTCCGCCCCCCCCACTCTTTCTTAACGAGAGAGAGAGAGAGAACCATTTCGTTCTAGGCACGACGGGTATAACTGGCACCACTGTTCCTGTCACACAGGCGCGGTCCAGGCGGATATGAAGGGAGCTTTCATACCCTCAGGTACGCTTCGGCCCCTTCTGTCCGCCCTTTGAGGCCTTACCCTTACCCTTCCCCTTGCCCTTCCCACCTCTAGGGCGGTCAGGAGCAACATTGGGGAGGGTAGGCGCCTCTACAACCTTCCTGGGCTTCTTCGCCGGCGGCGGCTCTGAAACCCCAGCTGAAGCAGAAGTCGCAACAGGCCTAGCTTTCGCCTTGCCCTTATGCTTCTTCTGCTCCTTTGAAGGTTGTCCCGTTAGCGGTTTCCCCACAGGCCCTAGTGCATGCGCTTGTCGCACTAGCTCTAGCTGTAGGTTTACCGCTAACCGATTCTGCGCGATACTGGCGGTATCCTCTAAGATGGCCCACGCTTGGCCACCGAAGATGCTAGGCCCTGTCAGGGGTGTCCCAAGGAGACGCTCCCTGACTGCCGTAGCCGGACGCATATGGTCAATGACCATTTGCCTCCTGGATTTCGTCACACGCGCTTGCACCCTTGCCAATGCGTCCATCGACAGCACCAGGCCGTCATTGACACATGAAAGCGCCACAGGTGGCACAGGGTGGCCTGCCCCGCTTCAGCCCACACCGACTGAAGGAGACGATAAGAGTGGTTGACAGCGCTCATCGCTGCCCTCACACCCTCATCGCATAGGGACAGGACTTCTTCCTGGTGTACCTGAGACTTGTCCACAAGTGCCGGACCGGGGTGACCCGGCACGGCACTCTGGACGCCCAGTACCCATCGGTCACTCCGTGACCGACGGGACTACACCATACCTGTCGTATTCCCCCCGCGGAATACGACATCTTGCCCGCACCTCCCTGGAGGCCGCAGGGAGCTGACCCTTGGTCATCAGTTGTTTGCTATAAATAGCATCCAACCATTCTATGAACCGTGGATCCAGTCCCACTGACTGGATCCGGGCCGCGGGCAAAATCCCCGTCCTGATCGACGCAACCGACGGACGGAGCGCATCTTCATCGGCCGTGGCCGAAACCACAGACGGGTCAACCCTGGCTAGCCACGCCAGAGCATCTGACCAATCTACCTCCGATGAAGACACCCCCGCAAACACGTCACCCGTTGACGTGCTCACGGGTCTGCCAGCCACGGCCTCCCAGCAAGGAGCCACGGCTGACACGCCAGGCACTCCGGTACCACACGGTTCCGCCGCCACCCCATGAAACACTCCGGTCCATGGGGTAGGTCCACACGGAAAACCGTACGGACCCGTAGCAGTCGCGGAACCATAGCCGGACACGGGCGCCCACGGCACCCCACGTCCGACTGCCGGACCAGGCGAGATAGGTGAGTACCACGCCCGGCCCGGCACACCCGTTCCCATGACGGCTGGTGCCAAACCAAGCCGCACGGAACCGGTGCACGGTAACGGATTTGCCTCAGCCACAGGCGGAGCCGCTGACCTGGCTTGCGCCAAACCAGACAAATGGAGGCCGGTTCCGTCTAGGACGGAATCAACCTCCATATTCTCCACCTGCGGCTTCACGGGCCGCAGCAACCTCTCCTCCTCGGCCTCCTCGTCTTCAGACTCCGAAGAGTCGTCACTAGACGAGTCAACCGTGGAACCGTCCTGGCGGACGGCTCCCACACCTGACGGACCGGCCACCGCTACTGGACCACCCGGAGGTGGCCGCAGAGAAACAGAAAACCCGTCTGGCCGAAGCCAGACGGGACTGCCAGGGGGCCGTACGAGACGGCCCCCTCGGTAACCAGTCCAGAATCCTGTCCGAGGACAGGATCCGTACCAGGCATGGGGAGAAACTGCCCCCCAACCTTTGGTAGCAGGGACGACACCAGCGTGGTCAGAACGCTATGCAGAAAAACCCTGCAGAGCCGGACCAAACCACACCGGCGGTGCCATCTCCGCCACCTCCAGCTGGGGACGTGGAGCACCCGCACCGGCCGAACCGGGCGCTCCACGATTTACTCTCGGACCGCCTGACCCCGCGTCAGACCCAGCCAAGTCCTTCTGGGCAAGGAACTTAACCATCGTTTCGACGGACCACACTGCACAAACATTACACCTATGATCTATATTACACAGGGCACACATAAAACAGACATGGTCCTTGAACATTACACGGACAAACTTATGGCAGTCGTCACATGATGGCGGGGCTGGCTTGGCCTATAAAATAAGCACAAACCTACAATAAACAAGCGGAACGAGACCCGGATGGAAGGCAGACAATTAATTTTCAAATAATTTGACTCATAAATTAACCGTAACCTCCCCGCACCCCACCCCGCCACGTTACAACAACGATCGCATTGATTATGACGACAAGTACGCGGCGGGCACAACACACCCATAATAGATCCTCCAGGATGTGTAACGGCTCCAGGAATCATATCGCATAGCATTCAGGGTATATTTACTAATCAATATAAATTATACTCCTAACGAACGCAGCACGATATGTGAAGAAAACAACAAAATGTATAACAAAACTGCCGTCTCACACGGTAAAACCGCAGACCACACATCTACTCAAGAATTTTGAAACCACCGATCATTGCAAACCGATCGTGATCACACGTAAACTTGATCATTCTAAAGTTTCCGGTACCATTTTTAGTACGCAGCACCCAGAATAAGATGCGCGAATTAATGAAAAATTTTTCTTCACATAAACATCCGAGCGACCGGGTGTGACGTCACCCGCTCGGATTCTACGGAGAACGACGTCAGCCGATATTCGTGTTAGAAATACCGTAGCAAACACCTATTTTCATATCTGCCGATCGCCTGTTGGGGTTTAAAGAAGGCGATCGTCTGGCATATATCGTTGTTAGCACACGTCCCAGATTCTATGGGGACAGAAATTGGAACATGCGACACAACGAAATTTAGAGACCTAAGTCTTTTAACTATGGATAATAAAGAACAATACAACCTGGTTTTCTTGGGCGGTATTCTCCATAGTCCTTAGTTAATCCTTTCAGAACACACAAACTATCACTGATTAAAGACTTAGATTATTTTAAAACACTAAAATCCTTAATGCAAAAAGCATGTATTGCTCTTGTCGCTATGCAAACAAGAATGAGCTCTATGGTAAACCGGGTACTCGGCAGTTGGGAGCCGAGTACCCGGTTCCCAGGAGTCGGTAAAGCTTTCTAAGTCTATAGTCCTAGAGCCGCTGTCAGAGCCAGCTGTATATCAGAAGTAACAGAATGGTGAGTATTGATCGAAGGAGAACGAGTATTGTTAAACATTATAAACACTAATCCATCAGTCAATCAATCAGCCGCTATTGCTAAATAAAAGATGGCTTATAGCGCGTATTGATACCGTTATTCAAACAGCAATACACCGCCGCTAATCCGTCAAATGACCATTCAAATGTAAAAGATATCACAATATCTTCCATATATTCCTTCATCCATTTATATATTTTGATAAGTAAATAGAAAAAAATACTTTGCCTGTACGTCGTTGCTGCTTTAGGGCAAGTAGGCATGCGCAAATTAATTTCAAAATATTCAGTGTATTAGTGATAACAACTTTGTGATCTGTCCAATGTTCTGAGCTGTGAAAGGGTTAAGACACCCAGACACGTTTGTATACGCTTGATCAGTTGTATTGGATTTCTCAAGCAAGAGTTCCTTGAGAGGAGATTCCGCTGTTATCCAATCAAATACTGACACGTCACACTGACGTTTAGCACAACTGACAGAAACATGGCGGTTATTTTTGCAATTTGTAGGCCAAACAAGGCGACTAACATCGGGCGTGTAAACTCATTATTTATACAAAATTATATCAAATGAAATACTAAGGATGATTTGGGGATTGTGTTTACAATTATAAATGTCGTAGTTGAATCTGATTTATGGGCATTAACAACTTGAGTTGTGCAAGAAAACAATACAACAAATCAGTCTTAAACAACGCAGTAAGTTCCGGGTTTTTTAACACACAATACATTAGGTATATTTTTTAAAGTAAAAACATGCATAAATAAATATACACACACGATAATATAATCGATAATTAAGCACACGCAAAGTTACCAGTTTCCGTTACACTTTTTCACTGCGTCCCTCGTGCGTCCTCGGGGACGCAGAGGGTTAATTTTTATGCATCCCTCTGCCATTTTATGCGTCTATATGCACAGAAGGACGCATAAGGGCAACTCTGGGGTGATGTAATCACGTAATTTCAACTCTAGTTAGGCGGTAAAGCGGTCATTTTTATGATTTGAGCAAAGGAGTCTGTCAACGACAATAATGCCATAAACGGGTCTGATGCAAACACAGAACTTAATTTATAGTTGTAAATCCAGATCAGGTTATATTCCGCTTTTCATGATAAACGGGTAGCAGCAAATTTCAGCCAAGGCATTAAAAGTTAAAATCTTTCAGTTTTTTGTTTGAAAATTGATCTCACCTATTTAACGGAGCCCGATATGCCCGAAAGTGCGAAACTAATTATCGTATTTGAGCGCCAACACTACCCACACACCCCACCCCCAACTAACGAAAACTGGAAACTTTAGTTTATTTCGTTTATTTTGTTTTACTGCTTTCTGTGTTTGGTGAAAAAAAGTTTCGGAAGTAAATAATGTACTTATTAAAACGTTGTAGATACACGTTCGCTTTGCATAAACAAATATACAAAGTGACATACATTTAAAAAGTGTTCACGTTTTCTTCTTCTTCCTGTCTTGTCTTGAGTAGATCCCGTGCCTTGGAACTAATTTCCATAATACGAACCGCCATTCGGAGTAGTCATCATCATCACGACCACCACAATGTCCAAGCTAATTAGACCACACATTATTGAGCACATGTATCTACATGGACTACCAGAAGGCCTTTGATACAGTTCCCCATAGGCGTCTAATAAACAAACTGAAAGTACTGGACAGTACTGATCTCCATAAATCCTACTCGCCATTATTTTGCCTCCACGCTCCTCACACTCAGCAACTGCTTACTGAATGGCAGACTGGTAGCGATTGTCCTTTCAGTCTGTGCTAAGATCCCACAAATACCTGGCAACTGGCAAGCCAATTATTGCATTGTACTTCCTTTATTATTGTAAATAAGCTTCTGACTGGTTTTGGTAGGGACTGTCCTATCATTCCACACCTATATAGTGCTTGCAAGAACCTTTGTCAGTGCAACATATTGTAAACAGGGTTTGTACACCTTTCAGGATCTGAAATTCCATGACCAAAATTAACAAATTCCATGACCTCTAAGAATCAACATCTCAGTCAAATTTTAATCAAAGGACTATGTCCAGGGGAAAGGGTCAACAATAAATAGCAAACAGATCAAATAAATGAATTAGATTTATTATATAACTTCTTTTTAAATGACAGTCACATGACAGCGTACATATAGGCACTATAATACTATATATGGAATATTATTATTAGCATTGGTCATCACAGTTTGAGGTAAATATAACTGACTATCACAGATTCCCATATATCATATTTAATATCCGAGATTAACCCTTTATTAGCAGAACCAGAACACTTTTTAAATATTTACCACTGGAATGACTAGATCGCCTATGAATCCAGTAATTCTATGGTACATTTTCAAAAATAATCTCCTGATTCTGCAAATGCCTTAATGGAGTTTATCTGCTAAACAGATTTGAGCATTATTTAGTGGTCATCAGGCAAATGGTATATATGTATGACTAGAAAAAGAGCATATTATGTATATATCGAGCACTATATAATAACACAGGGTATATATGTAGGGCTATTATCCCTGTAATATACCTATGAGATTATTTTTTAAATATTTTAATACCAATTTGACTGGAAATTATTGCAGCATAATGCAGCAAGAACATCCAGGCAAATTAATTTAAATTATTTTGAAACTAATTTCATTGAGCGTTGTTAGAGATTCAACATTATTCAATTTATTACAGGCATAGATGTAAAGATTAATAGCACTAGCTATCTAGTATCATCACCATGGCATCATATGTACAACCTTATCTAGACAAAGAGCATATGTATATATTGAGCACTATATAAAAAATATTTACCACTGGAATGGTATATGTAGGGCTAATATCCCTATAATATACCTATCATGGCCATGAACTCCTTTTAAACATATTTTTAAACCAATTTGGCTGCAAATTATTCCAGCCTAATGCAGCAAGAACATCCAGACAAATTAATTTAAATTATTTTGAAACTAATTTCACTGTGAGCATTAATATATAACTAAAGAGATGCAACATTATATAGGAAAAATTTCAAGATTAACCCTTTAACTGACAAATCCCAGAATAATTAAATTTTGTAATACTTATTTAGTAGCAGACTGTTGAATATTTTGAAATTAATTTATATTAATACTGTTTCTCGGTTTGGCTAACAAATCCAGATGTTTTGAGCTTTTTGAGTGGCTTTTCACCGCAGCTTCACCCATATTAGATACGTCGAAAGACTTTAGACAAAGCCGACATCGCGCTTTTGAAGCGATAGCATCACGTTCTATCCAGCCACTGTACTGCGCATTTGATAACCAACTACCGTTAAAACTGCACTTTCCGGGCATTTTTACCAATAGTTAAACTTTCTTAGTCATATTTTATCACGGAAATATCGCGAACTTAAAAATTAACACATTACGGCAACTATTTACTGTTAGCTTTACTTACTTTACACAGCTGAAAATCCCAGCTTGATCGCAATTTATAAAATGACGACATGTTTGTTTACGCTGAGAAAACAATTTCTCCCGGTAAATTTATCGCAGACTTCACTCTCTTAGGTTCGTTTCGCATTCGCTTTCGTATTTAATACCATACTTCGTAGTAGTAGCCGAAACCTGCCGATCTGCATAATCGATCTGCATAATTAACTTTTCTTTTTTGGTTGAGAATCTCGCGCTTTCTCGCTAGCGCGAGACTACCGAGACTTGTTGGCAGCGATTGCTCAATAACAATGCAGCCATTGTGAGCGAATATCGTGTTATGACACGACCAAGCCAACACCTTGTTACGATAACCTGTCACACTTACAGCGGAATTTTATGCCATTAGATTTTTTTAAGCGAGATTTTCATTTTCCATGACTTTGACCAAAATTACGATTTTCCATGACTTTTCCAGGCCTGGAATTTAGATTTTCAAATTCCATGACTCAAGGTTTTCCATGACCCGTGCGAACCCTGTGTAAAGAACCCTGCACTAGGTCCCAAATCACTTTGTATATAGAGAATCAAATTACATTATGTCGTTCAGTCACTAGTCACAGAAAAAAATCTTTTTCAACCAGTTCCGTCTTCCACCCTTATCACTCCACAATGTAGATAGTATGGATCCCTTGGTATAACCTTTAAAGAAATAATAATGAATGTGAGAAAACAGTACTGAAGGTGTTTATTTTATACTGGCTCGGCGACATCTTATAATCGATGCATTGTTGTTACTCCTATATGAACATTTAAGTTATTACGTCAATCATGAAATGAGCCCAGTGGGGGATTGTAATGCCTGTGCTTTTAGCGTTTGTGCTTCATGCTAGCCCGTCAGAACTATTTATGCTAGAAAAACCCTTAGACCGACAAAAGGCTATATACGTCTCAACTGTCGTACATGATGATGATGATGATGATGATGAAAGCATATGGCATAAAAGACACTGTAGTAGATTGGATAACAAACTTTCTAGAGACTCGAACACAACACATGGCAGCAAATGGTCAATGCTCAAGGTGGATGGAGGCTACATCAGGAATCCACCAAGGATCAGTATTAGGCCCAGTACTTTTTGTAATATTCATAAATGACCTCCCACGTATAACGGGAATAGGGGAATATATTTTAGTGTAATTACTACCGACGGACGGCCAGAGAATGAGTTTAGATGTTTTAAATAAAGCAAATTTACCGTGAGACTTTCAAGACGTACGTTTGACATGCAATTCTGCCTGTCATTATTTTGTAATTGATGTCTTGATGTTTGTTTTTACAACGACACTCTCACCTCAACTCGGCTAATAGTTAGGGATGCCTGTATTTTTGGTACTATTAGCACTTATTTACCCTTGGTCAAGTCAGATTTTATGAATATATTTCTCAAATATTGCTCAAACATTATGGACGGTATTCACGGTATTTGGAAATGTCAATGGTCAACATATTGGTTCACGGTATACCGCAGTCCTCACGGTACTACTGTCAGACTTCCCAGCTCCTATATGAACATTTAAGTTAATACGTCAATCATGAAATGAGCCCAGTGGTGGATTGACCTGCCAGCCTGCTTTATTTCCTTCTAATTTATATCAGTTTAAATTTCCACGATACACCAGTGTAAATTATGAAAAATACCCCTGTAAATATCTATAGATAACTGTATATAACGGCTTATGATTTGGTAGGTCTTGTCCTATTGGTCACTAATGCCTGTGCTTTTAGCGTGTGTGCTTCATGCTAGCCCATCAAAACTATTTATGCTAGAAAAGCCTTTAGACCGACAAAAGGCTATATACGTCTCAACCATCGTACATGATGATGATGATGATGATGATGATGATGAAAGCATATGGCATAAAAGACACTGTAGTAGATTGGATAACAAACTTTGTAGAGAATCGAACACAGCACATGGCAGCAAATGGTGAATGCTCAAGATGGACAGAGGCTACCTCAGGAATCTCCCAAGGATCGGTATTAGGCCCAGTGCTATTTGTAATATTCATAAATGACCTCCCAAGTATTGTGGACTCGGATATGTACTTATTTTCAGACGACACAAAGATCTTTACGGAAATTACCATCGTACATGATGATGATGATGAAAGCATATGGCATAAAAGACACTGTAGTAGATTAGACAGCAAGCTTTCTAGAGAATCGAACACAACACATGGCAGCAAATGGTCAATGCTCAAGGTGGATGAAGGCTACATCAGGAATCCACCAAGGATCAGTATTAGGCCCAGTACTTTTTGTAATATTCTTAAATGACCTCCCACGTATTGTGGACTTGGATATGTACTTATTTGCAGATGACACAAAGATGTTTAGGGAAATTACCCGAGAAGAAGACCACGATATCCTGCAAAGAGATCTGGATAAAATGGCAAACTGGAGCAATACATGGCTGCTAAAATTTCATCCAGACAAGTGCAAGCACATGCAAATTGGGAAGAAAACACAAGTAACAGAGACGAAATACACACTCCATGGAAGAGAGCTCCAAAATGCAGAAATCGAAAAAGATATTGGAGTAACCATAGATGAAGACATAACATTTGAAAACCACATTAGTGAGACGGTGAAGGAAGCCAACGCCATGTTCGCCCTAATTAGAAGGACATTTTAGCGTATGGACGATGAGTTCTTCACACAAATGGAAAACATACATATACAATTTATGTAAAAAAATGGCTGGACTATTAGCTTTCATGCGAAACGATATTAAATTAACGAACCAAAAATGTTGACTCATGTCTTATAATGCTTATATCCTTCCACGCTTGAATTACTGTCTTACTGTTTGGGATAACTGCCCTAAAACTGAATCTGACAGATTACTGAAACTTAAAAAAAAAGAGCAGCAAGACTTATTCTTGATGCAAATAAAGACACACCTAGTGCAGACCTATTTCAGCGATTAAAATGGCTTCCATTTTCCGATTTAACATATATTCGCACTGCAACAATGATATACAAGTCTGTAAATGATCAGACACCACAGTATCTAAGAGATATGTTTAAATATACACCAGAGGTACATAGTCGGTCACTCAAATCTGTAACAAATTCTAACCTATATATGCCCATGTCTAAAACTGAGATTTATAATTTAAAAAATGGCTTTACTTGTACAGGCACAAAAAATTGGAACAGCCTACGCATTAATGTACGTGAAGCAACCTCAATAGGAACTTTCAAATTCGAGCTCCGGGCCCACATAGCAAGACAATATATTATTTAATTTACTGTATTGTAGTCCATCTTTTATCATAGACTACTGTATAAACCTTTGGATCTGTTTTGTATACTAACTCATACCCAAATGTATTTGTATTGTCATTATTATTTATGTGTCCCGATTCACTGTAGTTATCAAGATCAAGATTCAAGATTCAAAATTATTTATTTTCATATAACACATAGATTTTACATTTACACAACAGGCAGTCCACCAAAGGCTGAGCCTATATAGCGGTGGACCCCTTACATTTAACATATAATAAACATATAATTCAGTGATAGTTGGATCATGGGTGAAGATAATATAATATTTACATGTATACATTTAAGACAATAGACAATTAACACACACACACACACACACACACACACACACACACACACACATGGGAATGGGGAAAACACATGCATATCTTGTTTACATTATTATTATTATTATTATTATTATTATTATTATTATTATTATTATTATTATTATTATTATTATTATTATTATTATATAACAATACGGCCTAATTTGTATCAACATTTCTTGGTGCAGCATTATTATTATTATTATTATTATTATTATTATTATTATTATTATTATTATTATTATTATTATTATTATTGTCATATATAACAATGCGGCCTAATTTGTATCAACATTTCTTGGTGCAATATTATTATTATTATTATTATTATTATTATTATTATTATTATTATTATACACAACTGCATCATCCACATCAACAATTACGGATGCATTATTATTATTATTGCAGATGTGTATTTTACATTCTAGTTGTTATCCTGGCAACTGGGTACATACTTGTTTTTGTACTGCCATGGTGGTGACTTCTGCATTCATGTCATTGGTTTGGATTTTTAGTATATTTCTAAGATTATTTTTTTAATATTTTGTTTAAAAGAGCTTTGTGTAAGAATTTGTGTGCGTATATTTATATCTGTGTTGTTCCAGAGTTGTATTGCTTGGTGGGGTGGTTTTGTGTAGCTGTCATTGTTCTGTAATAGGTTTGGTGTAAGTTATTCTTAGTTCGTGTGTTGTGCGAGTGTATATCGGAGTTGTTCCTAAAAAGGTTTGATAATGAGGAGGGTAGATTGCCATTATTGCCAATGTCTTTCAAGTTTTAGCATTTTTTCGGTTTTAAAGACATCCTGGCCCTCTGCTGGCTGTGCAAATAATTTGATTGCCTGCTTTTGTAGTGATTTTAGATGTGCTAGTTTAGTTTTATGTGTGTTAGTCCATATAACATTGCAATATGTGATATGTGGAAGGATCAGTGTACAATATAGAGTTCTTAGAATATTAGGTGGAAGGTATGGCTTAAGTCTGCGCATGATACCGATGTTCTTTGCTACCTTGACACTACCTTGAAATGCCTAAAAATTTGGCAAAAGTATCTGTGCACTTGGTTTCCGTTTAATTACTTCACCTATAATGAATGCCATTTCATTTGTCTGTCTGTTTGCATGCGAGTACAATCTTTCACTCAATCCCTGTGGCAAACATGATCTCGTGAATGGCTGCAGTTTGCAGGGGGGGGGGGTGGGTGGGGGGGGGGGGGCGCGACATGTAATGTGCATCGTCTAGTTGTTGTATATACCTGTATCATACTCTTGTATAGATAGTTTATGTATCTGATTGTAAATATACTCGAACTGTAAATAGTTGAGGGCCTCGGGGAAGAACAGTTATTTGTACTGATCGAGTTTGCTTTACCCTCTATAAACAAAGACATTATTATTATTATTATTATTATTATTATTATTATTATTATCCTTGTATAAGATCGCACCTAGACTACGTGAGTTCTGTGTGGGCACCGTGTAAGATGAAGCATATTGAAATTATTGAGGGGGTACAACAGAGGGCAGCAAAACAGATACCTGGATTCAGGACTCTAACCTATGCAGAGAGATTAGGAAGCTGAAATTACCAACCTTAGCTTACATGAGGAAGAGGGGAGACATGATAGAGCTCTACAAAATTATAAATGGGATATATGATACAGAAGCTAGTGATTTCATCAAGATGTGGAGTGATATGACAACAAGATGTAGTGAAAGAGGAAACTCTAAAAAGGTGTACCCACAATTGAGCAGACTGACTAAAAAGCAGAACTACTTCACATTAAGGGTAGTGAAACTGTTGAATGATCTCCTAGAAGAAATAGTCTATGCACCATCTGTGAATGCCTTTAAGAACCGACTAGACAAATATTGGAGAACACAAGACATCATGTATGATGACTTCAAAGCATCAATTGGAAGCAGAGGAAATATAAGAAAGGGAACAGACGAGGAAGAACTGGAGTCTGGTGAAGAGGACCTTACATGATCTGTACCTGAAATCAACTTTATGTAACCGTATGTATATAATCATCATCATCATTATGATGTGTGAGGCCTGTATGGCCTTTTGTCAGTCCAAATATGTAATCTTATAGCAATATGTAGATATGATGGATATATATATATATATATATATATATATATATATATATATATATATATATATATATATATATATATATATATATATATATATATATATTATTACGTTAAAGTTAAAAATATCACAGAACGCAGGAAATGCCTTATGTTCTGCTCCATGTCAGAACGGTTATACATACATGTAAATATAACTGCACATATTACCTTTCCTTTAACAGGACATATATTTACAACTGGTCGACAGATGACCCTTTACAAGCTACTGCACATACAAGTACTTTTACCAGTGGTTACAGTCAAATGCTTCAGTGTAGACGAAGTGATTGACATTTTTGGGAGTTAGACGACCTTAGGTCTGTATAAAATCCAGTGACTTGAAGAATGAGTCTAGGTTGGTTTTTTAAGGTGTATAATGTTGGAGCATTAATTGCTTCAGTTGGTAGAGAATTCCATACATTAACAGCTCTATTTGTGAAGAAATACTTGCGTAGATCAAGTCAAGAGGGTTGTTTGTAAAGTTTAAGTGCATGTCCCCTAGTGTGTGTAGATACCATTGTGAAGAGTTCATTTGGGTTAATATGGTCCTGGTTAGAAAAAAGTTTGTAGACTTCTATCATATCAGCTCGGATTCTCCTGGTTTTCGATATTGTACGGTTTAGTTCTGGCGATGTGTTTCATATGGTATACTTGCTAAACCTTGGATCATGCGTGTCATCCTGTGTTGTAGCCTCCCCAGTAAGTCTATGACTTTTTGTAGGTGTGGGCACCAAAATGGGATACAGTAGTCTAAGTGAGGTCTTACGAGGGATTTGTTAAGCTGAAAAATAACAAGTGGGGGGGGGGGGGGTTGATATTTTATATTTTATATGATATATCAGTCCTAGGGCTTGGTTTGATTTTCTTGATGCTACTTTACATTGTCTTGACACTTTCATTGTTTGCTGAATCGTTATTCCCAAATCTTTTTCTTCAATGCTTTTTGCTAGTGTGTTGCTTCCCATTTTATAGGTATAGCACACGTTATTGTGTCCTAAATATAAGACACTACATTTATCTAAGTGAAAGAGCATCTATCATTCTTGAGACCAGCTAAGATTTATGTGGCGGTCTGCTTGGAGTTTAAGTGTACTTTCTTTGTTCAGAATTTTTTTACCTAATTTATTATCATCAGCAAATTTACCAAATTGGCTTGTAATGTTTTCGCATATGTCTGTTATATAGATCAGAAATAAAATTGGCCCAAGGACCGATCCCTGGGGAACTCCACTCATTGCGCTTGTCCAATTAGATTTCTGTCTGTTTATTTTGACACACTGTTTCCTATCTGATAACCAATGTGTAATCCATTGGAGTATATCCCCATCCATCCCATGAGATTTAATGTTCTTGCACAGCCTCAGATGCAAGACTTTGTTAAATGCCTTTGCGAAGTCTAAGTATATTATGTCAACTGGGTGTCCATTGTCTAACTGGGTAGTAACTTATCAAAAAATCTCTATTGATACATTATACCCTGTATGACCTATATTCAATTAGAACATATTCTGATGTATATAATATTACTTAGACAGGCACAGAACCCACACCCCATCCAGAAATGCAGTAATATCGCACACAACATACCCTAATATATTAGTTGGACAGGCACAGAATGCATGTCCCATCCATAGTATCAAATTACAGTAGATAGTTAGATTACAATTGGTAGACAGGAACAGAACCCATGCTCTGACCAGAATTGCATAATACAGTAATAATTGCACAGAACATGGACGACTTTAATGGCCAGACAGGCACAGAACCCTTGTCTATCAAAAATAACAAAATACATTAGTAGTATACAGAACATACACTAATTTTATTCATTGGACAGGACAGAACCCATGCCCCGTCCATAATAACAACACACAGTATAGATAATTAATTACATTCAATATTGATATGCATGGGCCCATGCTCTATCGAAGTTGAGAGCCTAATAGGCACAAAAGAACTTGACTCCATAACTCATACAAACTGTGTGGCATGGTACGAGTATTCACCAACTCTGGGTACACAGAGTTTAAACTGAGAGATTATCATCCATGTACTGTCAGACGTGTAGTTAAAAATCGGAGGCTGTCATGTAATCATACTTTACATCTTGGTCATTCCAAAATTTGTCTACTTTTCTTTCAAAATGGTCAAGACTTGGCACATTGACCACTTCAGATGGGAGACTATTCCATACATCAGTAATTCGGTTGACAAACGCATATTTCCTAACGTCTAGTCTAGCATAGTGTTTCTGCACTTTGTAATTATGTCTTGTATCATGACTATTAAGCTTGAAAATATTCCCTGTGAAAGATTTACCATATGAACCATGGATAGTCTTGTACACTTCGATAGCATCACCTCGCAGTCTCCTGTATTTCAATGTTGGTGTAAACTAGCGATTTCAAATGATGAACCTTTATTCTATATTGGTCTAAACTGATCCGAAATTGTATTACTCAATCAATTTTAAAACAAGAACCTAAACAATATTAAGCAGCGAATTTTGAATACATCAAGATAAGGACAGAAATTTAATTTATTGAAAATGAATTTGTCAGCATTATGGGACCTTTAATGCGTTGGGTATTAGATGTTGAACTGTGAACAACTTTTTCAGAATGAGACAAAATCACAACAAGATAGTGATTGCAGGTAGATTCATTTTTTTCTTTATCCTATTCAAGCGGGTTTATACAGGTCTATAAAATTTAATTTATTATTAAAATCTCAAAAACTGGATATACTACCTTCGCAAGAAATAGTTTATATAGAAAAAGACATGAAGAGAACATGACACTAATTGGAAAAGTTTCTACAATAATCAGAAACGTTCTATCACACAAGGTGATAGGTATAATAAAAATAATTCGACGAACATGGTCTCACACTCAAACATAGCCCAACAGCCCTCGTTTGCTGCTCTACCAACTTGATGTGATGTTATTACACAGATTGGGATATGGCGAATCCTTGTGGTTCTGCCTATCGCAGACAGCTTACGCGCACTATTTTCTGAAACCTCACACACAAGGCAAAATAGTGCCTGCTTTAACCAATCACACTGACATTAAGCCCTTATTTTGAAATTATCTACCAATGCCTATCTCGAACACAACTTAGATGACCCTTGCCATACAATTTGCCAGAATTTTCCGTTATTTCAGAGATATATCCCCACGCCGCCAGTACAGATGACTATTGCACTAACCTATGCATGAAAAGACATCCATACCAGTACGTCACCAGACTTAAATTTACCATACCGCAACAGAATATGTCAAAATAAAATAGTGAAAACACTGACAACCACTGTGATGCAGTGACTTCACCAGCGGTGAAATCACTCCGTCACTATTTCTTCTTCTTTTCGATCACTGGTATCACACTTGGAGAGCCGTTCTCAAGATGAAATCTGTGGTTTTCTGCAGCCCATACAGCTTTTCAAGAAAAGACGTTGACAAAGGCCAGATCTCTTCTCTCAGCAGCTGATACGTACTGCAACATTGAAGTATGTGCTGTGTGGTCTGTTCTGCTTCTCCACAAGGACAAGCGGGCGATGTCGTACTGTGGAACCGCCTGTACATGTGTTGGTTTAGTCTGTTATGTCCAGTTCTGAGACGAAAAACGGTCACTTGCTCTGGCCTCGAGAGATGATGGTAGGCATCTTCTGATTGAGGTGTTCTATAGAGTGACTTGATGATAGTCTTCATCTCTGTATGCGTAACCATGTTTTCTGTCTGATTCTCTTCTGCACCCACCTTTGCCATCTTGTCTGCTTCCTCATTTCCTTGGACTCCACAGTGTGAGGGGATCCACTGCAATGCTATCCGAAAGCATTTGATGGTTTGTAGTGCTTCTTCAAGTTGTGGCAGCTTACCTTTGGTGATAGCCTCAAGGACGGAGCGGGCATCAGATAAAAAGACAATCTGTGCAATAGGGTCTGCTGTTCTGCTGATGGTATTAGCTGCATGGACCAGTGCTTCGACTTCAGCTCTGTAGTTTGTGCAGTGTTTGCCTGTCGGTATTGCAGCTGACTCATGTTGTCCATTTGGATACTGAATGTGCAGTCCGGCACCTCCGCTCCTAATTGCATCTTTGGCTGATCCATCTGTGTAGATCCTTATCCATGTCTCCTGAGGGTACATTTCTTCCAGCATGGCTAGGGTCAGGGCCTTCTTGCTCACATCACTGTGTTCATCTTTGGTTGTGAGATGAGGTACTGTGGTGCGAATAGCTATGCTCTCTAGTTTGTTTTCCCAGGGTGGAGGATCAAGGGTGTGGTTTTGGGTCTTCTATTTGTGCTGGCAACATTTCTTGGTGTTTCCTTTGAAGTGCTTTTGTCTCTTTCACAAAACTTGATCTTTTAAGTCTTCCTGATGACAGCTGTGCTTGTCTGATCTTCATCGGGTGGTTGTTGAACGATTTGAACATTGCAGCTTGGATCAGTGCTTTGCATTCCCTTCCTTTACTAAGTGGGGGGATGCCTGCTGTCTGCTCCATTTTTTTCTATTGGTGTTGATCTCATTCCACCAGTGATGATGCGTAGTGCCTGGCCTTGTACTTTGTCGAGGTTCTGTTGATGAGATTTAGCTGCTGTCATCCATGAGCTGGATCCATACTCAAGGTGTGGTCGTACGACACCTAGGTAGATGGTCTTGAGGATCCTTTCATTGGCACCCCACTTTGTTCCTGCCAGCTTCCTCATGATGTTTAGCTTTCTTCTGGCCTTTGCCTCTGCGTTCTGGATGTGCTCCTTCCATGTTAATCTTCTGTCATAGGTGACTCCCAGGTATGTCTGCTGGTCCTCGTACTCGAGTGGAGTACCGCCCAGTGTCAGATTGCCAACCTTGGTCTTGGTGGACAGTGAGAATAGCATGGCTGATGATTTTTCTTTCTTTATGGTAATACACCAGTGATTGGCCCAAGCTGTAATTCTGTCCAAGGCGAGTTGCATTCTGTACATGGCAGTCGTTGTGTACTCCTCGGTGCACCAGAGTACGAGGTCATCTGCATAGAGGGCTGCTTGGATCCCATTGGGCAGCTCTGCTACAATATCATTAATGAAGAGTATGAACAGAGTTGGTGATAATACTCCGCCTTGTGGTACCCCTTGTCTCAGCAATACATTCTGTCCAGATTGTCCATCCACCAGCACCCTAGCTCTGCGTTTGTGTAGGTATGACTTGGTCCATCGGAACATGTTGCCACCGATGCCTGTGCGCCGGAGCATCACGAGGAGGCCATCCTTCCACACCTTGTCAAATGCCTTCTGCAGATCAATAAAGGCAGCTAGCATCACCTTCTTGGCTTGAAAAGTGTCCTCTATGACCTGTGCAAGATGTGTTGTTTGATCTTCTGTGCTCCTGTATCTTCTGAAGCCAGCCTGCTCTGAAACTATAGTGTTCTCCGACTCCAGGTACCACTGCAACCGCTGGTTGACGATGCGCTCCATGGTCTTGCATATGCAGCTTGTAAGACTGATAGGACGGTAGCTAAGCACTTTCGTCTTGTTCTTCCCTTTTTTCAGAATAGGAGTCATTCTGGCTTCCTTCCAGCACTGAGGAACCTCTCCATTGGTCCAACTGAGATTAAAGATATCTAGCAACTTGCGGAGAGATGCATTACCAAGGTGTTGGATCATTTCATTCGTAATGCCATCTGGCCCGGGAGATTTCTTCTTCTTCAATTGCCGGATAGACTTCTTTAGTTCTGCTAAACTAATGTCAACTTTCATTGCATCGTGAGTGTTGGTGTCTGTTCTTTCCTTTTGCTCTTTTCTAACCTCTTTTTGACGCATTCGTGGTATAGAAATGTTGCTTTCTTTTGCATATGCCTTCGCAAAGGCATCTGCAGCCATCTTTCCTGACAGTGTTTGTCCATCTTCTTCAAGAGTAATCTTCTCTCCCCCGACACCCTCATCATTCAGTGCTTTAGTCAGTCTCCATAGCTTTGTTGTGTCTCTCTCTCTAAATTAAACCCTGCTGTCTTTTCCCTCCAGCTTCTTCTTTTGGCCTCCAGCTTGGTCTTTAGATACCTGGCTTTAGTTTGTTGTAGTGTGAAGTGGTTTTCATGACAGGGATTACCCTCTGCATCTTCTCTGGCCTTGTCTAGTTTATCATGTGCTGCTTGCAGTTCTTTTGTCCAGTAGGGGCGGTAGTTTTTCCTGAACCCTCGAGGAATCGCTTCGTTGGCAGCCCTGAGGATACTTGAATTAAATTCCTTGACCGCATTGTTGATGTTTCTCCCTTCTACTGCTATATTTTGGGTAAGCTCATTGAAACGAATGCCGAACAGACTCCAATTTGCCTTTTTGTAGTTCCACCTTGGATGTTGAGGTGAACTTGTTGAAATACTTCCAGAAAGAGAGAGGAGGACTGGGCGGCGGTCGCTTCCTCCTAACTGCGATCCGACCACTCTACTGAGGTTTCTGTAAATGTCTTCTGTACAAAATGCCAAGTCCGGCATTGTTGTCGAGTGCCACCGGCGCGAGTAGAAGGTAGGCTGATCTGTGGGATCATTGACAAGTAAAAGGTGCTTTTCATCTTGCCATGCTTCAATGTCTTCTCCTCGTTTATCAAGTGTTCTGTATCCCCAGCTCTGAGACTGGCTATTAAAGTCTCCCGCAATGAGGAAGTGGCAGTCCGGGACCTGGATTGTGTCAAGTGAGAGATTCTTGTCATTAGGGCAGTAATAATTGACAATGTCAATCACAGAGTTGCTGGTTGTTACCTTGATCTTGATATATTCTGCCTCTTCCATAAAGGTTTTGATCTGGCTGGCGTTCACGCTGTTTCTGACCAAGGTGATCACCCCGCCTTTCCTTCTTCCTCTTCGATCACACCGGAAAATCTGGTAACCTCTGATCTTAAATGGTTTTCCTTCTTTTCTACCCAGAGGGACGTGTTCAGGAAGCGAATCCAGGACGGGCGGCGCATACCCAGCTTAGCTGGCACGGCCGGTATCTGACCGGTCGATCCTAACTACACCACCCCCTCCTAGTTTGACATCCGTGTCAAACGATCACGTATGGCAGATTGATGCACGGACGTACACCAGGCGGGAATTATAGACTTCTCAGGTAGGTGCGTGGCCAGAGAGGAGTAGTGACGCATTAGACGCGTATTCAAGAGACAGAGCACATAGGGGTGCCAAGAGGAGGGGGAGGCATACTTTTAGTTTTTCAATTTTTTACCTGGAATTGTTTTTCCAGGCCTTTCTATTTTTCTTTTTTTTTTATTACTATTATTACGGTGCATGCTATAACCTTATTTAGTATATGATTCTAAACAATAGCTCCCCCCCCCCCCCCCCCCCCGCAGAGAACACCCAAGCTCCAACGTACCACAATTTAAGCTTGTAAATATATATAAAAATATAATAAGAAAAAGACAAGGTATATATATATATATATATATATATATATATAGACCATGTAACATACCCTTGTGCATCCCGGGTAAATAAAGGGGTACGCAACACATATCACTTAGTATTATCATTATATATAAAATATCTATTTGTGGCCCGTTATTGCGGGTCCGTAACAGGCAGCTCTCGCTGGCCCCATATCCGTCCTGACGTCTGAGACAGGAAGAAAAATAATAAGAAAAATAAGATATATAATAATAATAACTTAAAAACTGGTTTATCAGGCAGCTTCAGCATAGCTGAGACTGCATGACAGGATTGTGACGTTATTGCACTGCGGGATGTTGTTTCTTTACGTCGCACATGACGTTCTTACAACATCAGAGTCCATAGTGCTCATTTCGTGTAAGACACAACCGGGCACTTAAAGTGTGCAGCTGTGTCGGATAACCGTAGTCATCCTAAGGACGGGATTCAATTGATCTAACATATAAAATAAGAGGAAAAGTATTTTATAAATAAAGTAATAATTAATAAATTTCCACGAATCGCCTATTGATATTTCTGCTGAATTACATATGATCACACCTCTGCAGCGAAATTTCCCCATTGAGTCTGGGTCCTGCGACTGATGGTGGTGGGTCGTGGTGGATGCACTGTCATTGCTGAAATGCTTTCATTATTACTGGCACTGTCCGAAACATCCGAAATGATGGTGGCGGAAATATGGGCGTCCATAATGTCTCTCACAGTTACCAATGGTTTCAATATATCCGTCCGTATAGCGGCGGCGGTACTACTGGTTGCCAATGTCGCTGATGCTGTGGTGATGGTAGCGGATATGGCAGGAGACGACATCTTCCGAAACTTAGCATACTTTAGTAGATGACATGCAGTAATTTTAGGTACGGGCTGGATATCCTGTGTGTGGGCGATCCATCTCTTTCCCGCGTATGGACGTTCCGACGTGGTTCCCTTTCTGATTGCGGGGTCAGAAAGGCGAGGAGGTGGATGCTGAATAACACAGGTCGGAGTTACACTAATTGTCACAGGCTGCGACGGTCCCGGTCCTGCGTCTATGTTAAGTTCGGGTGGAGATGGAGACTGCGAGTAACTTGGAATGTCTATTTCCGCAGGTGTCGTAATTACCACTGAAATCGGTTGACTGGCTAACACTGTCTGAGATACTACGGTGGCGGGTGTGGTGGCCGTAGCTGGATGGCTAATAACCGATGCAGGTGCTGCCGAACTGGATTCTGCAGGAGATTTTCACTTCCTACTCTGCTTCAGGACCGGTGTGGATGAAGTAATTGGCACCGGCGTAACACTTCCAGACCTGGCTGCGGGAAGGATTTCACGTCTGGATGTCGGTACGTTGCTTACTGTAGCCGCGGGAAGACAATGGCCAACAGGATATCTACGAGTAGTGTTCTTCGTGCAGGCCATTTTCTCGGTCGGGAGAACATTGACCAGGAGCCGAGATTCGAAGCGGGTGGCTAGAACAGCACAATCCTCGTTCTCTTCCCCAGGAACTAACGTCACTTCCAACACACAGTGATAATAACGGAGCATGTGAGTCACCCCGTAGCGAGTAGCGGTGTAGAGATACTGGCACGTCAGACAAAAGGCTATCTGAAAGAGATGATCCTTATTAATATGAAGGGTGCGGTCGGATTTTCTAGTGAAAGTTCTGGTACATGGCTCTCCTCTAGCTAACAACGCATTACACAGGAACCGTTTTAGAACTGGTACTGATTCTTCGGAGGAGGAGGAATCCGACAACGCTAAATCTTCAAGGAGTGACATCTTGTTCCCGCATGGTGGTTAGTTGCGGGAACTTATATTCAAAACCTAATGCCCTATCTCTTCATGGTTTATGACTTTCCAGTCCAAATATAATAATGAAATAATAAGAAGAAAAACAGCAGAATTTGGTTTGCGACAAGAAAGAATCCTAATGCTATGTTCTTCCCTGGTGTCGAGTTTTGACGGGAAGACAAAGTTTCAGAGCGCGCTTCCTCATTTTATACTATTTGGTGACGTCACAGGCGGCGGATGACCACACCTAAAAGTTTTAACAGGTGATTCGGTCATTCTTATGTGAATGTTTCCTCGTTTTCCGGCCTGGACGTCATAGGATTAATTCCTCCCATATAAAGGGAGTACTTGTAACTATAGGAAGAATGGCTCGTTAAACTTGTCTTTATTTCGCACATTTAACAGCCTCTGATCAACATAAAAACATGGTACTACTTTTTCTTTGCGGAGCCTCACCTTTTAATTAGCGTGAGGCGGTTTTCCAGGTTGGATGCTTATAAACTTGCCTATTTGAATTTTAGGCTGGAGCACCCGATGGGGTGTGTGGGAGCCAGGTGACGTCAGCGGTAATCCCCCGGACTCACCCTCGCCACTCCTCCATCATGCTGTGGTAGTCGCGTCTTTGGGCGGCTCTTTTGTTTAAAGCGTTTGATCCAACTCACTGGAAATAGCAGTAAATGTCACGTGGCTCTAAAAAGCATGTGGTTGATCGGAAACGTATATGCCGTTTATGGCGACGGCCAAAAATGCTGTTGCTAAGGTGTAGTCTGTTGCAGAAGCGAGATATAGAAATATATATGTTACATCAGATCTTTATAATGTCCCGTATTTGCGCGAGTTCTTTAACATGCGTCTTGGTAGGGGTCTGCAATAGGTAGTTCTCAGCCCGTTTTGATTATAGACTGGAACGCACGGAAGAGAATTTTTGAAATTCTCTCTGTAATTTTACTGTAAGATTTTTGATGCCGCTTTACCGGCCCGTGCGCTAATGATTTGTCGCACGGTAGAGCAGTTGTGTTCTCAATCAAAAATTTAACAGTAAAGTTGTAAGTAAGGTTTATGCGTAGTTTAAACAGATCTATTCATGTGTTAGATCAACGTTACTGATCCCGTCAAGACAGCTGTGTTTTCCGAGCGGGAGGGCTGGCCAAGCATTCTTCTCGATGGGTAGAACTAGCTCCGTCCCAGCCTAGACCAAACACATTGGTACCATTTTAATAATGGCTAAATTACAGTACAACTCGCAAACATGTGTGTCACAATTATTACAATTTACAATGCCGTCATTCGGAGATTGTGAATACAGTCAACCTGAGTGTCTGTGTTTCTGTCATGTTGGTGATTTGAATCTGATATGCGTGACTGGTTCTCTGTGGATGGTACTTGCGCTGTGGTGCAGGTGATGTGTTTATGGCCCCCAGGTGCGGGAAGGGGGAGGGAGTGGCGGCGTGAATGTCAACTTTATCGAACCCTGAGGGTATTTCACTCTGTAATGGCCGAGCCCGTGGGCGGGACAGAGTTACTTTAGAGCATAGATGACATGTGGGATGCTGTCATAACTTTGATCAATCCATTGTCGACTTCAACTTCTCGGTTGCAAAATCCTACTCGTGACTGATGACAATGCGGGCATCCTGCTCTCCTAATAATATTGACTGTGATTACGTGTAAATGAAGTATGTAGTTTAGCTGTTTCCATACAACGTCGGGAAAAAAGGAAAGGGGAGGAACGTTGAACAAACATCCTCCCGTGACGCGTACTGTAGATGGCTGTGGTGCATTCCTGATATCCACATGATCAGTTCTCCCGTTACTGGATAAGAAGGTGTGTGCGGGAGATTTGTTGGCTGTTGTCTTTTGATGATAATGATGTTGTCGGGATGTCCGGGCTGCTGTATGATGCCAATGCTATAAGCGAAGTGGGCGCATTCCAGTTTTCCATGCTGGTGAATGCCAAGTCTGTTGTTATTTGCGGGAAGTGTAGTCTGCGGGAGGTATTATTTCACCCGCAATTTGTGCGAGAGGAATCTGTTGCGGGAATATTTATGTCTCTACCAGTAATTAATTAAGACCGGCAGGTGCTGCTAAATGCTGTTGTTGCCGATGTTGAGTGTCTCCATTACGCTGAGTATAACCGAGCAAGTATGTGATGTACGTGCAATGATGAATTGACGCATCCAGTCTTGAAGGCAGGTGTGTTCTTGTAGGTGTTGACGTTATGTCTGCTGTGTGATGTTCTGACTGCTCACGGGGGAGTATGGTAGGCCAATTGGCTGGGGTGGCCTTTGGATAGGGGGACGATGGTTGGTGTCCTGTCGTAATTTTTAGACACCGGGAAAATTCGAGCCAAGAGTTTGCTGAACAGTCTGCTTCCCTGCCCACCACGGGGTGTAATATTGGTCGGTGCGGTGTGGGATGCCTCTTCCTCTGATACAGCAGTCTCTCTCATATCTGAAGATTGACAGTCAACAGATGACGAGTGGGGTGTGAAATGGACGGGGCCTGTGATGTCCGAACTTGGTGTATAGATAAGGGATGCCAGATGGATTTGGGGTGGTGGTGCCCTCATGGATATGGGCTGCGCTTGGTTGGGAATTGGTCTGGCACTTTCGGCAAGTGGTCGGGTACACCTTGTTGTACGGTTCTGCGGTTCTAGACATGCTAAGGCTCCATCCAGCCTCCTCACTTCCATGCTATTCACCATATGTTCCACCCCACAGGAAGTATGGCTTGGGTCAGCCTCAGCTTCCGCTTGTGGTAACACTATGATGGGGGGGGGGTATAGCATGAAGTGGGTGGGAATGGGAAGAGATCGGAGGAACACCTTTTCCATCTGGTCCCTTGGACAAAACAAACACGAAATTTGCTTGTTCACCCACGTTCTGGCTTGGTAGAACTGGGGCTGAACTAGCACTGCGGTGCTCTGCGCTAACCGTGGGAATACTAATTTCCGTAGAAATATCTATCTGGGTACCGGTGTCACGAGAAATGCCCAGTCCGAGCTCTGGTGCTGGGTCGTCACTGACACAAGGTTTAAGTCAATCGAAGTGGATGACTGAGGTCAGGCCATTCGAAGCACGGATACGGTAGGTCACATCAGATGTCTTACCTACTACCACATAGGGGCCTTTCCACTGGTAACTCAGTTTACTTGGCACGTTTGCAGACCGTTGTGAATCGTGTACGCAAACCATTCTTCCTGCTTCATATGGATCTACATGCACTCTCCAGTCGTGCCATGTCTTTTGCTGCCGGTGTGCAGTGGATAAGGTTTCTCCCACTAACTCATGGGCTTGTTCTATCCTTTGCCACAAGAGTTCGACATAGAGAGATGGTGAAATTTTCTCCCCTGGTATTCGTGGCATAGCCAGGTTCAGGGGTAAGGCTAATTCCACGGCCTAACATTAACCGAGCAGGGGTGTAGCCTATGCTGGAATGTTCCGAAGTGCAGTAAGCCATGGGCACATACGGGAGCCATAGGTCCCAATCGCTACAATCAAGGCATGTTTCCTTGGTAAGCATCTCCGCGAGAGTTCTGTTGAACCTCTCTACCATCCCGTCACTCCGGGGGTGGTATGGAGTTGTCCTTGTTTTGACGATATGGAATAATTTGCAGAGCTCTGATATGAACCGGCTCTCAAAATTACTTCCTTGATCGGAGTGCAACTCATAAGGCATACCAAAGTGGCAGAACACATTGCTGGCCAAGACCTCCGCTATGGTGGATGCCTCTTGGTCCGGCAGACCAAATGCTTCTACCCACTTCGTAAAATAATCTTGCAATACGAGGATGTATTTATTTTCATCATCCGTCGTATTCAAGGGTCCGAGCACGTCGATAGCCACTCGCTCCCACGGTACACCAACAATCTTAATTCGAGATGGTGCGATATGGTGTTGGCCAACAGCGCGTTTTTGGCACGGGATACATTTGGCAACCCATGCCGTGACACTATCACGAATCCCGATCCAGTGGAATCTCAGTTTGATATGGGCAACAGTCCTTTCCACGGCCAGATGTCCGGCGTTATCATGTAGTTGTTTCAATATAAGTTCACGATAATTTTCCGGGACTACCAAACGGTCATTAATGTACAGAACGTTATTTATTAATCGACATTCTTCGAACCATTGGTAATAATATTTAGCCGTGGTGGATAGAGGTGTTACCGATTCCTTAGGAGGATGTACCCCCTCCTGAATCCACGCGTATATATTCCGTGTCTGCACATCTGTTGTTTGGTGGTATGCGATTTTCTCCGGATTCCACTCTGTGCACCTCAATTCGGGGAACTCCGGAGATGGCTGTGTTGACTGTGCCATGGTGGCGGCCTCTTCGTGTTCAGCCTTTGCGCCGATTCCGCTAAGGGAGTCGGCATTACCATGCAATTTGCCGGGATGGTGAACAATGTTAAAGTTATAGGCCTGCAGGGATTCCTGCCATCTCGCTACCTGGCCCTCCGGATCTTTTAAGTTCCTGAGCCACCATAGTGAGGCATGGTCTGTATGGAGTGTAAAAGGGCACCCGTAGAGAAAGTGCTTATAATACTTGACGAAATGGACCACCGTCAATGGGTCTCGCTTGGTGGTTGCATATCTTCTCTCCATTTTATTCAGAGTATGTGAACTGTAACACAACACCTGCTCTGTTCCATCTTCGGTGACCTGAGATAGAACTGCGCCAATAGCGAAAGCTGACACGTCAGTGTCTAAGATGAAATCGAGGTTTGGACTAGGGTGAGCAAGAATCGGGGCGTCGTCAAGAGTTTCTTCAGTGCCCTGAAGGAGCCTTCACACTCACTCGTCCACTCAAATGGTCGATCTTTCTCGGTGATCTTGTAGAGGGGTGAAGCAATCTCGCTGAAATGTCGGATGTAATGGCGATAGCACTGCCATAGGCCAAGGAAACTCAGTGTCTACATAACTGAAGAGGGCCGAGGCCACTCTGCTACTGCCTTAGTTTTCGTTGGCTGTGTAGCCACTCCATCACCGGATATGATGTGTCCCAGGAACTCAACGCTCTGTCTGAAGAGATGACATTTCTTCGGGTTAAGTTTCAAATTGGCCGTACGTAATCGGGAGAGCACGGTGTCCAAGTTAGTCAAGGTTTGCTCAAACGTTGGTCCAAAGACTATTACGTCATCAATGTAACAGAGACAGATCTCCCATTGCAGGGTAGTTAATACCTGCACAATGAGTCGTTCAAAAGTTCCGGGAGCGTTGCACAACCCGTAGGGCATCTTGTGGAATTCTACAAACGAATGCCGTCTTTTCCATATCAGCTTCATCCATGGCTACTTGCCAGTAACCGCTAGCTAAATCAAGGGTACAAAACCACTTGGCTCCAGACAAGGAATCCAAGGCCTAATCTATCCATGGTAATGGATAGGTGTCCTTAACGCTAAGATCATTAAGGAGGCGGTAGTCAATGCAAAACTGCAAGGTTCCATCCTTTTTGCCTGCTAGCACTATAGGGCTAGCCCAGGAGAAGCTGAGGGTTCAATAATACATGTCATTTACTTGTTGGTGTGCTTCCGCTTCTTTGTGAATGGGAAAACATCGTACCAGTTGTCGTATGGGGCGATTATTGCCTGTATTGATGGAGTGTCGTACGAGATGAGTCTCTCCGAGATCCATATCGCCGGAGGAAAAACTATCGCGATATTTATGTAGTAGTTTCGGAATTTCTCGTTTTTGTGATTGCAATAATCCAACGGTGGCACGTAGATACAAATCATGTAAATGTTCGGGTAAATCATCAGTCATTTGCACTGTTGTGTCAGAAAGTTCAGGTGATTCCAGTGAGATTATGTCCACTAAATGGCTGCAGCGTACTCCTGGTTCCAGAGTGATGGGATCTGCGGTACCATTGAACACTCGAAAAGTTTTTTTCCTTTATTAGTAGTGTCCACTATTATGTGGGGACTTGCGCATTGTGAGGTGATCATATAATCGGGGTCGTGTTCCAGCATGGCGATGTGTGTGTTGCTTCCTAACTGTGGTATGGTGGCCCATAAGATCTGTTCCTGTTCCAGTTCAACTGTGGCGGTACTTGATGATTAACCACACCGGCTATGGGTACATCTGCTCCCGTAGCCGTCTGTAGGTAAATATGTGTAGGCTTAAGGGGAGGCTTTTTATGAGGTGGGATGCTCTCATATAAGCGCTGGTTAAATACTGTGATAGAAGCACCAGTGTCGACGGTGGCACTAGTGGAAACGCCACTAAACAGACAGGCACATTTGTATATTACTTTGCGCTGTACCTGCGGAAGAGTTTCCAATGATGCCGTCCGCGATAATGGTGTTGGAGCAGCATCACTCTGTATATATTCTGACTGTTTCCGTATTGCTTCTTGTAATGTTATATATATAAATAATAGATGACTTTGGTTACTATAGAAATACACAGATATACATCCTTCCATTTACATCCACAGCTAACAATATGATTCCAGTCAGACCAAATTCAAAAACCCAGCAGAACTAGATGCGTATCATAAGCAATGAATTTTGTCAAGGACTCGACAGCGGAAGGGTTAGTAGGCATCTATAATAATTGTCTTGAGGTTCTTTTTGTATGATTTTTTGGTGATAATCTGTGTGCGGATGTCTGTTTCTGTGTTGTTCCATAGGTGTATTGCTTTTGTTGATGGCTTTTGTCTGGAGGCTTCTGTGCGGCAGAAGCTTGTATGCAGATTTTTTCATGATCGTGTGTTGTGTGAGTGTATGTCTCATTATTCTTGAAGAGGTTTAATAATGGGTTTGGTAGATTATTGTTATAGACGTCTCTGAGGACGGAGTATAGTTGGAGCTTTCCTATATCTTCAAGCGTCAATAATTTTTCTGTTTTAAAAACATTTTGACTCGCTGTTGGGTGTGAAAATATCTTTATAGCATTTTTCTGAAGTGTCTTTAATTTTTTTAGTTTTGATGAGTAAGTGTTAGTCCAAATAGTGTTGCAATATGTAATTTGCGGTGATATTAGCGTGCTATAGCACGTTTTTATACAGTGCTTTGGTAAGTAGCTTTTTAGTCGACGCATAATACCAATGTTCTTTGAAACCTTTGACATTACAATGTGTATATGTTTCTCCCATGTGAGTTTCTTGTCCAAATAGACACCTAAGAATTTTGCAAATTCTTGATTATCTACATAAATTTTGGGGAGATCAGTACTCTTCATTTTTTATTTGTGAATAAGATGTAATTTGTTTTGCAACATTGAGCGATAATTTGTTAACCTGAAACCAATGAATTACTTTTTCTATTTCTTCATTTATGTTTTTGTATAACGTATCAATGTTTTATGGCTGCAAAAAGCATTGGTATCGTCTGCAAGGAGAATTAATGACAAGTGTTTGCAAACATTTGGTAGGCCATTCATATAGAGTAAGAACAACAGCGGGCCAAGAATTGAACCCTGAGGAACACCACAGACTATTTCACCACTCTTAGATAGCGCTCTATTATACTGGACATATTGTGTTCTACTGGATAGGTAGCTTTTTATCCAGTCCAGTGCAATGCCTCGCATTCAGTAGTTTGAGAGTTTTTCTATTAAAATGTTGTTGTCTATTGTATCGAATGCTTTAGACAAATCTATAAAAATTCCAAGAATATGTTCTTTTTTGTCCAATGTATTTACTATCTTTTCCATCATATCTATAAGAGCTAACATGGTGGAGTGCTTTTCCCGAAAACCGTATTGTGACTTGTAAAGGATAGAGTTTTTATTTAAGTAATTGGTTAGCCTGTTATAATAGAGTCTTTCCAAGAGCTTCGAGAACAGTGGTAGTACTGAGACTGGCTGATAGTTAGTGAAGTCAGAGGAGTCTTTTGCTTTGTAAATTGGGGTTTACACGTGCAGTTTTGAGTTGTGACAGAAAGATGCCTTGTGTTAGTGATAGGTTGCAAATGTGATTTAGTGGAGTCATTATATCTTGCATGCAATTTTTTAATACCGCCCACATAAAGTTATCAATTCCTGCACTTTTGTTAGGATTAATTTGCATTAGTATCTTTGAGATCTCCTCTGGGTCAGTAGGGTTTAGAAAAATTGAGGATTGATAATTGCCTGACAGATAATCTCGCATACTAGGACTTGCATTGGTGTTAATTTTCTTGGACAGTTCTGGGCCAATGTTAATAAAATATTAATTAAACTTGTCAGCAATTTCTTGATTATCAGTAATGACTTTGTTGTTGTATACAAATTTGGATCCTTCTATTTTACAGTTCTGTTTATACAGCAGGGTCTTTATATCAGTTTCCAAGTCTTCTTTATATCATTTTTATGCTGTAATTTGTTTTTTGCATTTCGCAGAATTTGATTTAATTTGTTTCGATATTTCTTAAATTGTATATCATTGAATTTACTAGGAAATTTGATATAATTTAGGTATAGACTGTTTTTCTTACGGCAGGCAGTGATCAAACCCTGCGTCAGCCAAGGTTTAGTCGGGTTAGTTTTGAATCTTTTAACAGTTTTGAGTGGGAAACAGTGCTCATAGACGTCTGTGCATACAGCGTGGAAAGCGTTGTAGGCATCTTCGCATGAATCACATTGGATTATATTGCTCCAATCAAGTGTGGCCATTTTGCTTTTGAATTCATCAATATTTTCTTTCCTAAAATCTCTGCTTGTTATGGTTTCTTTCTTGGTGGCTTTTTGCCTCATTTTATTTCGTTCAATATAATACATCGGCAGATGGTCCGAGACATCTGTAACGAAAACTCCCTGGAGGTTTTTACAATCTGGCAGACAATTTGTGAAGATGTTGTTGATGAGAGAAGCTTTGTATTCAGTACTTCTTGTTGGTTTCGTGATTAATTGGTTGAAACTGAATGTGTTCAACAAATTTATGAACTTTTGGGTGTAGAAACAGTTTTCTTTCAAAAGGTCAATGTTATAATCACCCATAAGGTATCCAATTTTGTTCTGATTTTGTATGGATTGTAGAATTTTGTTTAATGTTTCTATGAATTTATCATTGTCGCTTCCTGGAGGTCTATAAATTACACCAACAACTTAATTTTTTTCTTTATCTGAAGTAGTTTCGACGAAAATGGTTTCAGTGTAGTCTTCTATCATTGACAAGTCTTCTCGTATTGTGCACTGCACATTTTCTTTTACGTAGATGCCTACTCCGCCTCCAGTTTTAGTAGATCTGTGATTTTCAACAAAAGTGTAATTAGGGATATTAATTAGATTAACCGGTGAGATTGGTTTCAGCCATGTCTCAGAGATACATATAATGTTAAATTCATTAGAGTTAGTGTCAAGGAAAGTTGTTAGTTTGTCGATGTTCCTCAGGAGTGATAGAATATTGAGATGTAGGAGTGAAAATGAAAAAGTTTCTGTGCTTTTGACAATTAGATCGTTGAATTATTTTGGCAAGACATATTCGCAGTCTGGTGATGGTAATTTGACTTCTTCATTGTCATAGTCATTATCCGGTATACTTGGTTGGTAGAATGTGTTTAGTTTAAATGGGTTAAAGACTGCATCAAGCAGGAGATTATAATTCATGTGATCATGATCACTGTTTAGATCATGGATATTTAACATGAAGTCTGATTGATCATTGTAGTGATTAAAGGGGAACAACTCTCTATTGCATGTAATACACCACCATGGATCCTCTGCATCCTCTAGGACTCTGTAGACACATAGCGTGAGCTTAGAACAAGTTAGATGTATCCAGTTATCACATAGGTCACATTTGATGGCATATTGATTTCTTTTTACTGGCTTCTTGCACGATGAACAGGGAAAATTAATGGGCATGTGGGAGGGGTGGGAAGTAAATTACCAATAGTGTTTTTAGACTGCAGTTCTGTAATCTTTGTTTCCACTGGTGCAAGTGGCTACCTGGATAAAAAGGATCTGCCTCAAAATGGCTTTAAAAAAATGATATGACAGTTGATTAATTATTTGATAACTATAGATATAAATGAATCTATAATATATTGAATATATATTGAATATATAATATATTGAATATGTCATTAAATGTTTACGTGGGCACCAGACAGAGTTTGCATATTCCAGTAGTGGTCGTACACGCGACTTGAACAGTAATGAGACAATCTCATTGTATAAATAGCGAAAAGAGCTCCTGATTAGACCAACCATTTGGTTTGCCTTATTCACAGAGAGTTTGACATGCTTGTGGAAGTTGAGATTGCTGTCCATATAGACACCCAAGTCCTTTATATCACTGATCTCCTCCAGTGCGATACCTAGCTCATCCGACCCTGTCATTCTATAGGTGAATTCTGGATGACCAGCTCCTAGTCTCAGGACTTGACATTTCTGGGGGTGGAATTTCATTGACCAGTCTCTGGACCATGAGTCTAGTGCGTCAATGTCTTTCTGTAGGGGCATGAAGTATGTGGTGGATAGTACTGCACAATACAGTTTGGTATCATCCGCAAACAGTTTACCAAAAGTAGAAACCACATCACGGTAGGTCGATGATGAAGATTAGGAAAAGTTTAGGGCCAAGTACACTGCCTTGGGGTACTCCACTGATGACGTCTGACCATCCAGGGTAGATACCATTCACACACACTCTTTGCTTACGGTTTAGGAGGAAGGCTTTTACCCAGAATGCCATTTCTCCAGTTATTCCATAACTATTTAGTTTCGTATGTAGTCTGGTGTGTGGGACTGTGCCAAAGGCCTTTTGTAAATCGAAGTAAATAGCATCTACAGGACTATGATGATCTAGCATATTCGTCCAAGTGTCTATGACTGATAGGAGTTGGGTAACACATGACCTCCCTTTCATGAAACCATGCTGCTGTTGTGAAAATAGGTTGTTAGCCGTCATATGCGCTACTATATTATCCCTTACAATTGATTCCATTGCCTTGCAGCAGATGGAGGTCAGGCTGATGGGTCTGTAGCTACTCGCTTGTTGTTTACTTCCCTTTTTAAAGATTGGAGTAACATCACTACATTTCCAAGGTTGTAGAATTTTGCCTTGATCTGTGGTCTTGTGAAAGATCATGTAAAGAGGTAGGGACAGAGTAGTCCTGAGTTCTTTCAGGATTCGTGGATGTATCGGGTCAGATCCTGGTGATTTATTCACCTTTAGTGATTGTAGTTTTTTTACATCATCTATAGTGAAGGATAGTTTGTCGAGGGGTGTTTGGACTTGTCTACTAAAACAGGATGGAATATTGTGTGTGTCTTTGATAGTGAACACACTAACAAAATAGTTATATAGTAGCTCAGCTTTCTCTTTATCCATAGAAATGGTGGCTCCCATTTACTTCCAGGTCACCTAACGAACTCCTGGTTTTTAGCTTGCTCTTCACGTAGCTGTGGAATACCTTAGGGTTGGATTTTGATTCATGTGCTATGTTCCTCTCAAAGTCTTTCATTGCCTGCCTGGTAGATCACCGTGCTTGATTTCGTAGTTTACTGTAGGAATCATAGTCTTTCGATTCGCTAGTATGTATACATTTTCTCTATGCCTTGTTTTTTCTTTAACTTTGTTTAGTGCTTTTCCGTTCATCCATACTGGTTCAGGTTTCTTTCGAGTGTTAGTCCTTTTGTTAGTTATAAACTTTTCTAGACCTTCTATGATTTTATTATGTAGTAGATCCCAGCCTTCTTCGATTGTTTTAGCTGATAGCACATGATCCCAGTCAACTTGTGATAGAAATTCATCAAATTGAGTGTGTGTTTCCCTTGTCCCACAGATAAGCCTTTTTGCTTTGGTTTTGCTCCGTGTATTTACAACTTATGGTAAAGGTGAAAGTGGCGTGAGGACTGTGACCAATAGGGTGCTCTGCACAAGTATTCTCAATCATGTCTTTTTCATTAGAAAAGAGTATGTCTAATGTGTTAGACTGCTGTAGCCCTCTGTAGTGAGTTGGGAAAGTGACGTGTTGGTGGAGAAATGTGCCTCTTATAGTTTCCATGAATAATGAGGATTTGTGGTTTGGTCCTGCATTACATATACCTTCAGTCCAGTTTATTTCTGGATGGTTGAAGTCACCCATTATGACAATGTATGAATAATTGGAATTGGAGACCTCCATTAATAAGTTGTGCAACAGAAGGTTGTTTTCATCTGTACTGTTGGGCCAGCGATAGATGCACCCAATTAGCAGACTGTCATCATTTTGGAGCTTGATGCTGCACTATGTGGACTCTTCAAATGTGGCTTTGCGTGGTAACCGACTTTTGGAGGCGTGGACGTCTTTTTTGGAATATAGAGCAACCCCACCCCACCCCCCACCCCCACCCCACCCCACCCCTACCTTTGGAGTCAATATTGCTCCAACAGTCATAACCATCAAGAGTCAATTCCTCTAACATAAGCTTATTCTGTGGATTCTTTGGTTTTAGTTCTGACACACCAACAATATCAGGGGAGTGTTGTTGAATACAGATTTGCAGTTCTTCGCATTTGTTTAGAAGGTGTCCAGATTTGTGTATATACATTTCAGTCCAGATAAAACACCTGGAACAGCATTATTAACATTATTTACAGGTATTGTTGTTCCAGGCTTGCAGACTAGGTTCTCGTTGTTGCTGTGGGGTTGGTCTCCAGTCGTTTCTTTATTTTTACAAGTCGGTGTGACCGTATGATTCACAGATGGTTTGTCTTTTCGTCTTGTTGCATTTTTCGAATCTCTTTCCTGTCTCAACATTTTTGTGTTTCTCTTTGCTGTGGGGTTAGGTCTTGTGAAACAAAATTTTGGTATGTTTGTCTCCAACTGTGTGCTGGAGCTTGCCGTTTTTTAGCACCGAAGATCTTTCTGTTTTGTTCGGCATCTGAACTCTGAGTGGGCGAATAATGTTTGCATCACCGGAAGTGGTACCTATGCCTCTAATATCCTTGATCTATGTTATGGGTGTATTTAGGTGCTCCACACATAGTGTTTTGATAACAACAGTGTCAGCCTTCCTCTGTTCAGGCCTGATAGTGCAGGACTTTCAGGGAGATTGAAGGACATAAGTTTGCCCTGTCTGACTTGACGATCGGTAATCTCCTGTATTACCGCTTCTGGTTGGATAGGATTTTGTATGACATTCCTGTTGTTTGTAACTCCAAGTTCTACATCATTTGACTATCATCGGCTTTCATTCTTCCCATTCTAATTATGCATGCAATTACGTCACAGATTGATAAAATGTTTTGCTTTTCGCGAGTCACCTCCAAACATGTTTTCATGAAATAGCAGAGCGCTCTAACCAAAATGTATTGTTCCATAGGAGAAACCGTGTTTACTTCCATCATGCTAGCAGAGCACTCTGCTATAGTTTTCCGTATGGAACAGGCTCCAGGTACTCCACTGGAATCCAGTGTCAAGAGGCCGCACCCTTGTCCTGAGGAGCCAGAAGCAATGAGTTTCTTTAATCATCATTTTAACTACTTCCTACTATGTTTTAACCTCATGTTTGCTGAAGCGCATGCACACCACAATTCAGAGCCAAAATCCTCAATTTAATGGTCCAGAGTAATGACTCATTACTACTGATCTTCCTAGATGCATCTACGCTCATTATGAAGATGGATTCCCTTAACAAACAACAACAAACTACAGCAATTAATGAAGTCGAGACCTCTAGTAGAGACTATACATATGCAATACATATTGTCAGATGTCAACACCTAAACCTATGCCAATGATCAAAATTGAACCTCATCATTTGAAACGAAAGTATATTTAGAAACGATCTTATGAAAATGAACGTATATCCATGACAACCACTGTTTTATAACTGCCTTTTCTCTCTGACCATCTATGTTGGCCAGGAGATACATTCTTATTCTTCACTGTACCTATGGTAAGCTGCTAAATGCGGCCTAGTACATAATAATAACATTAACATTCCTCAAAACTAGGACAGCTAATCAGAATCAGAGTACCTACCTCTACCTATATGTAGTTAGCCAGTAATCTGTCCATAGAAAGTAATTCTGTAGCTTCTACATTAGTAACACTTGGATGTTTGATTGAGATAAAATTATATTCACGGGACAAGTTATTAATTGAGGGTATATATAGGTCTGACAGTGGAACAAGGGAAAACAATGAAAAACTGGTACAATTATTAAAACATGTTGCTACGCTACATTATAGCCATCTTTTAATAGCGGGTGACTTTAACTATCATGATATCTGCTGGAACACATGGTCAACCACAAAAAATGAAATAAGTCAAGAGTACTCGTTCATTGAATGTATTCGTGACACCTACTTATACCAGCATATAAATAGGCCCACCAGATTTAGGAATAATGTTACACCTAATATACTTGATCTGCTTTTAACCAATGAAGAAGAAATGATATTAGATTTCAATTACGTGAGCCCACTCGGTAAAAGTGACCAATCTATTATCACATTCCATTTACATTCTTGTCTGGCAGGAAAACCTGTGATGAAAAAATTTCTTCTAGACAAAGGAAACTATAAAGAAATTAATAACAACCTCATAAATATAAACTGGACAAATAAATTGTATGATTGCCCAGATGATGCTAATCAGCAATGGTCAATTTTTAAACAGATACTAAATAACATGATAAATCGACATGTCCCATCAAATACCTTTAAAGATAAACCTAACTGGACTAAGAAAGGTGACATCCCATTAGACTACAATACTGTAGGTCAAATTAGGAAAAACACAGATGCTGGGAAAGATTTCTTAAAAACCGATCAAACGAAAATAAAATAAAGTATAACAGGCAATGGAACAAAGTCAAATCTCTGACTAACAAAATGCATAAAAACTATTAAAAAAATATAGCAAAAGCAGCCAAATCAAACCATAAGCAATTCTGGATGTATGCCAAATCTAAAATTAAAACGAAACCTGGTACTTCTCCGCTGCTGATAGACCCAGATAAACCTCAATGAACAGAAACTGACATAGAAAAAGCTGAGGTTCTATCATGTCACCTTCCAACCATTTTCACTGATGAACCAACCAACAACCTGCCAATCATTACAGTTAGACCTATTAACATCCCATTTAAAAACACTGAGGCACAAGTAACTGAAGCACAAGTTTTAGCCCACCTCGCCAAATTGAAAACCTCTAAATCCGCAGGACCTGATGGGATACATCCCCGAGTTCTTAAAGAACTATCCATCTCTGTAGCCAAACCTTTGTCAATCATATACTCAACTTCATTAAGAACAAAATCTGTACCAGAAGATTGGTAGGAGGCCCATGTAACAGCACTTTTTAAAAAGAAAGGCAGCCCCAAACTTGCAAGTAATTATAGACCCATAAGTCTCACCTGTGTAGCTTGCAACGTTATGGAATCCATTATTAGAGAGCAAATAATGAGCCATATGAAATCAAATAAACTTTTTAGTAAGAAACAATATGGATTTCTTACTGGACGATCAACCATGCTCCAGTTAATAAATGTCCTAGATGAATTGATTAATATGCTAGAGAAGGGAGGTACTGTGGACATTATCTATGTGGATTTTGCTAAGGCATTTGATACCGTGTCTCACATCCGTTTGATTAACAAACTAGCAAGTTGTGGCATCACAGAACCAGCCCTGGGGTGGATTACATCCTTCCTGGTGGGTAGGCGTCAACGAGTATGTATAAATGACTCATTCTCTCAATGGGCAGCCGTGACTAGTGGCATACTGCAGGGCAGTGTGCTCGGCCCCCTTCTGTTTGTGATCTACATAAATGACATGCCTGAACTAATACAAACATCCAGTCTATATCTTTATGCAGATGACACAAAGATCTTTAAGCATATTATAAAACAAATTGTGATGACCTGCAATCAGATCTGACAATCCTGGAAATGTGGTCAAAAACATGGATGTTAAAATTCCACCCTGATAAATGTAATGTATTGTCCATTGGTAGAGGTACAAAACAGAATTTCCAATATAAACTTGAATGTGATAATGCTAGCCATACTCTATCCCATGTGGACAACGAAAACGATCTCGGAGTCATCTTTGTCTCGGCTGTCTCCTCTGATCACCACATTCAAAATAAAATCAATAAAGCCAACAGTATCATGGGCCTCATTAGACGGACCTACAAATACTTGGATAAAGAAAACTTTTTGCTATTATATAAAGCTTTTGTGCGCCCCCACATTGAATTTGCACATGCAGTATGGAACCCACACCTTAAAAACATACACACTCTGTGGAAAATGTGCAGAGGCGTGCAACAAAGATTGTCCCTGGATTTCGCAATCTCAGTTATGAGCATAGGTTACGTTCTCTAACCACCCCCCCCCCCACACACACACACTCACATACAGACGTCTGAGAGGGGACATGGTTGAAACATATAAGGTTTTGAATACCTATGATCCAGACACAGTACCAACATTAAAATTTGCTTCGAGAAATAGTAACAAGGGTCATAGTAAAAAATTATTTATCCAGCGAGCTAAATATAATATATCCAAGTTTTCATTTTATTACAGAATAGCAAAAGTATGGAATAACCTAACTGACCATATTGTTAATGCACCGACCATTCAAAGCTTTAAAAACCGACTGGATAAATACTGGGACAATGCACAAATTAAATTTAACTTCGAGGCACCGTCACCATGAAGTAATCATTTCAAAACCTAGCGTCACTTATGCACCTGAATATAGAGGCCTGTACTGTGTTCAGTATTATCGATGATAATAATAATAATAATAATAATAATAATATTTAATCTTGAATCTTGCTAGTTGGTGCTTTCCTGGAAGAAGAAGAAGAAGACGAAGAAGAAGCAGCATGTTTTACATGTTGATACCAAATCCGTCGTTCTATTAAATCCGCCCTTCGTATTACCAGATTAAGTTAATTAACCAATCATATCACTTGCTACATATTTCGAAAGTTTTATCACGGAAACACAAATCAGTGATTATTATAACAGAATTTCATGCTTCAAAGTATACGGAGCATTGCCAAGAATTAATAATGGATTTAGCACGACTGGACATATTAAAGTATTCTGAATTGCAAAAGCTTGCCAAGGAGGCCAAAGTTAAAGCAAATCTGAAGGTCAAACAAATTTATTATAATTTTATGTATTTCCGTGATTATGTTTCGACTTCAAGCACAGGCGCTTGAAGTTTACCCGCCTATTTTCATATTGTTAGGATAGATACCCCACACGTATTATGTGTAAGGCCTCTGTGGGCTATATGCGGTTATATCATTATTCTTAGTCCTCACGAAAAGTGGTAACACATTTATTTCTATTATATCATGACATCAGTCTCAGATAATGGGTTTTCGAGGGTGTATCGTAGAGTATCCAGTTTCGGTGAGGCTCTAATTTCGGTGAGCTTTCATTATGCATGCGCTGTGCAACAACACAAGTTCTCATAACGTCATAATTTTGTAATCAACCGGTACAGTAATTATCAGTAACGCTTACCGCGTTTCCCCTCAAAATTCACATTAAAATGTTGAGTCAGCACTAAATCAACTTTAGCATGTAAAAAATTGCCGATTTTCTTATTACTTTTTATCATATGCTTTTAAAGCATTGTCTCTTAAATAAAAGACCAATTTTTTTTTCGAGCCTGTACGGGTATCACCGAAACAGGATGCCATCGTTTTTGTTTGTTTTGAAGTACGTCGTCGCCTAATGTCGCTATGTTTTGACATTTCGTTTTTGGGGATTTTCTTCTAACTCAGCGCTGGATAAGGGATAAAGTCACTAACAAATTAAGCCAATTTATTTGTAAATATTTATGGTATTTATTAAATTATTAGCAATTTCTGCTTAGGCGCCCCGAAAGTGGATACTCCACGCTAAGCACATTTTCGGCGATTTAATATAAGAGTAGGAATATTATCAACAAATGCTGTCAGTTTCGTGACCAGCAACCATTCTCTGAAATAAAACATGCATTAAAATAAAAATAAACCCTAAAATAAACTTACTAACTGCTTATAAAGATCCACTATCTGGTCTACAGATGCAATCTGAGTGTTGCGTCATGTGTTTTCGAGGGTGACTTAATCTCGTAATTTAAACTAGTGAGGGAGTGAATTTGTGCCAATGTTTATTATTTGAGCAAAAGAGAATCTGTCACGAACAGTAATACCATAAACGGGTCTGATACAAACACAGAACATAATTTATGGTTGTAAATCCAGATCAGCTTAAATTCCACTTCGCAATAACCGGATAGCAGCAAATTTCAGCCAAAGTTTAAAAAAAATAAGATCTCAGTTTCCTTTTGCAAATTCATAAAATCGCGATGACATTATCACAATCAAATTTCCCATAATACCATGGAAGCGATGCCATTTATGGAGGGGCTAATTTAACATTACGCGCAATGGGTCGTAAAACCTTAATTACATTTTCTTTACTATCTTGCAGAATTCACTCATGATTTAATGTTTTCTGATATCGGGGGGGTTTATTACAGATACTCAGATACAGGATTTAATGGTTTGAGCTTCATGGAAAATGTAACAATGCATTGCTTTGGGCAGTCCTCTTTAACATGTAAGTTTTCCCTAACTTTAATCGCGGCCGATCTCAAGATGCCCGGATGTGTGAAACTATGTGTTGGTCAATGTAGTATTGAAAGTGAACATAAGTGTTTTGCCTTCCAGAAAACCAAATAAAATAGTGGAAATTTATATTATATGAGGTAACTAGGGCCCGTTCGAATCGGCATTACGGGCAAAGAAAAACCGATCTAGATATGAAAACTATATAAGCACCCCTTGTCAGGTTCACGCGGCGTCGGCAGAAATGAATTATTGCTATGGAAACATGTCTGCAAAGCTACTCAGGAAAGCAACTGGCAGATGTCGTCTGACCCGAAAACTGTGTTGGTTTACATTATTTCCTTGCGATTTATCGGAATTTTTATCATGGGTCAAAAAAGTAATAGTGGAAATACATGTTTTTTACCACACTGATATCAAAATGTATTAAATAATCACTTACTTTATGCATATCTCTTTAAAATCTGCAGATGCCGTGTAAAACTACTATATCTATTTAAAGACACATGATTTGTTGACGTCATCTAAGCAATGCGCATGTGAGAACGTCAAAAGTACGTACCCTCGAAATCACATGACCCTCGAAAACACCTTATTGGATGATAATTATTTAATGGTACCGCTTCGTATGGCGAAAAAAGCATCATAGAGGTAATATGAAAATAGGCGTTGCCTATAAGTGAACGCAGACATCATTTATTGCTTAAATAAAATGCGCGTAGAACAAGTGATTATTTTATTATGCATTTTGATGTCAAAATTATGTCGAATTTATTATGATTTTGAGGGTCTATTTTTATTTTTATGCACGTTTTAGTTCAGTGAATGGTTGCTAGTTACGAAATTGAATAAATTTGTTGCTAAAATTCCTACTTTTGTATTAAATGGGCGAAAATGTGCTTACACCCTCGAAAACCCATTATCCAATGATATATTCAGTTCAGTTGAAGGTATTCCCGCCTTTAGGATTAGGCGCACCCAGGTTGTCCTGGTATCCGTCGAGTTTCCTCAGTCTTCCGTGAGGTTGTTTGTTAGTCATCAGGATCCACATTCGCACCATGGGAAACGACACCCTTATTGATAGGGACAGCTGCCATTCCTGTATGTGCTGGAAATAACTAGGAGACCAATTGATCTTATGGTCGCACATCCATCAGCAGGCAACGTTTGGTGTGTATTTTATACAGATAGTCACGGCTGCAGCTCTCGACCCCTTGTATCTTGTCAGATAGGGTGTTAGCTTTAAACCTCTCGGCTAGGACTTCTGAGCTGTCAACTACATAATAGAATTAGCATACATGCTCTACGGTAGGATGGGGCGCAAGGGAAGTAACTCTATCCATCATGTTTACATTGCAACCTTTTTCTGGTCAGAAATTCATTAGAAACAGGGGGCTGTTTCTCCCTAGTTTTGCAATGTAAAATTTTATTGGATGATTAAAAATAAACACTCAATCATTAAGTAGGATAAACAATGCACCAGTACCTTTGCTCAAATGTCACAAAGAATGAATTTATCAGAATTGTGAGGTATGTAAAGTAAACGATATTGTTAAAAATGGTTGAAATGACAAGGTACTTTAACAAAAATTTATCCTACCATAGAGTAATATTCATGGAACCAGTTGATATATGTTGTAGGATTGCACAATTTTTCGATTAATCGATTAATTGCGATTATATAATTCAAAATGATCGTGGACAATTATAAAATGAAATAATCGTGTAATCGCCATGTTGAAATCTTTGTCAAGACACTTAGGCTTGTGAAACTCTGCTCGCTTTACCAATCATGGAAACAAACATCCGGCTATCGGCCGAATGTGTGAATGATTAAATAAACTAAATAAATAACTCATTTGTTTGTATTGACTCATGATTAGTTTTAGATTCATGAATAAAGATTGTTCACTTGGTCGTTATTTGTCATTGTTGTTGTAATCACACATGCTTATCCCGCGTTCCAAAAAAGTTCTAAAACTGATACCATGGAAATTCAACGCATTTTTTCCTGTAAAAATTCTCACCACCTATGCCTATGTTTAATGTATACCTCAAAACATCACTGGGGAAGTGAAATTATTTGATTTGAGCACCTAAATATTGCGTATCCTTTAATAAAGGTTGTTTATTACATCAAAATGAATCCACAATTTGATATTAAATGGCGTCGCGAAAAAAATACAAATCATGTGATTCGCCTCCAATTGAAGAGTTTATTATAGAGCGAGTACTCAGATATAAATATTCTGGAATTGGGGACTCGGAACTCGGGAATGTCTATATATTATCATTGCGCGATAGGAACTGAGTATTATACCGATCTCAATAACGGGTACCCGTTTGATAAACTCCCGTTCGCGTATAATAGCTTGCGGGAACACGCCGCCTCCCATCGCAAAAGAGCCGCTGGCTCGCCAACTTAAGAAGCCGGCTATATTGTCATTCATAATAATTCAATTTGGATCATTTAATGTTGATCGGCGTTACAAAATTGATGCACATTTTCTCCCGTACTTGTTTGGTACATAAATTTGGTCGTAAAATAAATTTGTAAGGAAGGTATTTAATCACACCAAGACTGTTTTAAGCGCATTTTGATGACAAAAGTGTGGAATAAACTTTATTATATCTTGAACATACGTGGCCTACTATTAGTATTAATCTAATAGGTGGTCGAGATTTACAAATCCGATGCCTGTATTGACTTGTAGAGGGGCCGGAAATGTATCAGGGCAGAGATCGGTCTGAAGTAGACACACCCTATGACACGATTGTTATTATTATACACGCTATTCTTACAAATTTGCTCTTAAAAAAAATTTTCCTATACAATCTGCTGAGTTAGGGGGTGGGCTTCTAATACAGTTTTGCCATTTTGAAACTGCTAAGAAATCATTGGAGCTCATATGTCAAAGTTAGGGGTGGGCTTCTATTAGAGCATAGGCTACAATTAAACGAAATACGGTAACTTCCGTTTTCCGTCTAGAAAAATCTTGATACATTCCTTTGTTTGCAATCAGCAACTGGTGTATTCTGTCCATGTATATATACCCACGTGCCTAACCCATAATCTTACAATCTGCAGTAGCATAATAATGTCCTCTAAGCAGCATTGACGTAGTTAATATAGTTCATGATTAATCGTATGATCGCGATTATTTCTTTTAAATGATCGCGATTATGAAAAGTGAATAATCGTGCAACCATAATATGTTGTAGCTTTATGTTTTAAGGGGGTCTGCTGTTTTTCTTAAGATTTTTAGTAGTACTCTTGACCGATTTTTGTCATAATTGCAAAATTAGCAGGGGGAAAAATGGCGATAACTCCTCCTGACTAAATTTATTGGGAATAGAATTTTGGTTACAGAAGAGCTTCATTTAGGGTGTGTCTTCTACAGCGTTTTACAATGACTAATCATATTTGTTGGTACAAAACAGTAACCAATAACAAAAGAAGACATTAACTCATTGGAATCAAGCATTTAAATTCTCTTCTTCCAGCTTTTCTCGTTAAATGGTCACCGAAGCTATCCTAGAAGCTAAAGCTCAACACTTGTCACTGTATGTCGCAACTATCAATGCTCAGAAAGCTTTTGATGTTGTTAGTCATGCCTCTCTAATCAGAAAGTACCACAACTAGGGGCTTTGTGGCACCTTGCTCCACATGAAGACACTCTCATATCAAGACTTATCCACTAGAGTAAGATCCCACAATCAAATCAGCGATTACTTCGATATCAAACAAGGTGTCAGGCAAGGCGGTGTTGCCAGTGCCTATGACTATGAGGTGTACATAAATGAGCTGCTAATCAAACTTGGTCTCCTAAACTCAGGCTTCAAAATAGGCACAATAGATCTGGACAGGGTCGCTTGTAGAGCTGGGTGGTCTGACGGTAGTACCGTGAGGACCGCGGTATACCGTGAACCGATACCGTGACTGTTGCCATTTCCAAATGCCGTGAATACCGTCCATAATGTTTGAGCAATATTTGAGAAATATGTTCATAAAATCTGACTTGACCAAGGGTAAATAAGTGCTAATAGTGCCAAAAATACAGGCATCCCTAACTATTAGCCGAGTTGAGGTGAAAGGGTCGTTGTAAAAACAAACATCAAGACATCAATTACAAAATAATGACAGGCAGAATTGTATGTCAAACGTACGTCTTGAAAGTTTTACGGTAAAATTGCTTTATTTAAAACATCTAACATTCTCTGGCCGTCAGCCAGTAGTAATTACACTATAATATATTCCATATTCCCGTTTCTATTATGTGTAATTTATTACTCCAAGCATTTTGTCACCGAACAAACACACTAGAATGACAAAATAACATACAAACTGCGTGCTATTCAAACACAACAACAATCTCGCAAAGACGTATCTGATTGGTTGGTCATGAACTAGACCGTGGGAAAATACATTACTACGCTGAATTTATCAATGAAAATTTACTAAAACGTAGTATTTGCTTGCGCCGTTTTGACCACACGCTAATTTATTAACAACAAGCAGCGTTGAAGTCGTTATTTTTTACTTTTCTGGCTTGTTTTAAGAAATTTCTTTAAGGATTAAATACAGTTTAAATAACGACACCTAAAAATTATAGTGTTTTAGTTTTTGTAATTCATTTTTCGACTGGCTACACGTCGGAAGTTCGCGGAAATAGCTTTTTACACGCATTGTTCACGTGAAGCATGGCGAGTAACGAGTCTGCACATCGGGTACTCGGTAATTATCAGAAGCTTTGGAATCGGCTATATTCAATGTCGTGTTATATGTATGTGTATAGGCCTGTTTTCGCGAGTAACAGAATATACGACTCCAACAGAAATAAAAGAGTACAACACTCGCCCCGTTTAAATACTCACAGATTTTGTCTGGACTCTGTTTATCAAAGCGCTCGACTGCCAAAATAATATTTACCGTTTGCTGGTCGCACGCATTAATAGCAAGAACACTCCAGATTGAAAATAGTGCACCCCAATGCCTCAAACAGCAGGTTAAAGTTAGCGAGTCGACCACACCCTTTGACCGATATTCCCGTGAATGATATTACGTCAATAAAAATAGTGACCTAATAAAATCATGAAACTAAACAGTCGCAATAGCCATGTTTTTCTTCTCTAAATCAGGAAGCCGATTTATTTATTTTACCTATATTTACCGTTGATTGGAGATGGAAGTGAAAAGGAAATGGAAAAAATTGTTCTAATTTCGTGGCATGCCTCAAGCTCAGATGACGGTATACCGTGGTACCGCGGTATTTTTTCATGGTACCGATACCGTCATGTAAATATCAATACCGCCCAGCTCTAGTCGCTTGTGCTGATGATATCGTTCTTCTGACAGACTCTCTTAGTGATATGCAGCTCAATCTATCAACAGTCGAGAACTTTGCAAACTATGAAAGGTATAAACTACATCCTAAGAAGACAACTATATCAATTTTTAACTCAAGCATACCAACTGAAATCTGGAGCAACATGCAATGCTGGAAGATTGATAACGTACCAGTTCCAGTATCTGATGAGTTTACACACTTAGGTATCCACAGAAGTATCAATTAGAGCTGGGCGGTATTGATATTTACATGACGGTATCGGTACCATGAAAAAATACCACGGTATACCGTCATCTGAGCTTAAGGCATGCCACGAAATTAGAACAATTTTTTCCATTTCCTTTTCACTTCCATCTCCAATCAACGGTAAATATAGGTAAAATAAATAAATCGGCTTCCTGATTTAGAGAAGAAAAACATGGCTAGCGACTGTTTAGTTTCACGATTTTATTAGGTCACTATTTTTATTGACGTAATATCATTCACAGGAATATCGGTCAAAGGGTGTGGTCGACTCACTAACTTTAACCCGCTGTTTGAGGAATTGGGGCGCACTATTTTCAATCTGGATTGTTCTTGCTATTAATGCGTGCGACCAGCAAACGGTAAATTTTATTTTGGCAGTCGAGCGCTTTGATAAACAGAGTCCAGACAAAATCTGTGAGTATTTAAACGGGGCGAGTGTTGTGCTCTTATTTCTGTTGGAGTCGTATATTCTGTTACTCGCGAAAACAGGCCTATACACATACATATAACACGACATTGAATAAAGCTGATTCCAAAGCTTCTGATAATTACCGAGTACCCGATGTACAGACTATGCTATAATTTTTAGGTGTCGTTATTTAAAATGGATTTAATCCTTAAAGAAATTTCTTAAAACAAGCCAGAAAAATAAAAAATAACGACTTCAACACTGCTTGTTGTTAATAAATTAGCACGTGATCAATACGGCGCGAGCAAATACTACGTTTTAGTAAATTTTCATTGATAAATTCAGCGTAGTAATGTATTTTCCCACGGTATAGTTCATGAACAACCAATCAGATACGTCTTTGCGAGATTGCTGTTGTGTTTGAATAGCACGCAGTTTGTATGTTATTTTGTTATTCTAGCGTGTTTGTTCGGTGACAAAATGCTTGGAGTAATAAATTACAAATAATAGAAACGGGAATAGGGAATATATTATAGTGTAATTACTACCGGCGGACGGCCAGAGAATGTTAGATGTTTTAAATAAAGCAATTTTACCGTGAGACTCTCAAGACGTACGTTTGACATACAATTCTGGCTGTCATTATTTTGTAATTGACGTCTTGATGTTTGTTTTTACAACGACCCTTTCACCTCAACTCGGCTAATAGTTAGGGATGCCTGTATTTTTGGCACTATTAGCACTTATTTACCCTTGGTCAAGTCAGATTTTATGAATATATTTCTCAAATATTGCTCAAGCATTATGGACGGTATTCACAGTATTTGGAAATGTCAACGGTCATGGTATCGGTTCACGGTATACCGCGGTCCTCACGGTACTACCGTCAGTCCGCCCAGCTCTAGTATCAATATTACAGCACAAATTTCATCTCTTGTCCAAGATAGAATCAGCAAAGGACATCGTACCCTATACATGATGATGGGAGCAGGACTCCATGGACTAAATGGCCTTCCTCCTCCACTGGCATGTAAATTATACACAACGTATGTCTTACCATGTTATTCACATGGATTAGAATCAGTATGAATAAATCAGAGTGAACTAAAAGCCCCTGGAGCTATTCCACTGAACGACCGTGCGATATATCCAGCATCTCCCATAATCATGTGCAAGTTCGGCCGTATACCTTCTTCTCAGTGCCAGACCCTTCGAGGCTGAGATTGACGTGTGACACCTCACACTGTTTGCTGCTATTGCCCGTACCAAAGGTTCTACCATCGCAGGAATTGAAATGTCCATTTGTCCTGTTGCCCAGGGCAACCCGATTTTCAAAAGGGCAACTAAACTTTGGCTGTTAATGGTACACAGGGCAACCATGCTAAATACTCAGAGTAATAGTATTATACTGTGTTTTTGATACCTACTGACTAACTCTTTGTTTTAAGTCATTTATTTATTTAATTATTAGAAAGAATAGCCAGTATGTTTAATGCCATTTCTGAATAATTGTGGCTATTTTTTGGAACTTGACAAAGCAGTAGTGATTCTAATTTTCTTTTGTCATTTAGCTTAACATATACGGGCAATCTTAATCTGCGGCGGGCAACCTGAAAATGCATGAAATGGCATCATAGGTTGCCTGCATCTTTTCATTTATTTCTAATCCTGCATCGCAAACCTAGCGCATAGACAGTCAGTCGTCGATCAGAGAAGAGTGTGGTTCTGCATGGTTGCAATGGTGTTCCCATTACAGCTCCTGGAGAGTCCTATAAACAAGGCAGCTTGGACCACAAGAGTACGCTCAAGTATCAACTCCTTTTGGACCAAGACACTACAGGAAGAGGCACACACTAAATCCTCTCTGAAACATCTTAATGTGGACAACTGTAAGATTGGAGTAACACACAGCATATGGACCATAACAGCCAATGTACGAGATGTCCAATGAGCTGCCATCAAAGCAAAACTCCTCACTGGAACTTATACCCTCCAGAGTACAAGAAAGAGATTCACCAATGGTCGCGAATCCGATATATGCCCACTATGCCACTCAGAGCCAGAAAATATAGATCACTTCCTGTTTTGCTGCAAAAATGCTTATCCTAGTGCAACATGCTACAGAAAACATATAGAAAGCCTTATCGAAAGCAAAATCAATGATGACATGCTCGTCAGTCTGACACTCGATCCTAGCAAAGAAGAGTTACATCTAGAGTTCAGAAATCTGTCCGATCCTTCTCTACTTGAAGCCATCGAATCTGCATCACGATGGCTGTGCTATAGGGTACACCACTTTAGAGCTACAGACTTGACCTATCTTTTCAAAGCAAGCAGGCAGTAAAAGGAAAAGGTAGACCGGTCTGAATTGTCCACAAAGTTGCGCTACATGAACACTGGTACACTGTATATACAACCTTCGTAGTAAATGGACATAAACGTTTATTTTTATTTAAATTTGATATCAATTTTCTATTCTCCTGACTAACGCTGCGATGAACTGTGCATAATATGAAAAATACCAACTAATTGGTGACGATGTGGCTAACCAGTTTAGCATTACCCTGATAAACAGGAAATATCACAACATAGTAACAGTAACAGTAAAGTTTATATTTCCATAGAATTCTAACCAAAGGTGATTCCAGGCCAAACTTTTTGCCATTTCATGATTCAGCTATCCTTGTAATAAAATGTATCAATGATATCCCTAAATTTTCAGGTAAAATGAGTTTAAATCAGGGTTGGCTTGATTTAAATCAATTGATTTATATCATGATTTAAATCATGATTTAAATCACTCGATTTTTATCGAAAAAATCGTGATTTAAATCAGTTTTGCAAAAATAGAGGAATTTTCAAGTAATTAATACAATTAACAGTAATTTTGTTAAATTAAAGTAACATAATTATTTTACTGCTTCCATGGCACTTGAACATCAACACAAAATAGAATTATACACTTAATTGCTCATATTTGTCATCAGCAAGACTAGACCCAGTGCACGAGTCCACATCTACAATCTACATACTTGAGGTTCATGTACACAGTACATCACACATGTGTACAAAGTATGATCATTAAGTATGTGTAAGCTGTAAAGAAGAGGAGAATTCCATGTGCGTACATGTCACTACATGACCATTAAAGCAATAGTGTACATGAAAAGTCATGTATGGGCCAGTATGGCTATTACTATTAGTCTAATTCCAAAAGCACACTCTTTTAAAGCAAGACACTGTCTCTTTTTTCAGCTATGACATGCGTCTGGAGTCACTCTGGAGTGTCATTGAGTGTCTCGATTACTATTGGCTAGTGCTTATCAAGTTGGACTTTTGGGCTCCATTTTATTTAACACTAAAACAATAAAGATTGAAATGTTATTAAATTAAGTAGTTTACTACAACTTCAAAAATCAAAATCAGTAATTGCTGAAACTGGCAAGAAACTATATACATTGTAACACGTAAACACATCATTACATTACATTAACCCTTAGCACACTGATGTAGGAGTTTTAATTTTTCAAAATAAACATAACCCCTAGCACTCTGGAGCATGATAATTTAAATTTTCAAATTAAATTTAAAGATAAACTGGTGTACAATTTGCAACAATTTTTGTGGACGATGCTGCTGTCTGTGACAGCACCATCTTCCACAAAATTTGTTGAAAAACGTACACCAGTTTATCTTTAAATTTAATTTGAAATTTAAAAATTTCGACATCAGTGTGCTAAGGGTTAAAGATAAACTGGTGTACATTTTTCAACAAATTTGGTGGATGATAGAGCTGTCGCAGACAGCAACATCGTCCACCAAAATTGTTGAAAAATGTACACCAGTTTATCAATTTTAATTTGAGCATATTTTTAAAGACAGAAGTTAACAAGGTTGATAGACTTAGACAATGATGACTTTTGCATACCTTCATAGATTTTGTGCATCTAATTAGGGCTAATTCGTTAGATTTATGCATTGCATCATTTCTGTCCTATTGCTACTCACTGTATCTGTGATGCAATTGTGAACAAAATTGAAAAATCGTTGCTAATATGACGTAATATATAAATTTTGAACTCTATATATTATTAGTTCAAACAGTGATAATTAAAGAATAGACATCCCATCATTCGTAACATAATAAACATATTGAATATTTTGAAAGCAATTTCACTGAAAACCGTTGCTGACTTAGGCAGCAACGGCTTCCAGTGAAATTGCTTTCAAAATATTCAATATGTTATGAATGATGGGATGCATATTCTTTAATTATTCACAATTAAGTGATTAACCAGAACACTCGATATATTGACTATTGAGATACCGCAATTTTTTTATAATAACGATATCGATATTCTCTCAAGCAATATCGCGCAAACCTAACTGAGTCACAGATAGATGTGTCTGTCATCACTTTTCACTTTCAGTTTTCAATAATGCTGCAATTGTACTTCACTAGTCTAGTCAACAATCATCATTCAACTGAAACCGGAAGTCATTTTCTTTGTCACAGTTTAGGGACCGAAAAAGAAATACTAGTTTAGCCGCTTTTAAAGTTCCAAGTTTGTTTCTCAACTTACTCTGCACGAGCCCATAGCTGGAGAACACGCGCTCGACACCAGCTGACGCCGCCACAGCTGACATCAGACGCTGAGTGAATTCAAATGCTTCCAGCAGATCATCCTCGAAGTCACGTCTGTGCGACTTCCACCAATGAAGAGAGGTTACTCCATTAACAACTTCGTCGTTAAATTTAAGAATGTGAAATGGTGGTGCCATGGCCTCGAATTTGATTACCAAAGTCATCAAACCAGGGATTTCGGATGCTACGGCGAGTGCAGTTTCACGTTCTTGCTGAGTCAAGTTTCGACCACGGTATTTAGGGTGGAGTAGATTGGCCAGCATGTGGTGAAGTGTCACAGCTTGTTGATAACGCTTATCGGCCGCACGCTTTGTTGAATTATTAGTGTCATTATGCAGGGCCGTTTTTACATCTTTCCATAATTCAACTGCTTCTGCTATTGTGCAATTGTCCGATTGAGCTTTATCGAGAGCGCAAGCTACTGGTTTCAAACAAAGTCGGTATTCATCTGCAGAACGTTTGATTACTACATTACGAACTTTATTGGCAATGGCAACATCTATGCGGTCAGTATGTCCATCACAGATTGTCACAAGTGTCGGCCATGCCTCACAATACGAGTTTAAACAATCGTACATTGTGTTCCACCTTGTATCTGCTGGCATCACTAACTTTCTGCACGATGATTGGCGTATTTGGGCACTAGCAAAGTGGTTATTTCGGAAATACTTCACAACTTGTGTGACATGCTCCTTAACATTACCCATTTCTAAGTCCTTTGAAGTCAGATTTAGAAGATGAGGCGTGCATCCATACGCAATCATGTTGAAACCCAGTCGTTCTTTCAAGAACTCTCGCATCTTTGCTACATTAGCAGCATTGTCTGTGACGATACTACATATAATGCACCCAAAATCATTGTGCGTGTTTTCAATTGTCTGCTTCGCAATGTCATAAAGATATTCCGCTGTGTGAGGATGTCCAGAGGTGTCCGTAGTATCCACTAAGTAAATATCACCTAAGCAGGTCGTCACTGTAGCACATACGATAGGCTCGTTATGAATATTGCTCCAACCGTCTACTGCTAGACAGACAAGTTCACCTTCCAAATTTTTTCTCGCCTTCTCCCGCTCTTCTGTGTAGATAACATCCAAATATTTCCCCCCTATGACCTTTCTGGATGGTGGTTGATAGCCTGGTCGTAAATCTTTTACAAGGTTTATAAAATGTCTATTTTCTACTAAGCGAAATGGGGAGTTCGTAGCATACACCATCCTAGCTACATCACGATCTAATTCACCACGTTTTTCTGCTGAAGTTCTGATGACATAATTCTGTAGACCATAATTCAGCTTGGGTATCTTAGCGGCCAATGTACCAGCAGCTAATTGACCATGCACGGGGCGCTTCACTGCCGCTGAAGCAGAACTTGAAGTTGACAGAGGTTCAACTTCCATCACCACCACATCGTTTTGATCAACAACAGTTTCAACGCGCTGCTGCTGCTCAGATTGAGATGAAGTCCCCGTTTCTGTTGCGGCTACAGCTAGACCTTGAAGTGCTGGTGTTGGTGGACCTGTGCAATTGGCTGCATGTTTTTTTAACCGCTCTGGGATACCTTGGAGTTCGTGTCGGCAGACCTTGCAGACAGCCCGGACACCGGCCTTATCTGGGGTCTTCACTTTCTCATAATGAATCCATATTGGATCTTGTTTTCGGCCGGAGTTAGACATTTTGCTAATTATGGAATTGAAAATATTTCATAGCCTTTGTCACTTAAGCAGTTTTGACTGTATTTTTCAAGAATGAAAAAAAAAAAAATGATGCAATAAAAAAATGATGCAATAGAAAAATGATGCAATAAAAAAATGATGCAATAAAAAATGATGCAATAATAATACTGTTGAAACTGCTTAAGCGAACAAAGTTTTTTTGTATTAAGAAACCAGCAAGCTTAAAATTCAGTTAAAAATAAGTCATAAAAATACCACTTTATTCAGTTCCAAAATACAGTTTAGCAATGCATCTGGACCTGTATTAAGAGACCACCTGTCTTAAGAGACCACCTTCTGCGACTCCCACAGCCAGTGTCTTAATACAGGTTTCACTGTATAAGTTTTACGTAATTTCCTGGGATGTCGCGAATAAAAATCGATTTAAATCATTGAAATCGATTTAAATCAAAAAAATCGATTGATTTGATTTTTTTGAAAAAAAATCGATTTTTTTCCAACCCTGCAACACGGCGAAGTGTGGGTGGAGCTTAGCTAGTGATGGGCGGGGCATAGCTAAAAATGGAAAGGTCCATTGTATGAGGGTGGGGATCACCTTTACCCTATGTCGAATTGTTTCACAGAAAATGTCAATTTCCAGAACAAGAGATGGCTGTTTTAAAATTTTACCACTGGAATGACTTGTTCTGTTATCGAGCCACTCATCAGTGGTCAATTTTCAAAACATAACCTTCTTTTGTTCTGCAAATGGACATTTCTCCAGACCTCTGCAAAAGCTGGTTTTGGCTAGCTTGATATAAAGATATATAGTACTGAATTGTATGAGGGTGGGGATCACCTTTACCCTATGTCGAATTGTTTCATAGAAAATGTCAATTTCCAGAACAAGAGATGGCTGTGTTTTGAAATTTTACCACTGGAATGACTTGTTCTGTTATCGAGCCAGTCATTCCAGTGGTAAATTTTCTAAACATATGCTTCTCTTGTTCTGCAAATGGACATTTCTCCAGACTTCTGCAAAAGCTGGTTTTGGCTAGCTGGAGTCTATATAGATATAGTGCTGAATGTATAATGTGCTGGGAAAGGAATATACTCACATAATTGTTTTTCATATTTTAATATCTAAAAAATAAAGTTTTTACAGTTTGATGAATACACCTTAGAACCACCTAACAAAAGCGACATACTTTTTGAAATTTTGATATTAGGAATTTTCTGTTGAATATTTTGAAACTAATGTCTGGGGGATGTTAATCATGTTAGTATGTACTTACATGTAGCAACAGGTTCCAGTCAAATTAATTTCAAAATACTCAATAACTTTCCTGTACAGTTGTCTTGAAATTGAGATTGGAATTTGAACAGTCAAAGGGTTAAAAGGTATTGGCTTCAAGGAGCCATCTCCCACATGCCAGCAGCATTAACCCTTTAACACGCAAATTTGCTCAAGAAATTTCAATTTTCTCATACATGCCAAAGTCCAAGATTATTTTTAAAACTTATCACTCGAATGACTGGGTCAGGTATCGAGCCAGTAATTTCAGTGGGAAATCTTAAAAAATAGTCTTCCCTTGGTCAGCAAATGGGCGTCTTCCAAGACCACGTTAGAAACCATTTTTGGCCAGTCCGAGTTTAAAAGTTCACTTATATGTGGAAATTATTTTCAGTCAATATGTTTTCAATATACATGTAATCAGTAGTGAAATTATAGCACATATTATATGTAGCTGCAGTCATCTATGTGTATATAGCGTGAATTAGATACACTTTTATTCTTCTAATTTTCAAGAGTTGTATTGCTAAGATAAAATATAAAGTAACATTGTTTCTCAAATGTACACAGGGCAGCATTTCTTTTACCGCCTCTGTAAGAGTTAAATTTTTGACACAGAGTGGATAAGGGTTAAGTATCAATTAAATGAATAATCACAATTATTTCTTTGAAATAATCGCAATTCTAAAAATTGCATAATCGTACAAGCCTTGCTAGATGTTCAACAGCAGAGGATGTAAGCCTTTACATAAAATTTTAATCAGTCCTTAATTTTTGAAACTCAATTTGATCAATTTTTAATTACATATCACATTCTTATTTGATATTATGCGTGAATTCCAGAATAATGTTTTAATGTCAATACAAAAAATGATTTCATTTAATGTTCCAATTTTTCTGTAAAAAAAAGCTGTGAAATGTAGCATTTATGTCAGCATGGTTGTTACTGGACTAGATATAAAGACATTGGGTACAAGCCAATAAGGCAATAAGGTGCCTGTCAAGGACATTTTCAGTGTGGGAACTTGTACAAAGTTTTATTCACCACAAACACGAATGACAATCAGAGATTGCTAAAGTATGTCACCCCCCCCCCCCCCTCCCCATTCCATCAAACACAACCTCCCACCCAAGATTGGTCACCATGACCTTGACTTTTGACACCAAAATTGATAGGGAACCAAAATTGATAGGGTTCTTCGAAACACCAAGGCCGATCTCCCACCCAAGATTAGTAACGATCCCTTCAATCGAATTCCAGTTATCATCTGGACACGCAATATGACATTATTAATTAGGGCAATGACCTTGACCTTTGACCCCAAAATCGAGAGTTCTTCGGACCATCAAGGAAAAATCTCCCACACCAGATGGTCAGATTGGTAATGATCCCTTCAATAGAATTCAAGTTATCATCCGGAAATCCAATATTACATTATTAAGTAGGTCACAGTGACAACGACCCTTGACTTCAAAATCAATGGGGTAAAAGCTTCCATGCCAGATTGGTAATGATCCCTTCAATAGAACTTGAGTTATTATTCGGAAGCACAATATTACATAATTAATTAGGTCACAGTGATCTTGACCGTTGACGCCAAAATCGTTATCATCCGGAATTGAAAGCCTGAACGGACGGAAGGACAAAGCAAATGCTATATACCATAAGACGCTCATTAGTAACCGCGGCTTCTAATAGGACAAGGGCTTTAAATCCAAACTTCTGAGAAAGGGGAGGGGGGGGGGGCAGGCGACTTCTATTAGGTATATTTCAAGAAAAGATTTAAAAAAAAATTATACCAAAAAAACCCACGAAAATAGAACACATTTTCACGCTAGAAATTTGTACCATCTTACACCTATGCTTAATGTATACCTTATATCCATCATCGCGGGAGTGAAATTATTAATGGAGACCGCCTAAATATTGCGCATACCTTAATAAACATTGTTTATTTCATCAAAATCAATCCAAATTTTGACATAAAATGTTGTTGAGAAAAATAGAAATCTTGTGATGTATTAGCTTCCGCTATAGGACGAGTTTAGGTCGCTACGCAAGTAGCGCGAAGACGCTAATATTAGTATCCAGGTAGAGACTTGCGCAATTTGCATAAACAGGAGGGGAGCTTCGAGTAGCTATGAGAGTGACGGCATTAACTCGTCCTATAGTGGAAGCTGATTAGTACTCGGAATCGTCTGCATTTTATGGACCTAATATATTGGACTATATATATATATATATATATATGTTATTGCAAAATTTTGTTTCAAATCTCTTTTTATTTATTATTTCTAACATATTTAACTCACAACAAAATTTGTTTACACTAACTGTTGAAATTTGGATGCGACTTCTATTAAATACATTTGCTGTTTTAAAACTGCTAAGAAATTAAAACAGCTCAACCTAGAAAATTGGCATGCAACTTCTATTAACGATGCGGTTATTAATAGGTGTTTTACGGTACACCCCATATATTTATATGAGGGCATAATAACTAGGTACCAGGGAATATTTTGCCTACTTCGACCATGAGGACGAGTTGCAGTGGCCCTGCCAGCCGCTACTGGGTACCATTAAATGTCATTTTAATATCAATATACGGTATATTCTTATTAGGATGTTCTTTAATGACTTTCTGTATATTTCTTAGGTATCAAAATAATTAACATTATCGCTCAGGGATGTGGCCAGGATGGGCGGCGCTGGGCCACACGCCCACCACTCATCAGTGTCCGCCCGGCACTCTGGACAGATTCCCCTCTTTTAACCCCTCAAAATGCAGGAAATGTCTTCTCAGAGCATCTAGTTTTCATAAGGACCCCCAGAACACACGGCACTCATTTATTTTTGGGCACATCCCTGATTGCTTACTTGCCCCAAAAAGTAAGCGTTGATTAAATACTTATCACCCTTCTGTATATGTAGATCATATGTTGCAGCAAAATTACTAGCTGCCTTGGTCTTTTTTGGGTACATTGTATGGAAAATAATATAATAGCATCCTTATTCTTTCAATTATAGATCTGGTGAAAACTTTTATTTGCTGAATTATAGATAAATCACTTGTCACTCCGTTATCATGTTTGAATGTCACTCCGTTACCGGTCCTAAAATGTCACATTTTTAAAAACCCACCCCAGGAACATCTGTAACCCAGAAATTAACAAACTTGTGGGATCTGCTTTGTTGGGGCAATGATGGTAACAGAGTGACCCTTTGTGATCGGTAACAGAGTGACACTTTGTGATTGGTAACGGAGTGACACTTTGTGACCGGTAACGGAGTGACACTTTGTGACCGGTAACGGAGTGACACTTTGTGACAGGTAACGGAGTGACACTTTGTGACCGGTAACGGAGTGACACTTTGTGACCGGTAACGGAGTGACACTTTGTGACCGGTAACGGAGTGACACTTTGTGACAGGTAACGGAGTGACACTTTGTGACCGGTAACGGAGTGACACTTTGTGACCGGTAACGGAGTGACACTGTGATCGATAACAGAGTGACACTATGACCGGTGACATTTTGTGACCGGTAACGGAGTGACATTTTAGGACCGGTAACGGAGTGACATTTTAGGACCGGTAACGGAGTGACACTTTGTGACCGGTAACGGAGTGACACTTTGTGACCGGTAACGGAGTGACACTTTGTGACCGGTAACGGAGTGACACTTTGTGACCGGTAACGGAGTGACACTTTGTGACAGGTAACGGAGTGACACTTTGTGACAGGTAACGGAGTGACACTTTGTGACAGGTAACGGAGTGACACTTTGTGACCGGTAACGGAGTGACACTTTGTGACCGGTAACGGAGTGACACTGTGATCGATAACAGAGTGACACTATGACCGGTGACATTTTGTGACCGGTAACGGAGTGACATTTTAGGACCGGTAACGGAGTGACATTTTAGGACCGGTAACGGAGTGACATTTTAGGACCGGTAACGGAGTGACATTTTAGGACCGGTAACGGAGTGACATTTTAGGACCGGTAACGGAGTGACATTTTAGGACCGGTAACGGAGTGACATTCAAACATGATAACGGAGTGACATTTTAGGACCGGTAACGGAGTGACATTCAAACATGATAACGGAGTGACAAGTGATTTATCTATAATTCAGCAAATAAAAGTTTTCACCAGATCTATAATTGAAAGAATAAGGATGCTATTATATTATTTTCCATACAATGTACCCAAAAAAGACCAAGGCAGCTAGTAATTTTGCTGCAACATATGATCTACATATACAGAAGGGTGATAAGTATTTAATCAACGCTTACTTTTTGGGGCAAGTAAGCAATCAGGGATGTGCCCAAAAATAAATGAGTGCCGTGTGTTCTGGGGGTCCTTATGAAAACTAGATGCTCTGAGAAGACATTTCCTGCATTTTGAGGGGTTAAAAGAGGGGAATCTGTCCAGAGTGCCGGGCGGACACTGATGAGTGGTGGGCGTGTGGCCCAGCGCCGCCCATCCTGGCCACATCCCTGAGCGATAATGTTAATTATTTTGATACCTAAGAAATATACAGAAAGTCATTAAAGAACATCCTAATAAGAATATACCGTATATTGATATTAAAATGACATTTAATGGTACCCAGTAGCGGCTGGCAGGGCCACTGCAACTCGTCCTCATGGTCGAAGTAGGCAAAATATTCCCTGGTACCTAGTTATTATGCCCTCATATAAATATATGGGGTGTACCGTAAAACACCTATTAATAACCGCATCGTTAATAGAAGTTGCATGCCAATTTTCTAGGTTGAGCTGTTTTAATTTCTTAGCAGTTTTAAAACAGCAAATGTATTTAATAGAAGTCGCATCCAAATTTCAACAGTTAGTGTAAACAAATTTTGTTGTGAGTTAAATATGTTAGAAATAATAAATAAAAAGAGATTTGAAACAAAATTTTGCAATAACATATATATATATATATATATATAGTCCAATATATTAGGTCCATAAAATGCAGACGATTCCGAGTACTAATCAGCTTCCACTATAGGACGAGTTAATGCCGTCACTCTCATAGCTACTCGAAGCTCCCCTCCTGTTTATGCAAATTGCGCAAGTCTCTACCTGGATACTAATATTAGCGTCTTCGCGCTACTTGCGTAGCGACCTAAACTCGTCCTATAGCGGAAGCTAATACATCACAAGATTTCTATTTTTCTCAACAACATTTTATGTCAAAATTTGGATTGATTTTGATGAAATAAACAATGTTTATTAAGGTATGCGCAATATTTAGGCGGTCTCCATTAATAATTTCACTCCCGCGATGATGGATATAAGGTATACATTAAGCATAGGTGTAAGATGGTACAAATTTCTAGCGTGAAAATGTGTTCTATTTTCGTGGGTTTTTTTGGTATAATTTTTTTTAAAATCTTTTCTTGAAATATACCTAATAGAAGTCGCCTGCCCCCCCCCCTCCCCTTTCTCAGAAGTTTGGATTTAAAGCCCTTGTCCTATTAGAAGCCGCGGTTACTAATGAGCGTCTTATGGTATATAGCATTTGCTTTGTCCTTCCGTCCGTTCAGGCTTTCAATTCCGGATGATAACGATTTTGGCGTCAACGGTCAAGATCACTGTGACCTAATTAATTATGTAATATTGTGCTTCCGAATAATAACTCAAGTTCTATTGAAGGGATCATTACCAATCTGGCATGGAAGCTTTTACCCCATTGATTTTGAAGTCAAGGGTCGTTGTCACTGTGACCTACTTAATAATGTAATATTGGATTTCCGGATGATAACTTGAATTCTATTGAAGGGATCATTACCAATCTGACCATCTGGTGTGGGAGATTTTTCCTTGATGGTCCGAAGAACTCTCGATTTTGGGGTCAAAGGTCAAGGTCATTGCCCTAATTAATAATGTCATATTGCGTGTCCAGATGATAACTGGAATTCGATTGAAGGGATCGTTACTAATCTTGGGTGGGAGATCGGCCTTGGTGTTTCGAAGAACCCTATCAATTTTGGTTCCCTATCAATTTTGGTGTCAAAAGTCAAGGTCATGGTGACCAATCTTGGGTGGGAGGTTGTGTTTGATGGAATGGGGAGGGGGGGGGGGGGTGACATACTTTAGCAATCTCTGATTGTCATTCGTGTTTGTGGTGAATAAAACTTTGTACAAGTTCCCACACTGAAAATGTCCTTGACAGGCACCTTATTGCCTTATTGGCTTGTACCCAATGTCTTTATATCTAGTCCAGTAACAACCATGCTGACATAAATGCTACATTTCACAGCTTTTTTTTACAGAAAAATTGGAACATTAAATGAAATCATTTTTTGTATTGACATTAAAACATTATTCTGGAATTCACGCATAATATCAAATAAGAATGTGATATGTAATTAAAAATTGATCAAATTGAGTTTCAAAAATTAAGGACTGATTAAAATTTTATGTAAAGGCTTACATCCTCTGCTGTTGAACATCTAGCAAGGCTTGTACGATTATGCAATTTTTAGAATTGCGATTATTTCAAAGAAATAATTGTGATTATTCATTTAATTGATACTTAACCCTTATCCACTCTGTGTCAAAAATTTAACTCTTACAGAGGCGGTAAAAGAAATGCTGCCCTGTGTACATTTGAGAAACAATGTTACTTTATATTTTATCTTAGCAATACAACTCTTGAAAATTAGAAGAATAAAAGTGTATCTAATTCACGCTATATACACATAGATGACTGCAGCTACATATAATATGTGCTATAATTTCACTACTGATTACATGTATATTGAAAACATATTGACTGAAAATAATTTCCACATATAAGTGAACTTTTAAACTCGGACTGGCCAAAAATGGTTTCTAACGTGGTCTTGGAAGACGCCCATTTGCTGACCAAGGGAAGACTATTTTTTAAGATTTCCCACTGAAATTACTGGCTCGATACCTGACCCAGTCATTCGAGTGATAAGTTTTAAAAATAATCTTGGACTTTGGCATGTATGAGAAAATTGAAATTTCTTGAGCAAATTTGCGTGTTAAAGGGTTAATGCTGCTGGCATGTGGGAGATGGCTCCTTGAAGCCAATACCTTTTAACCCTTTGACTGTTCAAATTCCAATCTCAATTTCAAGACAACTGTACAGGAAAGTTATTGAGTATTTTGAAATTAATTTGACTGGAACCTGTTGCTACATGTAAGTACATACTAACATGATTAACATCCCCCAGACATTAGTTTCAAAATATTCAACAGAAAATTCCTAATATCAAAATTTCAAAAAGTATGTCGCTTTTGTTAGGTGGTTCTAAGGTGTATTCATCAAACTGTAAAAACTTTATTTTTTAGATATTAAAATATGAAAAACAATTATGTGAGTATATTCCTTTCCCAGCACATTATACATTCAGCACTATATCTATATAGACTCCAGCTAGCCAAAACCAGCTTTTGCAGAAGTCTGGAGAAATGTCCATTTGCAGAACAAGAGAAGCATATGTTTAGAAAATTTACCACTGGAATGACTGGCTCGATAACAGAACAAGTCATTCCAGTGGTAAAATTTCAAAACACAGCCATCTCTTGTTCTGGAAATTGACATTTTCTATGAAACAATTCGACATAGGGTAAAGGTGATCCCCACCCTCATACAATTCAGTACTATATATCTTTATATCAAGCTAGCCAAAACCAGCTTTTGCAGAGGTCTGGAGAAATGTCCATTTGCAGAACAAAAGAAGGTTATGTTTTGAAAATTGACCACTGATGAGTGGCTCGATAACAGAACAAGTCATTCCAGTGGTAAAATTTTAAAACAGCCATCTCTTGTTCTGGAAATTGACATTTTCTGTGAAACAATTCGACATAGGGTAAAGGTGATCCCCACCCTCATACAATGGACCTTTCCATTTTTAGCTATGCCCCGCCCATCACTAGCTAAGCTCCACCCACACTTCGCCGTGTTGCAGGGTTGGAAAAAAATCGATTTTTTTCAAAAAAATCAAATCAATCGATTTTTTTGATTTAAATCGATTTCAATGATTTAAATCGATTTTTATTCGCGACATCCCAGGAAATTACGTAAAACTTATACAGTGAAACCTGTATTAAGACACTGGCTGTGGGAGTCGCAGAAGGTGGTCTCTTAAGACAGGTGGTCTCTTAATACAGGTCCAGATGCATTGCTAAACTGTATTTTGGAACTGAATAAAGTGGTATTTTTATGACTTATTTTTAACTGAATTTTAAGCTTGCTGGTTTCTTAATACAAAAAAACTTTGTTCGCTTAAGCAGTTTTAACAGTATTATTATTGCATCATTTTTTATTGCATCATTTTTTTATTGCATCATTTTTCTATTGCATCATTTTTTTATTGCATCATTTTTTTTAAATGATGCAATAGAAAAGCATTTTTTCATTCTTGAAAAATACAGTCAAAACTGCTTAAGTGACAAAGGCTATGAAATATTTTCAATTCCATAATTAGCAAAATGTCTAACTCCGGCCGAAAACAAGATCCAATATGGATTCATTATGAGAAAGTGAAGACCCCAGATAAGGCCGGTGTCCGGGCTGTCTGCAAGGTCTGCCGACACGAACTCCAAGGTATCCCAGAGCGGTTAAAAAAACATGCAGCCAATTGCACAGGTCCACCAACACCAGCACTTCAAGGTCTAGCTGTAGCCGCAACAGAAACGGGGACTTCATCTCAATCTGAGCAGCAGCAGCGCGTTGAAACTGTTGTTGATCAAAACGATGTGGTGGTGATGGAAGTTGAACCTCTGTCAACTTCAAGTTCTGCTTCAGCGGCAGTGAAGCGCCCAGTGCACGGTCAATTAGCTGCTGGTACATTGGCCGCTAAGATACCCAAGCTGAATTATGGTCTACAGAATTATGTCATCAGAACTTCAGCAGAAAAACGTGGTGAATTAGATCGTGATGTAGCTAGGATGGTGTATGCTACGAACTCCCCATTTCGCTTAGTAGAAAATAGACATTTTATAAACCGTGTAAAAGATTTACGACCAGGCTATCAACCACCATCCAGAAAGGACATAGGGGGGAAATATTTGGATGTTATCTACACAGAAGAGCGGGAGAAGGCGAGAAAAAATTTAGAAGGTGAACTTGTCTGTCTAGCATTAGACGGTTGGAGCAATATTCATAACGAGCCTATCGTATGTGCTACAGTGACGACCTGCTTAGGTGATATTTACTTGGTGGATACTACGGACACCTCTGGACATCCTCACACAGCGGAATATCTTTATGACATTGCGAAGCAGACAATTGAAAACACGCACAATGATTTTGGGTGCATTATATGTAGTATCGTCACAGACAATGCTGCTAATGTAGCAAAGATGCGAGAGTTCTTGAAAGAACGACTGGGTTTCAACATGATTGCGTATGGATGCACGCCTCATCTTCTAAATCTGACTTCAAAGGACTTAGAAATGGGTAATGTTAAGGAGCATGTCACACAAGTTGTGAAGTATTTCCGAAATAACCACTTTGCTAGTGCCCAAATACGCCAATCATCGTGCAGAAAGTTAGTGATGCCAGCAGATACAAGGTGGAACACAATGTACGATTGTTTAAACTCGTATTGTGAGGCATGGCCGACACTTGTGACAATCTGTGATGGACATACTGACCGCATAGATGTTGCCATTGCCAATAAAGTTCGTAATGTAGTAATCAAACGTTCTGCAGATGAATACCGACTTTGTTTGAAACCAGTAGCTTGCGCTCTCGATAAAGCTCAATCGGACAATTGCACAATAGCAGAAGCAGTTGAATTATGGAAAGATGTAAAAACGGCCCTGCATAATGACACTAATAATTCAACAAAGCGTGCGGCCGATAAGCGTTATCAACAAGCTGTGACACCTCACCACATGCTGGCCAATCTACTCCACCCTAAATACCGTGGTCGAAACTTGACTCAGCAAGAACGTGAAACTGCACTCACCGTAGCATCCGAAATCCCTGGTTTGATGACTTTGGTAATCAAATTCGAGGCCATGGCACCACCATTTCACATTCTTAAATTTAACGACGAAGTTGTTAATGGAGTAACCTCTCTTCATTGGTGGAAGTCGCACAGACGTGACTTCGAGGATGATCTGCTGGAAGCATTTGAATTCACTCAGCGTCTGATGTCAGCTGTGGCGGCGTCAGCTGGTGTCGAGCGCGTGTTCTCCAGCTATGGGCTCGTGCAGAGTAAGTTGAGAAACAAACTTGGAACTTTAAAAGCGGCTAAACTAGTATTTCTTTTTCGGTCCCTAAACTGTGACAAAGAAAATGACTTCCGGTTTCAGTTGAATGATGATTGTTGACTAGACTAGTGAAGTACAATTGCAGCATTATTGAAAACTGAAAGTGAAAAGTGATGACAGACACATCTATCTGTGACTCAGTTAGGTTTGCGCGATATTGCTTGAGAGAATATCGATATCGTTATTATAAAAAAATTGCGGTATCTCAATAGTCAATATATCGAGTGTTCTGGTTAATCACTTAATTGTGAATAATTAAAGAATATGCATCCCATCATTCATAACATATTGAATATTTTGAAAGCAATTTCACTGGAAGCCGTTGCTGCCTAAGTCAGCAACGGTTTTCAGTGAAATTGCTTTCAAAATATTCAATATGTTTATTATGTTACGAATGATGGGATGTCTATTCTTTAATTATCACTGTTTGAACTAATAATATATAGAGTTCAAAATTTATATATTACGTCATATTAGCAACGATTTTTCAATTTTGTTCACAATTGCATCACAGATACAGTGAGTAGCAATAGGACAGAAATGATGCAATGCATAAATCTAACGAATTAGCCCTAATTAGATGCACAAAATCTATGAAGGTATGCAAAAGTCATCATTGTCTAAGTCTATCAACCTTGTTAACTTCTGTCTTTAAAAATATGCTCAAATTAAAATTGATAAACTGGTGTACATTTTTCAACAATTTTGGTGGACGATGTTGCTGTCTGCGACAGCTCTATCATCCACCAAATTTGTTGAAAAATGTACACCAGTTTATCTTTAACCCTTAGCACACTGATGTCGAAATTTTTAAATTTCAAATTAAATTTAAAGATAAACTGGTGTACGTTTTTCAACAAATTTTGTGGAAGATGGTGCTGTCACAGACAGCAGCATCGTCCACAAAAATTGTTGCAAATTGTACACCAGTTTATCTTTAAATTTAATTTGAAAATTTAAATTATCATGCTCCAGAGTGCTAGGTGTTATGTTTATTTTGAAAAATTAAAACTCCTACATCAGTGTGCTAAGGGTTAATGTAATGTAATGATGTGTTTACGTGTTACAATGTATATAGTTTCTTGCCAGTTTCAGCAATTACTGATTTTGATTTTTGAAGTTGTAGTAAACTACTTAATTTAATAACATTTCAATCTTTATTGTTTTAGTGTTAAATAAAATGGAGCCCAAAAGTCCAACTTGATAAGCACTAGCCAATAGTAATCGAGACACTCAATGACACTCCAGAGTGACTCCAGACGCATGTCATAGCTGAAAAAAGAGACAGTGTCTTGCTTTAAAAGAGTGTGCTTTTGGAATTAGACTAATAGTAATAGCCATACTGGCCCATACATGACTTTTCATGTACACTATTGCTTTAATGGTCATGTAGTGACATGTACGCACATGGAATTCTCCTCTTCTTTACAGCTTACACATACTTAATGATCATACTTTGTACACATGTGTGATGTACTGTGTACATGAACCTCAAGTATGTAGATTGTAGATGTGGACTCGTGCACTGGGTCTAGTCTTGCTGGTGACAAATATGAGCAATTAAGTGTATAATTCTATTTTGTGTTGATGTTCAAGTGCCATGGAAGCAGTAAAATAATTATGTTACTTTAATTTAACAAAATTACTGTTAATTGTATTAATTACTTGAAAATTCCTCTATTTTTGCAAAACTGATTTAAATCACGATTTTTTCGATAAAAATCGAGTGATTTAAATCATGATTTAAATCATGATATAAATCAATTGATTTAAATCAAGCCAACCCTGCCGTGTTGGGATTGATCGATCCCCGAATGCCCTAGCTATCAATTTCCTGAAAACTATACAGGGAAGCAGTTGAATATTTTGTAACTAATTTGACTGGGTGTTGTTGCTGCCTATGGCAGCAACAGCGCCCAGTCAAATTAGTTTCAAAATATTCAACAGAATATTTATTAAATAGTAAAAGCAAACAATTTGTACTACCATTTATAGACCGTCTTCAAATATGCATTCGTGACGTACTTATCGACTTGCTATCACTGATACGTTTGGATAACTGTGACCAAACATCTTCCACCAATGGAGCGTGTTTGCTTCCTGGTCAATATGCGCCGTTAACACGTATGAATTTATCTCCAAGTCGACGATGGATAACAAATTTCCTATTGAATTAGTTTTCTTTTGGCATTTGGAAAACAAACTAGCAAGTGATTTTTGGTGTAACAGTAACTACATCATTTTTAGTACACTCGTTATCACTGACTACAGGTATACATTTGTCTTTGATGAGCCATCTCATCTGCCAGACGAGACTTTACTCCTACAACTTCACTGGAACTTAAATAATCAAATTTAAACTTGGGATCCAGAAATGTGGCTCTGGCCATTAGTTCATTCAAGTTACAGTTTGCATAGCGAGTTCAAATTGTTCTTAACAATATCCTTTATGTGAGATGTCAAGCTGTGCTGATCAACACTGCTGTCAAGTAGTTGACCATCCAACAAGGAAATCAGTCCTGTGAGAGTATGTCAGTGGATTCTCCCACAGTAGCGAGGTGTTAGGGTGGGGTAGGGGAGGGTACGACGGGCTACAACTGGAATTTGAGATCAAAGCTTAGCCGACGCTTTCATGTACCTTATAATTCGGCATGCAGTATAAAGAGCATAGGTCATGCGTTTGGATTGTCACGTACAGGGTGTGGCGTGATTGTCTTTGAAACGTGATTGTTTTATTATTTGATCACGGAACATTTGGAATAATAATTAAATATTGTAAGAACCCGATTTGACAAGTTGATTACTTCTTAAAAAGGAGGTATTAAAATTTTTTAAGTATTGAAATCTTACCTGAACTTGCACAGCTTACGTCAATCACCATTGAATGTCATTCTCGGCTTATGTGTTGTGATTTCACTGCCACCCTTGCTTTCCCATGGGTAATAGTTTTGAATGCCTTTATAGTATTGGCACTATTAGCAAATGTTAACCTTTTATATGGTAATAAATTTAAATACAAATGATTTTGACACAGTCACCAGATTTTGTACTCTGATGACTTTACAGTCAGTTTTTCGGTTTTGAAATTTTCATAATGGTTTTTAAACTGTGTGCGTAAAAAACTGTGACACGGTGTGAAACCGGTATACCACCCAGCCCTAGTTCCTACATGTAGAACAAAATAAAATGTACTGTTGACTATTTGAACCATAATTGGATTGGAAGACAATAAGACATTGATGTCTACGGTAGCAATGTCTTCCAATCCAATTTTGGTAAAAAATGTTCATCAAAATGCTTCGTGTACATCATGTTCAAAATTGTACTACATGTAACTAACTTGTTTCTGGGGTTTTTGAAACACCTAAGTTATTTCCGAGCTGTGCTGTATGCATATTTTTTATAATTTTTAGAGTGACAAACTGATCAAGCTTCTTCAAGAGCATTATGCAGACCAAGCGAAGCAAAGCACAGACCAACCTTCACAGGTAAGCAAAGCACAGACCAACCTTCACAGGTAAGCAAAGCACAGACCAGTCTTCACAGGTAAGCAAAGCACAGACCAACCTTCACAGGTAAGCAAAGCACAGACCCGCCTTCACAGGTAAGCAAAGCACAGACCCACCTTCACAGGTAAGCAAAGCACAGATCAGCCGTCATGGGTAAGTAAAACACAGACCATCCTTCACAGGTAAGGAAAGCACAGAGCAGCCATCACAGGTATGTAAAACACAGATCAGCCATCACAGGTAAGCAAAGCACAGACCCGCCTTCACAGGTAAGCAAAGCACAGACCCACCTTCACAGGTAAGCAAAGCACAGACCCGCCTTCACAGGTAAGCAAAGCACAGACCCGCCTTCACAGGCAAGCAAAGCACAGACCCACCTTCTCCAGTAATGTTCTAACATGTACATGGATTCTAATCATCAAACATTGACACAGGTATGCTGTTGACTATATGTATGTTATATAGAGCTGTGAAATTAACAAAATATCAGGCTAACTTGATCATTCCCTCTGAAGTCTCCTGAGCACTATCAGTATAGAAGTAAGAGAGCCTTTGTACATGTACGGGTTGTAACGGATATATGTATTTAGGTACAATGTCTAGCACATATCTCACATTTAGCCCTTTAATCCTCAAATACAGAAGGTTCATGAAACAATTATCTGAATAGAAAATGTCCATTATTAGTGGTAAATTGAAAACAAATTCTCTTGGCCTGTCAAATTGGCATTCCTTTAGACCACTGCATAATTGGATTGGAAGAGGCAGCAATATATTTTTTGTATGTACGGTAATAGAGGAATTCAGTCTGTCAGTCAAGTAAGTATATGATGTCATAATCAATTATATAACAGGTAGGATGATCTCGCAATCAAATGCGTCATGAATGGCATATCTAGTCTATCATAAATGCTTAATAGTCCGTCAAGTTGTACAAATTGTATTTCTCCTTCGATCAATACTCACCATTCTATTACTTCTGATATACAGCTGGCTCTGACAGCTGGCTCTAGGACTATAGACGTAGAAAGCTTTACCGACTCCTTGGAACCGGGTACTCGGCTCCCAACTGCCGAGTACCCGTCTACCATGAAGCTCATTCTTGTTTGCATAGCGACAAGAGAATACATGCTTTTTGCAGTTGGAAAGTCCTAGGATTGTTTAAGCCTAAATCTTTTTACTGTGATTAATTGTGATAGCTTGTGCGTTCTCAAAAGGATATTTTTGATTAATATGGACGCTTCCGATGATAACCAGGTCGTATATTTCCATGTTATTCCATAGTTAAAAGACTTAGGTCTCTAAAATTTTGTGTGTGTCGCATGTTCCAATTTCTAACCCCAAAGAATCTGGGACGTGTGTTAACAACGAAATATGCCAGATGATCGCCTTCCTTTAAATCCCCAACAGGCGATCGGCAGATATGAAATTAGGTGTTGGCTTATCGGTGTTTTAACACGATTATCGGCTGACGTCGTTCTCCGTAAGATCCGAGCGGGTGTCGTCACACCCGTGTTTCTCGGATGTTTATGTGAAGAAAATGTTTCATTAATTCGCGCATCTGATTCTGGGTGTTGCGTACTTTAATTGGTACCAGAAAAACTTTGGAATTTTCAATGTTTGCATGTTATCACGATCTGTTTGCAATGATCAGTGGTTTCAAAATTCTTGATTTAGATGTGTGGTCTGCGGTTTTACCGTGTGCTACAGCAGTTTGCTTACATTTTGTTGTTTCTTCACATATCGTTTTGGCCTTCGTTAGGAGTATAATTTATATTTATTAGTAAATATACCCCGAATGCTATGCGATATGATTCCTGTTTCCGTTATACATCCTTGAGGATCAGTGTATGGGTGTATTATTGCCCGCTTCGTTCTTGTCATCATAATCAATGCGATCTTTGCTGTAACGTTGCGGGGTGGGGTGCGGGAGGGTGACAGTTAATTTATGGTCAAAATATTTGAAAATTAATTGTCTGCCTTCCATTTTTGTTTCGTTCCGCTGACTTATTGTAGGTTTGGTTTTTTATAGGCCAAGCCAGCCCCGCCATCATGTGTCGAGTGCCACATATCGTACAGGTTCTATACAAGGACCATGTCTGTTTCCACTGTACTAAGTGTAGTCTTGACAGTAGGTGTAACGTTTGCGCTGTGTGGTCGGTCGATATGATGCTTACGTTCCTTGCCAGAAGGACTTGGCAGGGTCTGATGCGGGGTCAGGTGGTCCGAAAGTAAATCGTGGAGCGTCCGTTTCGGCCCGTGGGGGCGTTACACGTCTGCAACCGGAGGTGACGGAGATGGCACCGCCGGCGTGTTTTGGTCCGGCTAGGCAAGGTGTCTTGCATAGCGTTCAGCCCACGCTGGTGTCGTCCCTGCTGCCAAAAGTTGTAGGGCAGGCTCCCCATGTTTGAATCGGACCCTGTCCTTGGACAGGGTTCTGGACTGGCCACTGAGGGAGCCATTTCGTACGGCCCCCTGGCAGTCCCGTCGGGCTCCGGCCTGATGGGTTCTGTCTCTGCGGCCACCTCCGGGTGGTCCAGTAGCGGTTGCCGGTCCATCAGGCATGGGAGCCATCCGCCAGGAGGAGAGGGTGCTGCGGCCTGTGATGCCGCGGGTGGAGAGCATGGAGGTCGATTCCGTCGCGCAAGCCAGGGCAGCGGCTCCGCCCGTGGTTGAGGCCACTCCGGTACCGGGCACCGGTCCCGTGATGGTTGGTTTGCCGCCAACCAACACAGTGACGGGTGTAGCCGGCCAGGCATGGTACTCACCTATCTTGCCTTGTCCGGCGGTCAGACATGGGGTGCCATTGGCGCCCGTGTTTGGCCACGGTTCCTCAACCGCTACGGGTCCGCACGGTTTACCGTGCAGGCCTACTCCATGGACTGGTGTTCCATGGGGTGGTGGCGGAACCGTACGGTACCGGAGTTCCTGGCATATCAGCAATGGCTCCTAGCCGGGAGGCCATTGCTGGTAGGGCCGTGAACATGTCAACAGGTGACGTGTTCACGGGAGTGTCCTCCTCGGAGACGGATTGGTCTGAGGCTCTGGCTTGGCTAGCCAGGGTGGACCCGTCTGTGGTTTCGACCACGGCCGAGGAGGATGTACCCCGTCCATCGGTGCATCGATTAGGACGGGGATCTTGCCCGCAGCCCTGATCCAGTCTGTTGGACTGGATCCATGGTTTATGGTGTTGCTTGATGCTATTTATAGCAAACAACGCATGAACGAGGGCCAGCTTCTTGCGGCCTCCATGGAGGTGCGAGCGAGGGGTCGTATTCCACGGGGGGAATACGACAGGTATGGTGTTGTCCCATCGGTCACCGAGGATGACCGCTGGGTACTGGGTGTCCAGAGTGCTGGAGCGGGTGGCCCCGCCCCGGCACTGGTGGACAAAGCTCAGGTACACCATAATGAAGTCCTGTCCCTGTGTGATGGGGGTGTGAGGACAGCACTGAGTGCTGTCAACCACTCTTATCGTCTTCTTCAGTCGGTGTGGGCTGAAGTGGGGGCAGGCCACGCTGTGCCACCTGTGGCGCTTTCGTGCGTTAATGACGGACTGGTGCTGTCTATGGACGCATTGGCAAGGGTGCAGGCGCGTGTGACTATGTCCAGGGGGCAGATGGTCTTTGACCATATGCGTCCAGCTACTGCTGTCAGGGAGCGTCTTCTTGGGACGCCCCTGACAGGCCTTAGCATCTTTGGTGGCCAGGCGCTGGCCATCTTGGAGGACACGGCCAACATTGTGCAGAATTGGTTGGTGGTTTATCTGACTGTAGTCAGGCCGCTGACTGGGCAACCTTCAAGAAACAGAAAAAGCAAGGTGAAAGCCTAAAGCATAGTGCTGCCTCTGCTTTCTGCTGGGTTTTCTCAGCCGCCTCGGTTGTGGGGGCCTCTACCCTCCCCAATATTGCTCCTGATCGCCCGAGAGGCGGGAAGGGGAGAGGTAAGTCCTCAAAGGGCGGACAGAAGGGAGCGGATCGTACCCGAGGGTACGAGGGCTCCCTTCGCATCTGCCTGGACTGCACCTGTGCGACAGGAACAGCGGTGCCAGTTAGACCGGCCAAGCCAAGACCAGTATGGTTCTCTCTCTCTCTCTCTCTCTCTCTCTCTCTCTCTCTCTCTCTCTCTCTCTCTCTCTCTCTCTCTCTCTCTCTCTCTCTCTCTCTCTCTCTCTCTCGTCAAGAGAGGGGGGGGGGAGCGGATACGCGAGCCAGACAACCCCATTAGGCATTGAGGCATCTATAGTGGGTGGAAGGCTCATGCGTTTTCGTCGAGGGTTGGAGAGGTGTGACGTCAGACAGTCTGGTCCTGGGATAGTTATCCCAGGGGTACATACCAGAGTGGTGGGACTTTCCACCACAGAATCTGTCTTTGGCACCTGTCTGGTCACCCGTTCAACGGGACCAGACAAGTTAGAAGCTATTAAAAACGAAGTGTCAGGTTTGCTTCTGAAGGGAGCAATAAACCAGCAAACCGGAACACTCCAGGCTTCTATTCAAACATGTTCCTTGACCCCATGAGCACAGGGGGATGGAGACCCGTACTCAGTCTCAGGCCATTGAATTGGTTTATCCATACACCTCGGTTTCAGATGGAAACTCTGAGGTCGGTAATGGCAGGATGGAGGAAGGGGGTGTGGTGTGTATCGATTGATCTGAGAGATGCATGTTCCCACATTCCTATGAACGGGAGTTGTCACAGGTTTCTGAGAGTTGCGTTTCAGAATCTGGTATGGGAGTTTAAATCCTCCATTCAGCCTGTCGACAGCTCCAAGGGGTTTTCACCAGAGTGGTCCTTGTGGTGACAGCGTTTCTCAGAAAAGAGAACGTGGCGCTTCACACTTACATATACGATTGGCTGATCATCAGCCAGGTTAGAGGTGGATACTGCTCTGACTCTGAAGTTGCTTTCAGATCTAGGCTAGATAGTCAACAAGGAGAAATCTGAGTTGACACACCACTCAACATTTCGTTTATTTAAGGATGCGATTCGATCTCGAGGAGGGCAGGGTTTTTTACCCGTCAGAGCCCAGAGTGGTGTCTCTTTTAGCCATCCTCAAGAGTTTCGATTGTGAAACCACATTCAGGCAAGGCGGTTTCTTCAGATGCTGGGCATGATGGTCTCCATGTAGCAGGTATACCCGTACACTTCTCGGATGCAAAAACCTATCCAGTTGTATCTGATGTCTCTGTGGAAACAGAGAATAGAACCCCTGTCAGTGCCAGTTTTGGAGCCAATAATGTTGCATCTTGTATGGTGGGAAAAAGCGTCAGAATCTCCTAGTAGGAGTTTTCGCTGCACCTACCCCACCCCCAGCTGTCCGTGTACACGGATGCATCGCTGGAGGGTTGGGGCCCCTACTTGGGAGAACACCAGGTCTCGGGCACATGGACTCTCCAAGAGAGCCAGCTGCATATCAATCTGTTGGATATGATGGCAGTGGAACTGGCATTGGAAAAGGTTTCTTCCAAAAGTCAGGGGCAAGGCGATATTGATACGGTCGGTCAATTCGACAGTAGTATCATACAGAAATCGCCAAGGCGAGACCAAGTAACCCACACTATGTATCTAAGTGTGGCACTTGATTTGGTTGTTTTAAAGCAGCTCATATTCCTGGGCGATTGAACATTCTGGCGGTTGCTTTGTCTTGCAGATAGAGAATTCTGCCAACAGAATGGTCTCTCAAGCCTCCAGTTCTTCACAGGATCTTCGAGCATTGGGGCAACCCCAACGTGGACTTGTTCGCCACAGGGGAAAATGCTCAAATCATGACTTATGTCTCGCCGATACAGATCCTAAGGCCGTCGATACAGTCGCTCTGGCGTTAAGCTGGAGAGGGATGCACGCTTACGCGTACCCACCCACCATTCTTCTACCGAAGATATTGAAGATCAGGCAGGAACCGTGCCTGGTCCTGCTATAGCGCCATTTGGCCCAGCAGGGCGTGGTTCACGGATCTTCGAGGTCTGCAGGTGGAAAATCCAGTGCAGTTACCTGAGATTCCGAACATAATCTCCCAGGCCAAGGGGCGCTTCCTACACGAGCGTCCCGAAATGTTATTGACTGCGTGGTTGTTGTCAAACAACGTTACACGTTGGCGGGCTTTTCTCGACATGCTGCAGATTTCGTCGCAGCTGCGGGAGGGAGGTCAACCTTCAAGTCATATAACAACAAGGTTAACGGATTTGCAGACTGGTGTGAGGAAAAGGGTATTGTTACCTTTCATTCCACTATTCAGCAAATAGCAGACTTTCTCTGTGAGCTGTTCTTTTCAGGACTAGCTCCTGTCACAATTGCTGGATACATGTCAGCTTTGGCATCAGTTATCCCTTGTCTAGCCAACAGGGATAGTCCAGAGGTGGCCCAGTTGAGTGTGATGGTGAAGGAATGAGAAATCTCTGACAGACAACCGGTAGTCATTCTAGCCTGGAGTCTATCTTTAGTGCTTAATGTACTGGCCAAGCACCCTTTCGAACCGTTGCGTTCGGCTAGTCTAAAGCATTTGACTCTAAAGGCGGTCTTTCTATTGGCAGCTTCCTCAGCTAGAAGGCGCAGTGTGATCCATGCACTTTCAGCAGAGAGGGACCGATTTATTGTCTCCAGAGAGGGTCTGTGTCTACTGCCAAGAGCAGAGTTTATGTCAAAGATTCAATCTTTGAGATATCCCGGCAAACCGATCGTTATACCGAAACTAAGTTGGTTTGATCGTGATGCCAGTGTCCGGTGCCCAGTCCGTGCTTTGACTAAGTACAAAACGGACAGACTCGTTACGGTCGAATGATAGACATCTGTGGATCTGTCATAAGGAGCCATATGGCGCCGCATCCGTGGATTCTATCTCTCGGTGGGTAGTCGAATGCATTCAGACTACCCGTGAGATTACGACTGGGCACCAAGTGCAATGCGCAAGGGCACGATGTTAGAGGAATAGCCGCCTCTTCCGCCCTTTTACAATGGTGTTCCGTTTAAGGACATCATGGCTGTTGCACAATGGCACTGTGAGTCCTCTTTCACAGATTACTATATGAGGGATGTGTCAGACTTCGCCATTCCACTCGCTTTAGCTGTTTTGAGACGATAGCTATATGACCACACTGCTCTTCTTCCTTTTTTGGCATTTGTAAGAAAGAATTAAGAAGCAGACATGGTCGAGCGAGAGGATATCAACCAGATCGTGTCACCGATGGCCGGACAAGTGAATGGTTAGAGGCTCCCGGTCTGAAATCCAAATATCATGAGGTAATTCAGGATTGAGTGTTTTGTATTATGTCTATATATCATGATCATTCATCTTATATATTCATGCTCATTCCCAGGCTAATATATGCAAAGAGCAGTTAACCCTCTTGGCATATTTGTGTTTTCAGGCGAGATGCATGTTCGTGAGTTCTCTCCCTTTTCTTAGGAGAAAAAAGGGGAGGGGGGGCAGTGATGCGAATGTGATTCAGTTCCGTTAACTTGATGGTCCTTTTAGGTCTCCATTAGTCAAGTTTAAGTCTAGCTCTTTCTCCAAGGGGCAAAAGTAGCAGTTATGCCTTGCCCCTTCCCACCAGGTTACTGACCAAATCTGGTGTATATCAGAAGTAATAGCATGGTGAGTATTGATCGAAGGAGAATGAAGGAAATTTCAATTTCCCTTTCTCCGAGATCTAACAATACTCACCATTCTATTACGGACCCAGCCTCCCAGCCCCACGGAGGCAAGCCATGAGTTTCTCTTTTTTGGTGGCTATGCAAACAATATGAGCTTCATGGTAGACGGGTACTCGGCAGTTGGGAGCCGAGTACCCGGTTCCAAGGAGTCGGTAAAGCTTTCTAAGTCTAGTCCTAGAGCCAGCTGTCAGGGCCAGCTGTATATCAGAAGTAATAGAATGGTGAGTATTGTTAGATCTCGGAGAAAGGGAAATTGAAATTTCATTCAGTCTTTGCTACTTAATAAACATTTTGTTGACTAATTTCAAACAAATTAGACTGGGTGCTGTTACTAGCACTTAGTCAAATTAGTTTCAAAATATTCAACAGCTTACCTGTATAGTTTTCTAGAAATTGAGATTCAGGGAGTTCAGGCTTATCTCGATTCCAACATGGACAAAGCATGGGCAGAGCTTAGCTTGGAATGGGCATGGCATAGCTAAAACTGTATTCATCCACGTACAGTCTGTTGTTTATATTATGATTTTATGATGTTTATTGAAACAGGTTGTATCTACCATCCATGCTGCGGTTAATAGTCCACCAGCATCACATTCGCCATCGCCATCTAAAATCACTGCCGTTGTGAAGTCGCCTGCAAAAAACAGTGCCGCCAGTCTGACTTGCACAGCTAAGCAGAGTAAAGCGGTGAAGCCAGTAGCCAAGAGCAGCCCAGCTGTTAAGACACTGGCCATGACCAGTCTCTCTCTGCCACACTCTCCAGCTAAAAGAACTCCTGCTGTGAACCCACTCACAAAGAATGATACGGTAAAGATGTTTTATGAATATGTAGGCTGGACGTTTACCCAGGAAAATATCTGATAACTAAGTCCAACGCCTGATTCAAAAGTGACACGTCCATGCTCTTGCTTGCCATTAAGAAGTTACAAGACTGGCAACAGGGCGTGAAATGTTTGTGTGTCTATCTGTCTCGGGAAGGTGATTTTTCTTGGTGCCAAACTGACAGACCGCTAGATGTTAAATACCGTATTTCGCTTAATTGAAGCCTAGGCTTCTATTAGGTCAAGAGGTGTTCAATTTCCAACCCAACATCTCTGAGAAAGGGGGGGGGTGGGCTTATATTAGAGAGTTTTCCCCAAAAAAGCTTTCTAAAACTGATACCACGGAAACTCAACGCACTTTCTCCTGTAAAAATTCCCACCGCCTACGCCTATGTTTAATGTATACCTCAAAACATCACTGGGGAAGTGAAATTATTTGATTTGAGCGCCTAAATATTGCATATCCTTTATTAAAGGTCGTTTATTACATCAAAATTAATCCACAATTTCATATAAAATGGCGTCGCGAAAAAATACAAATCACGTGATTCGCCTCCAATTGAAGAGTTTCTTTTAGAGCGAGTACTCGGATATAAATATTCTGGAATCGGGGACTCGGAACTCGGGAATTTCTATATATTATCATTGTGCGATAGGAACTGGGTATTAAACTGATCTGAATAACGGGTACCCATTTGATAAACTCCCGTTAGCGTATAATATCTCGCGAAAACACGGCGCCTCCCATCCCAAAAATGCCGCTGGCTCGCCAACTATATTGTTATTCATAATAATTCAATTTGGATCATTTAGTGTTGATCGGCGTTACAATATTGATGCGCATTTTCTCCCGTGCTTGTTTGGTACATAAATTTGGTCTTAAAATATATTTATAAGGAAGGTATTTAATCACACCAAGACTGTTTTACGCGCATTTTGACTAGAAAAGTGTGGAATAAACTTTATTATATCTTTAACATACGTGGCCTACTATTACCGTAATTTCTCGACTAAAGGCCGCCCTCGAATATAGGACGCTGTCCCAAATTTGACCAAAATCCGCCCAAAAAACTCTTGTATTCAAGTATAAGACACTGTTAGATTTAGAAAAAACGTACCTTTAAAAAATCGAAAATTGGTATAAAAAATAACCATCAATCCGGTCATGTTTAATGCATGACTAAACATTATCATGATGTTAGAGAAATTATTAAATAGGACCGCCTAAATATCGTGTATCTTCAATAAAGATTGTTTATTACATCAAAATCAATCTAAATTTGGCATAAAATGTCTCCTTGAAAACATCGAAATCGCGTGATAGAAACAGATTGTAATGGCTCTTTTGCGTTTGGAGGCCCTGTGTGATCTTATGTGCTAACGGGAGTTGGTTATCCGGCTCTTTTGTGATTGGAGGCGCTGTGTAATCTTATGCGCTAACGGGAGTTGGTTATCAAACAGGTACGGGAATATTCAGTTCCTATCGCGCAATGATGATATATAGCAATTTCCGAGTTCCGAGTCCAGAATATTTATACCCGAGTACTCGTTCTAATTAGAATAAAGATCTTTTGCGATTGGAGGCGAATCACGTGATTTATACACGTATCTTTTCTCGACGCCATTTTATGTCAAATTCTGGATTAATTTTGATGTAATAAGTGATATGTATTAAAGAATAAGCAATATTTAGGTGCCCCAATTTAATAATTTCACTTCCGCTTGGTGTTTTATGGAGTATACATTAAACATAGTCGTCAGGCAGCGCGAATTGGCTAGGGTAACAATTTCCGTGGTATAATCTGACTTTTTAAGAAAAATTTCGACCCAAAAATGTGCGGAAGGAATGTTCTCGATTATAGTACGCACCCCCCTTTCTAGTACATGTGTTTTGACCAAAAAACTGCGTCCTTTAGTCGAGTTTTAACGGTAATATTAATCTAATAGGTGCTTGAGATTTACAATTATTATACGCGCTATTCTTACAAATTTGCTCCTAAAAAAAATGTTCCTATACAATCTGCTGAGTTAGGGGGTGGGCTTCTAATACAGAGTTTAGCCATTTTGAAACTGCTAAGAAATCATTGGAGCTCATATGTCAAAGTTAGGGGGTGTGGGCTTCTATTAGAGCATAGGCTACAATTAAGCGAAATACGGTAATACTATTCAGATCAGTCATATTTTGAAAAAATCATTGACAGTAAAAATTCTGAATAATATCGTCTGGCGTATAAGTATTTTGTATATATTTATTGTGAAATGTATTTTAGCTTGACTTTATGAAGTAAAACGAGCTATTGTGATACCATCATTGCTGTAACTTAACATTTAGACATGAATACCATCATGGCATACTCAAAATCAAAACAGAGTGCCCTCATTGAACTTAGGCTGCCCACATTCTATGTCATATAATAAACACATACAGTTTGCAGTATTATAAAATATTGTATAAAGATGATATTTATCAAGATTCAGTGACCATCATTCTCAAATTGCATATCTATCACACAATGATATGAGATAAAAAGCAACAAACTATGGATTTATAAATATTCAAGGCACTGATATTTTTCCTAAGCACACAAAATTTTCATGCTCATGAAGGCATCTGACTGGTCAATATTTCCGGCGGCCCTCTTGGATTTTCTAAAAATGTCTGGAAATCAGTTAAAAGCCAACTCCTCATTAACCACTTGACCGATTTCATGCAAACTCGGTTGGGAGGACCCTAGAGTGGTATGCTTTAGAACTTGTGCAGAATTTTGATATTTTTCAGTGGCCATCTTCAATTTTCCGGAAAATGTCGGGAAATTATTTAAAACGCTACTCATTATCTACTTGGGCAATTTCAACCAGACTTGGCTGGAAGGATACTAGGCTCATAGGTTTCAGAACGTGTCTAGAGAATTTTGATTGGCCAATTTTCCGGTGGCCAACTTGGACTTTCTGAAAATTTCGGGAAATTGGTTAAATTGCTACTCCTCATTAACCGCTTGAGCGATTTCAAGCAAACTGTTGGGAGGACCATAGAGTGGTATGCTACAGAAGATTTATTCAGAATTTTGCTTGATAAATTTTTTTTGCCGCCATCCTGGATTTTTCGAAAACGGCAGAAAATTGTTTAAAATGCTTCTCATTAACTGCATGGGCAATTTTAACCAGACTTGGCTAGAGCGGTGTGCTTCGGAGCTTGAATACAGAATTTTAATTGGTGAATTTGTTTGGTGACCATCTTAAATTTTCTGAAAGATGGCCGGAAATCGTTTAAAACGCTACTCATTAACCGCTTGTTCCAGTGGCCATCTTGTTCTCCAAAGTGACATCTCAGGAACTGCTATACCGATCAGGCTGAAACTCATTAGACTTAATTTCATTGATAACTAGAGGTATCTAATTAAAGTTTGTCCAAGAGAACTTGATCCTTGATCAAACATGGTTGCCATGGACCACTCAAAATTTTGGGCTTGAAGGCCATTGGATATTTTTATTTGCTGGATGGAACCTAAGGTCAGAGTTCATCATTAATTTCTCACTAAATATCGATCGTACTGAATTCCTAATTTTTTCTTTTATTTCTTGCTACTGCTGAATTGAAAGTATTGTGCTAATGCTAATGCTCCAGCTTAGCGCTAAGGCCTTTAGGTCGCTTGTTCAGAATGTTAATGGGTCGATTTCTTTGGTGAAGTTCATAAATTTTGTGAAAAATTTACAGGAAATTGTCAAAATGCATCTCCATAACTGCTTGGTGGATTTTATCCAAATTTGGCTGGAAGATTCTATTGTGGTAGGCTCTAGAACTTCTTTTCAGAATTTTGCTTGGTAAATTCTTTGGTGGCCATTTGGATTTTTCAGAACCATTTAAACGCTACTCATTAATGAGTGGCCCGATTTCAACGAAACTTGGTGGAATTATCCTATGGTAGTTGGCTTCAACATAGCAAAGGATAATTTTGGTTGGTTAATTTATTTGGTGGCCATCTTGGATTTTTCGAAAATTATCCATGTCTACCGGTATTTAAAAGCAAATGGTTCAAATGCTACTGGTTCAGGTGAGCGTTACATGCACTTGGGTCTCTTGTTGATAAAGCTATTGATAAGCCTTCTATATTTATTTTATATTTGAAGTAAAGCTTCATTGTTCATAGCAAAGTTGAGCCTCATGATTGTATACATGTATGTATTGCAACCACATCTCTGGTTATTGTATGTCATCATTGTTTGTGCAACCCATCGACTGATGCCCCCTAAAAGAAGATTTTCCTGTAATGCAATAGGCCTGCAACTCCCTAATGAACCCAACTGACCAGAATCAGTGAAGCTTTCACGGAAATTCACCTTTCCAGAGTACCCACCCATCATATGATGTCATAATGAACTGCGTGATGTGTACAATGACATCATAATGAATGACGTCGATAAGTATGTCATGAACGCATATTTGAAGACGGTCTATGCGTTGTTGTACAAATTGTTTGCTTTTACTATTTAATAAATATTCAACAGCTTCCCTGTATAGTTTTCAGGAAATTGATAGCTAGGGCATTTGGGGATCGATCGATCCCCACACGGCGAGGTGTGGGTGGAGCTTAGCTAGTGATGGGCGGGGCATAGCTAAAAATGGAAAGGTCCATTGCATCTAAATCATACAATTACAAATAGTGCTTACATGTAGTAGAAATACAGAAATCTAATAAAGGGCAAAATGTACTACATGTAAGTCTACAGTGAGTTTTAACACTCACATGTATGCAGGGCTTCCACTAATTTCTAAATACAAGAAGTCTGGGACTTCCTGGGTAATGCTCTTGGGAGTCCAAGCAAGAAACACGGAAGTCTAAAATGGTTGAAATACATAATAATTTGGTTAAAATCATTGTTTTTAGAGATGTGAGGGGCAAAAAAATAGGACTTCCTTGGTATGTTTTGGGGGAGTCCAAACATGAACTTTGGGAGTATAGGACTCCTGGACTTCCTTGGTATGTTTGTGGGGGAGTCCAAACATGAACTTTGGGAGTATAGGACTCCTGGACTTCCTTGGTATGTTTTGGGGGAGTCCAAACATGAACTTTGGGAGTATAGGACTCCTGGACTTCCTTGGTATGTTTGTGGGGGAGTCCAAACATGAACTTTGGGAGTATAGGACTCCTGGACTTCCTTGGTATGTTTTGGGGGAGTCCAAACATGAACTTTGGGAGTATAGGACTCCTGGACTTCCTTGGTATGTTTTGGGGGAGTCCAAACATGAACTTTGGGAGTATAGGACTCCTGGACTTCCTTGGTATGTTTGTGGGGGAGTCCAAACATGAACTTTGGGAGTATAGGACTCCTGGACTTCCTTGGTATGTTTGTGGGGGAGTCCAAACATGAACTTTGGGAGTATAGGACTCCTGGACTTCCTTGGTATGTTTTGGGGGAGTCCAAACATGAACTTTGGGAGTATAGGACTCATGGACTTCCTTGGTATGTTTGTGGGGGAGTCCAAACATGAACTTTGGGAGTATAGGACTCCTGGACTTCCTTGGTATGTTTTGGGGGAGTCCAAACATGAACTTTGGGAGTATAGCACTCCTGGACTTCCTTGGTATGTTTGTGGGGGAGTCCAAACATGAACTTTGGGAGTATAGGACTCCTGGACTTCCTTGGTATGTTTTGGGGGAGTCCAAACATGAACTTTGGGAGTATAGGACTCCTGGACTTCCTTGGTATGTTTTGGGGGAGTCCAAACATGAACTTTGGGAGTATAGGACTCCTGGACTTCCTTGGTATGTTTTGGGGGAGTCCAAACATGAACTTTGGGAGTATAGGACTCCTGGACTTCCACTAATTAGTAAAAATGATTTCAAGTGTATAAGCTAGAACCAAGATAAAAAAAATGGTGTTAAGATTATTCATCAAGATGGTATCAATAGTGTTCAGTAAAGTAATAACTATCATCTGCATGGAATGAAATGGGTGAAGAAAGCAGTACATTACAAAATAATTGCCTTGTAATTATACCCTCCTACATAACAAAGGAATCATTGAACAACCCCCTGTGAAATGTCTCAGCTTTTAAAACACAGGCACCTGGACTAGGTGTTATTCAAACTCTACATACATGTGCTCAGTACTCTCACTCAGTACTGTACTATGTACATTGTAAATATTGGTATGGAATTGGAATTGATCAAATGGAATTGGAATTGAACTTGTCTGGGTGGAATTGGAATTGATAAAATGAATTGATGAGGAAACGGAATTGGAATTGATAAAATGAATTGAGGTGGAATTGGAATTGATCAAATGGAATTGACCCCATCCCTGTCATAGACCATCATATTAATGAGATGCGAGTGAAATATTATAGTGTTTGATAACCTCCATGTCTAGTTTGAATCAGAGCTGATGTCCTGCTTCGTCTCTGTATTAGACAGCAGTTTTGTCTACTCTGAAGACATGTGTACTGTTATCTGAAGCCATGTGTTTGACTATTCGCATGGCAACATCATGCGGTGAATTTTATCTGGTGTCCAAATTCGTGACTTTAACCGAAAGTTTAAGTGATGGAGTTTGGAAAATTTTGTCAACTGCTTCTTAATTCATAAAATATGGTAAAACATTTATTTTTTACATTTTTATTAAAATCTAATTATTTGCGTGGACTAAATCAATTTTCAAAATTTTCCGTGAATTTGATATTTTTCTCAAATCATGAAAAAGAAATTTTGAAATTAATTAATCATGTCTATGCTCACTCCAGACTGCAATGGCACAGGCCACCCAATGCTTTACCAATGGTATATCTGACAATGCTATGTGATTATAATTTAAATTTTCATTCCCCCTGTGACGTGGTTTTAGCGATATTGGTGGGTTGGCAAGCTGACAATCGTCTTAAAATAACTTCATTGCATATACTGGTACCATATTTCACCGCATAAATACGCCTGCATAAGTCATATGGCTAGCGGCCAAAGCGAGAGCACTTCCAGGATAATTTTTGGTATCATTTCCATCGTTAAAGTATGGGGCATCCTGGCCTGTTATAGTGTGGAGCGAGCCAGGCAGCCTGGGATGTTATAGTGTGGAGCGAGCCAGGCATCCTGGGCTGTTATAGTGTGGAGCGAGCCAGGCATCCTGGGCTGTTATAGTGTGGAGCGAGCCAGACAGCCTGGGCTGTTATAGTGTGGAGCGAGCCAGGCATCCTGGCCTGTTATAGTGTGGAGCGAGCCAGGCATCCTGGGCTGTTATAGTGTGGAGCGAGCCAGACAGCCTGGGCTGTTATAGTGTGGAGCGAGCCAGGCAGCCTTGGCTGTTGCAGGCAGCAAAGGGTTAAGGACACATACACTGTCTATCCTTGCAGCTCCCCTACATTTATCATGTTCAGCTTGATGCAGCTGCATAGCGTAACAGTTATACTAACTGAGAACATTGCTAGGACATGTTTTCATATAGACCATCATGCCTCTGCAGACATTTGATTAACCAGTTATTGTTTTATGTCATTTTTATACACAGCCTAACAGCAAGAAGCGGAGTACAGCCATTGCAAAGCCTGCATGTTCGCCAGCGCATATCAACAAGAGCAAATCTGTGCTGCCAAATTCAGCTAAGAACACAACACCTACTCGTACAAAGAGAAACCATGACAGCATGAACAGCCTGACAAATGTAACTACACACTTGTGTCTCCTGGACCAGTTTGTTGTTTATGTTCTTTACCAGGATATATAGTCTATGTGTACAAGTATAATATGCTATTGTTTTACAATATAGGCAGCGTTGTCAGAAATGTCCAAAACTTGACAGAGAGTGATTGTGCTTTTGTGAAATAATGTTTAAACTATTGAACCTTGAGTCTAGTGTAGATCTTCCAGGATGTGTATAGATGTCATGTTTGTGGTTTTGTCTCTTTGTCCCATGCCAGCCAGCCAGGGACACTTACACGTAAGTTATTAATAGTTTTAGGAGTTGGTTTGATTTTTGTTTTGACGACAAACTGATGATCATACCAGTATTGGTCATTTGAATACCACTGCTGCTGACTGTCTATTTCATTGTTGTTGAATGTAACCAATACGATATGTTATTATTCCAAAATTGAATTAATAAAAGCTTAATTTTCCAGGAATAATTTCATGTCATAATTGTTTTCTGGGTTGTACACATACAACAATCTCTTAGCAGAGTTCATTTCAGCCTAAAAAGTGGTGACAAATGACACATCATTAAAAAAATGTTGGCACACAATGATCCATTGAATAAGGGGGTGAGTATCTTCAGAAATAAACCTAAGAATGTCTTGTTCTGAAACGCCATTCCTTGTATTCGGAGTAATAATATTTTGCTAAATAATCTAATTTGTTACGTAGTTCCTCATGCAAGTTAATTTCAAGGTGAGTTAGTTAGTGGATCATCCAGGTTAACTGCATACTCGGCTTGCTAGTGGATCATCCAGGTTAACTGCATACTCGGCTTGCTAGTGGATCATCCAGGTTAACTGCATACTCGGCTTGTTAGTGGATCATGCAGGTTAACTGCATACTCGGCTTGCTAGTAGAGCATCCAGGTTAACTACATACTCGGCTTGTTAGTGGATCATGCAGGTTAACTGCATACTCAGCCTGTTAGTGGATCATCCAGGTTAACTGCATACTCAGCTTGCTAGTAAATCATGCAGGTTAACTGCATACTCGGCTTGTTAGTGGATCATACAGGTTAACTGCATACTCGGCTTGTTAGTGGATCATGCAGGTTAAATGCATACTCGGCTTGTTAGGGGATCATCGAGGTTAACTGCATACTCGGCTTGCTAGTGGATCATCCAGGTTAACTGCATACTCAGCTTGTGAGTGGATCATCCAGGTTAACTGCATACTCGGCTTGTTAGTGGATCATGCAGGTTAACTGCATACTCGGCTTGCTAGTGCATCATCCAGGTTAAATGCATACTCGGCTTGTTAGTGGATCATCCAGGTTAACTGCATACTCGGCTTGTTAGTGGATCATGCAGGTTAACTGCATACTCGGCTTGTTAGTGGATCATCCAGGTTAACTGCATACTCGGCTTGCTAGTGGATCATCCAGGTTAACTGCATAGTCGGCTTGTTAGTGGATCATCCAGGTTAACTGCATACTCGGCTTGTTAGTGGATCATCCAGGTTAACTGCATACTCGGCTTGTTAGTGGATCATGCAGGTTAACTGCATACTCGGCTTGTTAGTGGATCATCCAGCTTAACTGCATACTCCGCTTGCTAGTGGATCATGCAGGTTAAGTTCAGGTCCTGGCCTGCGACTCATTCAGGTTAAGTTCAAGTCTTCCTGGCTTATGACTCATTCAGGTTAAGTTCAAGTCCTGGCTTATGACTCATTCAGGTTAATTTCGAGTCCTGGCTTATGGCTCATTCGGGTTAATTTCAAGTCCTGGCTTGCGTCTCATTCAGGCTAAGTTCAAGTCCTGGCTTATGACTCATTCAGGTTAATTTCAAGTCCTGGCTTGCGTCTCATTCAGGTTAAGTTCAAGTCCTCATGGCTTATGACTCATTCAGGTTAAGTTCAAGTCCTGGCTTGCGTCTCATTCAGGTTAATTTCAAATCCTCCTGGCTTGCATCTCATTCAGGTTAATTTCAAGTCCTGGGCTACAACTCAGGTTAAGTTCAAGTCCTGGCTTGTGACTCATTCAGATTAAGGTCAGGTCCTGGCTTATGACTCATTCAGATTAAGTTTAAGTCCTGGCTTGTGTCTCATTTAGGCTAAGTTCAAGTTCTGGCTTATGACTCATTCAGGTTAATTTCAAGTCCTGGCTTATGGCTCATTCAGGTTAATTTCAAGTCCTGGCTTGTGTCTCATTCAGGCTAAGTTCAAGTCCTGGCTTATGACTCATTCAGGTTAATTTCAAGTCCTGGCTTGCGTCTCATTCAGGTTAAGTTCAAGTCCTCATGGCTTATGACTCATTCAGGTTAAGTTCAAGTCCTGGCTTGCGTCTCATTCAGGTTAATTTCAAGTCCTCCTGGCTTGCGTCTCATTCAGGCTAAGTTCAAGTCCTCCTGGCTTGTGACTCATTCAGATTAAGTTCAAGTCCTGGCTTATGACTCATTCAGATTAAGTTTAAGTCCTGGCTTGCGTCTCATTCAGGTTAAGTTCAAGTCCTCCTGGCTTACGACTCATTCAAGTTAAGTTCAAGCTGTCCTGGCTTGCGACTCAGTCGGCCTAATTTTCATCTCTGTCTGTCAAGAGTACATACAATAGTGAAATAGAGTGAAAAAATCAAACATTACAATCTTAAACTAATTGATCAATATTTCCTTTCCGCCTTACAAATGGTTTTATATACAAAGATAGTTTAAATCTCCATGGCCTAGCTCTTCATCAGATACTTCTAATTTCAGTCTGGTGTTTTGAATGACAGCTTAAAGGTCTGTGAGAACAGCATGAGTGGGTCACCATTGCCAAAACATCCGCGTCGTAGCACATTTGAGCTCACTCCTAATACTACTGCTAGTGATAAACCAAGCACAGATAGCAAGCAGGTTCCAGCATGGCCACCAGCATCAGGTGCATCTCCTCATACAAAGGCCATGATTAGCAGTATGACGGCAACGATGGACTCTGATACCATGAAGCAAACCTTGATAAACGCCATCGACAAGAAAGCTGCAAAGCGTATGTATCGTAGCTGTGTGGCGCATATTTGTGTATCGCTGTGTCTGTCTCATGCCTGTTTAATTATCAACTGATTTAAAGTCAAAACTGGAAATCAATGGATGTGTCAATCGAGTATCTGACTTCATAATTAATGGCCCTTCCCACTGTATCCATCCATCATATGACGCCATAATCAACTGTGTGACGTATAGTGTGACAGCACAATCAATGACATCATGAATGATGTAGAGAAGTATGTCACGAACGCAAAGTTGAAGACGGACTATGCGTTGTTGTAAGAATTGTATATCTACTATTGAATAAATATCCTGTTGAAAATTTTGAAACTAATTTGACTGGGCGCTGTTGCTGCCTATTCCCACTGTATCCATCCATCATATGACGCCATAATCAACTGTGTGACGTATAGTGTGACAGCACAATCAATGACATCATGAATGACGTAGAGAAGTATGTCACGAACGCAAAGTTGAAGACGGACTATGCGTTGTTGTAAGAATTGTATATCTACTATTGAATAAATATCCTGTTGAAAATTTTGAAACTAATTTGACTGGGCGCTGTTGCTGCCATAGGCAGCAACGGGCGCCCAGTCAAATTAGTTTCAAATTATTCAACAGCTTACGTGTATAGTTTTCTGGAAATTGATAGTCGGGGAGTTCAGAGATCGATCGATCCCAACACTGAAGTGGTGTGGGTGGAGCTTGGATTGAGATGGGTGGGACATAGCTAAAAGTGGAAAGGTCCATTACATCACTAGTGAGGTGATGTCACAATCATCATTACATTTAACTCGGTCATGAAGATAGGAAAGTCCATCATGGGGTGTACAAAGTGTAGGTTTTAGGTGGATTTACTAGTTAATAAACAATCTGTTGAATATTTTGAAACTAATTTAGCTCAGCTCCCAGTCAAATTAGGTTAAAAATATTCTGTATAGTTACCTTGAAATTGTGATTCTCTGAATTCAGGCTTTAAAGTATATAAGTGTATTCCAACAGGTGCAAAAATGTGGGCGGAGCTTGGCTAGAAAGGGGCGGGTCTTAGCTAGAAATGGATCTCTTTATTATGTGAAATATGGGTAAGAAGGAGCCCTGTCGACATGGTTACAGATGCAAAATCAAATATGGACATATCATTCATCTGATGGTGTGTTCCTGCACCGGTGTGCCCAGATCAGAATAACCATCTCTGCGTACGTCAATATGTATGTGCACTGGTATGCCGAGATCAGACTAACCATGTATTATCATTATGTGAAATTTCTTTACCAGAAATGGCTGACAGGACTGATGGAGCAGAAGGAGCAACACAAATACCACGCTTTATGACATTCTTAAATAAACGCAATGCTAACAATGCAAAGCCTTCCACGCCAGGTAAGCATCATCAAATCACTGTTTATAGCTGAATGATTTTCTTGTCAGATGTGGATGTTGATAGCCATGTATTGAGCCATTTGTAATCCATCATGTCCATGTAGGGGTCAATGAGTGCAGAAAGTACATTTTGCCAGTAGTTCACCTGGCTGTGCTTTTTATGTGATCTGATTTGTTCGTCAGCTGAGCTGTAGCACTTAGGCCGTGTTCTCACTAGAGACTTGATCAGGAATAGCGCCATACTGAAGCATGGCATTATTCCTGATTAACTCTCTAATGAGAACACGGCCTAAGACACAGAGCACTTTCCAGTCATCTACTTTGCTGTGCATTATCAACAGTGGTGGTATGTTTTGCTTTCTTGTCAGCTGGAGGCGAAATATAGTCTAACCTTTCCTATAGCCTTTGTCTGTATTATGACAAGGAAGTATATAACAGATTGGTTCCCCAGCACTCTTTGAGGCAATGCACTTTGTAATTGTGTACATCATTTTAGCCTTGATGTAATAGTCCAGTAACACATCTCTTTCACTTCAAGAGATATACTTACGGTCCTGAATTCTATGATATTTCCTAAATATCGACCTAGACTCAATAACCCTAGATTTAAAAAGAAAGGTGCCCCTACTGGGCAGGTATAGAGGTGACAGTCTGCCAGATACCAGCCCCAATCTCGTGCATGCGCAGACTGACAATGCCTCATTCTTGACTATTGGCCTAAAACACATGCTTGTTTACTTTTTGTGCTTGCTTAGTTTTTGCTCAATTATCTTTTTGAAGTTGTTTTGGAGAGTTGTTAGACATGTCTGACCATCAAAATTCATCTGAGGTGTCTGCAGGACCGAGTTATCAGGTGAATTCTATTACAATTTCGTCTTAATTACGCGGTGTTACCAATTTCGGTGTTGCGGTATAGACATGATAGGCGCCCAGAAAACTGGTATATTATTATCTGGCACCATGAAATCCTGTGTGTTGAGGTTTGTACACATCTAAGAGAGTTTGTCTCCACCTTTTCCCTATAAAATGTTAGGAAAAAAGACTATGCCCAGGGTGATATAAGCTCCCATAAGAGCGAGCTTGTCATTCTGCCCTCTGGTCCCACCCCTCCCCTTATAAGTAAGTAAGTGGTGAAGAGGCGTGGTTCATCTGGTGGAGTTTTCAAGAGCAGGATGTGGTAGTTTGCCTTTGCTAAAGACGCAGATACTCGAGTTATGATTTATGGCACTTTAATATATGATTATTTGCTGCCAATATTTAGTCACGCTGTTTATCTGTATCATTATCATAGGCTATTGCCATGTTCATGTGCTGTTGTTTATGCCATTGTATTTTGAATACAATTTGTCTTTACACCTGGATGATGTTTCTTCCGTCAGTTTTCTTATTAGGGAAACTTCTTGACATCATAATCAACTATGTTATTATTGATAATCACCGTGAATGTAGGCTGTTTGTCTTCCTTACAACCATTCCTTTAATGGCCTGGTGTTTTTCTCCTTTTCTAATGGCTTGGTTTATTTGGTTAATTACAACTGTAACTATAAACTCATTGTCTTCATCTTATGCCCTTCTTTCAGAAACTTTCTTGTGCCAGTTGTAACCGGTCTATTAAGCCTAAGTTTGCACCTCATCTGTGTGTGAAGTGTTCACCTTGTGGTCCATTGTTAAAATGTGATGTCTGTAAACAGTGGGGGTGGGGGGGGGACTTATTGTCTGAATTCTTGTTGTTACAGGCGAAGGATACGGCGTCAGAAGAGAAGTGTGTAAAAACGAGTGTAAGTGGTAAGGGTAAGAGAAAGGCCTCTGTTTCTTCGGAAATGGAGACCTTCTGGTTAGAAATGATGGGGGAGATGAAAAGACAATAAAAGATCTGGTTCCAGACGTGCTTCGCGACATGCTTCCTGGGTCGGGTGCTTTATTGTTTTCTTCATCTGCCCCCGAGTAGAAAAGCCCCACTGCTGATTCTGGTGTGCGTCGTGTTTCGTGGTCCGAAAATGTTCAAGAATCAGTGGTGGCTTCAGTCGATCTTGGATGGCCCGCCGCCTTGTCAATGGATCCTGGAGTGGGCCTGAATGATCCTGGCTGGAGGCTTGTGTCGTCGGTGGATCTTGGGCCGGGCTTGCTGGAGCCAGCTTCGCACCTGGAGTATCCGCACCCCACAGGTACCGCTTCCTCTTACGGTACTTTCCCTGGCCAGCCCGGGTTGACACGCTTTGCTAGCCCAGAGCCTATCTATCATGGCCAGGAGGAAGAGGATTTTGTGGTGTGTTCACCCGTTGACGCCGTGGACATGGAAATGGATGAATGTGCACCTGTCGTGGGGAGTACGGGCGAACTTTTCCATGTGACCACGCCCGCAGGGGTAGGCTTCATGGCTCAAAGGGTGGCCCGGGTTGGAGCGGATGACCGCCGGTACTGTATACCTCGGTGGTCATATATTGAACCCCATGGCAGGGCTTCTAAAGACACTACATTATATATCTAGGTGGATTGTGGAATGTATTCAGTTTTGCTACAAATCCTCCACAGGTAAACAAGTTGACTTAGCCAAGGCTCACAGTGTCCGTGGCGTAGTGGCGTCCACCTCCATTTTTAACGGGGGTGCCAGTGGATGACCTTATGTCGGTAGCCCAGTGGCACTGTGAGTCAAGTTTTACCGACCATTACCTGTGACACCACTAATCCTCTTGCCTTATCGATTTTCAAAAGATGATCAATGTAGATAAGTTGCGGTCACTGTCTTCAGACAGCATATTTTAATTATGGAGACAACCGCATAAACGTGTGTCATTGTTCTTCACTGAGGTGATCTGGATGGATACAGCTTATATGCTTAAGGTCAGTCTTGCATCTTGTTGTTACATAATTTATTGTCACGATTTGGTACCCTTTTTACTAAAATGGTGATAGTACCTGTGTATTATGTGGTTCATTTACTGAGAGTATGCGAAAATGAAGGCTTTCGTCTCATGTCCTGTAGTACTTAGCACCAGTACTTAGAGAGCATATGGGACATTGAGGTCATAGCCTCTCCTTTCCCAAAAGGAGGGGGTGGGGAAGAAAGCATTTGATATACAGTCATTTCGCTCAACATCAGTTGTGTCACACAATTTCAGATGTTAGTGCTTCATGCGCAAAAACGTGCAAGGGATGAGCTGGTTTTCTGACCTCGCCTCCCTCCCGCCGAATTCACTGACGAATTCTGGCAATATCATAGAGGTAAGTATATCTCTTGAAGTGAAATAAACAAAATCATGGACTTCTTTTTTCCACGAGAGAGTAGTTATACTTACCTACCTAACACGGACCCGGCCTCTCCGCCCCACAGAGCCTCGGTCTTCAGGCTTGTTAGTTGCATGTGTTGGCCAATAGTACAAACTGAGGCAGTGTCAGTCTGCGCATGTGTGAGGTTGGGGCTGGCATCCGGCAGACTGTCACCTGTCTACCTGCACAGTAGGGAACCTTTCTTTTTAAATCTGGGGTTATTGAGTCTAGGTCGATATTTAGGAAATATCATAGGGTTAGGGAGGTAAGTGTAACTACCCTCTTGTGAAAAGAGAAATCTGTGATTTCGTTTAATCAGATTTAGAACTAGTGATTTACAACCTAATAGAGGGATGCATTTCTAGCTATGCCCCGCCCACTTCTAGCTAAGCTCTGCCCATGCTTTGTCCATCCATGGATCGATCTAACGCGGAATTCCCCGAATCCCAATATCAAGGTAACTATACAGGTATTAAGCTGTTAAAAGTAATTTGAGTGTGCGCAAAACACTACCCAGTCAAATTTATTAGTTTTAAAATGTTCAACATAATGTTTATTAAATAGTTAAGAGATACACTTGACAGACTGTTCAATGTTCATGATGCATTTTCATTGTGACGTCAGCAGCCTACACGCGACAATTGATTATGACATCATATACTTGAGTGACATATCGGATCTATCCTTTGATAGGGAGCTTTGGGTATAAGCTACCATTGCCCAATCTTTCTGAACTTTGTCAGGCTGATATAGTTTCTTGAGAATGGGGTGTCATGGGTCCATAAATCCGGGAACCCAGTTCCCAGTGTCAGGCTTATTTATTATTTTGTGAAGGGAGATAATCTTAGATGTATATATCACAGATGCCCATTGTTAATGGAGTTTCCTCTCTTAGCAAGTGAGGGTCGAGTTTTCCTTAGGGCTGGTAAGTTTTGGACATTAGTGTTTTAACTGTACAGTTTAAGCCATTCACCACAAAATAGGCTTTGAACACCTTAAAATCTCCAGAGTGATTGTCTAACAATATGCGTAAAATATGTATACATCTATATTCAAAGCTCTCTATTTTGAATACTTTAACCTTTACGATACCATACAAATCAATCAAATTATTTTCAAAATAATGTTTAACACATCCTGAATTTTGACTAATTTGCATGTTGACTAATTTGTTGTTAGCTAAGATACTGTAAGATCGTATGGCAAGGTAATCATCAACCTGTAACACTTACAACTCTGATGTCATAATTTGAAAATTTAAAATTAAAAATATTAACAAGAAATTTGTTGGAAGATGTTGCTGTCATAGGTTTCCTATAATATAATTATGTGTACATGGGATATTTCACCTCATGTTTTCTGAGCCTTGCATGGCATAGAGGTAGGCAGTCCAATTGTAAAATTTAAAAACCTGTTCTCTTGCCCAGTAAATGGACATTTCTCAAGATCATTGCATAGGCCAGTTTGTGTGGGCGTGGCCATTAAAAAGTTAACGTTTGATTCATTCTACCAGCCAATGCCAAATTAATCTGATCCAAGCAGTGGTTATTAAAAGGTTAATTCTTACATTGCGGATCATAACTCAGTCATTATTTGTCAGAAATGTCAAAATTAGTTTTATCCACCTTGAGTAGTACGCAGAACTGCAGAACTCTCGCTTTGGTAGTGTTTATAAGCTTAGCGTGATCTGTTTATAATCTCTTCTTCACTTCATTCTCGTTATTATCAGGTAGCAAGAAGTGGGAGAAGATCCATGCTCGAAACTTTGACAAGATGGACTCACTCGATGTGTATTTGGACAAGAAAAGGAAACGTAAAAGTGAGCTGCTCTCTTCCATAAAGAAAGCACAGCAGGTCGCCTCTGAGGCACGATCTGCGTTGAATAACATCAAGGTGCCACACACACCTAATGCAACACAGGTGGTAAGGATATTATTACGTGTTATTCTATAGTTTCCTAGTCAGAACATTGAAAACCATCTGGCAATTATTTCTGACTAAAATATGTAAGAAATGTCTGGCGATCATGAATGCATGCATGCAGATGGAATATACTCACAGATCCTCCTCTGACCATGGGCCTATTAGCAGTCCTCTTCTGTCAGCTCTATGTTGTACATAGTCAAATTTCTGAGATTGTTTCGACCAGAAACGATCAAACCTGCTTTCAAGGCTCTTAACTGTTGATGCATTTATGACAATTTCTGGTAACTGTTACCATGTCTCTGCCATCCTTATAGTGATTGAATATTTCCTAATGTCAGGTCTTGGCCACGTTTCGAACAATTTATATCGGTGACCTCTTGTTCCAGCTGTCTACTCTTAATGGGGTGAAACTTGAGTGAATATGAGTGAAAACCATCTGGTATTCGTGAATGTTTGTTACATGATCCGTGTAACAGCCGTTAAAGCTTTGATACTTTAACACTTGACATTCCACTGTCTCAATTTTAGTACAGGAAAGCCATTGACGGCAGCAGCTCCTAGACAGATTACTTTCAAAATATTTAGCAGACTATTCCTTACATCAGAATGACTCGTTTCTGGTCTGTGAGGATTAAAGGGTTACGGTCAGCTCATCGTCATATTTATACAGTACAGGGGCATTTTTAACCCTTTCATGCCTAAGCCGACCTAACACTGCATCATATGCTGTGTTCTTGAGAAATGTCCATTTGTAAAACAACAGAAGACTATTTTTGAAAAGGTACCACTGGATTTACTGGCTCAATAATCGAGCCAGTCATTCTAGTGGTACATTTTTAAAAATAGTCTGTGTGCAAATGGAAATTTTTCTTGAGAAAATTTGAATATTTTGGACAAAATTTGGTTATTATATGGCTAATTCTTACATTGCGGATCATAACTCAATCATGAATGTCAATATGACGAGTAACTATGAGCTGTCATATTGACACAACTCAGGTTTACAAATACCATCATGATCATATCATATTTATGTATTCTAGTCATTCCTCATGTGTCAAGCTTATTACAATGCAATCATCTTTCTGAGGCATCAGAAGAAAATTAGTTAAATGTATTAAATGCTGATGTTATAGTTGTCTAGTTACTGTTATCCTTTCAGATTGCCAAGAAATCTACACCTATGAAGGCTGCCAAGTCTTTCCTGTTTCGCTCTCCAGCGGTAGTGTTGCCTAAGCCGGCCACTACCCTGTTCAAGCCGGTTCTCTCCACACGAAACATGAACTTAGACTTTGCACAGATCAAGTCCCCTGTGACGAAACAGAAAGGAAAACAACTGTCAAAGACTGCCCCGCGTCCCGTTACCAGGAAGTCGCCTCGTAATGCTGATGTAGCCAATCAGAGCTTAGTGTTTGGAGCAGTCACTGGAAGCGTGACTAAGCCATACACCCCTGCTGCTGCTGTACTTACGAGAAAGTCTTTAGGAGGCGAGAAATCAGCGTTAAAACCACGGAAATCTGTCAGTAAGTTTGCCCCATATGATTGTGGTCAAGCTCTATCCGAAGGAGAGTGGTTTTAAGATTTTAAGATTATGATATTAATACTAGTGATTTAATACGTCAGGAATCTGTCAGTAAGCTTGTCAGTAGGAATCTGTCAGTTAGTTGTCAGTAAGAATCTGTCAGTAGGAGTATGTCAGTAAGCTAGTCAGTAGGAGTATGTCAGTAAGTTTGTCAGAAATCAGTCAGTAAGCTTGTCAGAAATCTGTCAGTAAGCTTGTAGGAGTCTGTCAGTAAGGGTGTCAGTAGGAGTCTGTCAGTAAGCGTGTCAGTAGGAGTATGTCAGTAAGCTTGTCAGGAGTCTGTCACTAGGAATTTGTCAGTAGGAGTCTCAGTAAGCTTGTCAGTAGTAGTCTGTCAGTAAGCTTGTCAGAACAAGTCTGTAGGAGTCTGTCAGTAAGTTTGTCAATAATATGTCAGTAAGCTTGTCAGTACGAGTCTGTCAGTAAGTTTGTCGGTAGGAGTCTGTCAGTAAGTTTGTTAATATGAGTCTGTCAGTAAGTTTGTCAGTAGGAGTCTGTCAGTAAGTTTGTTAGTAAGCTTGTCAGTAGGAGTCTGTCAGTAAGCTTGTTAGTAGGAGTCTGTCAGTAAGCTTGTCAGTAGGAGTCTGTCAGTAAGTTTGTCAGTAGTGGTCTGTCAGTAAGCTTGTCAGTAGGAGTATGTCAGTAAGCTTGTCAGTACGAGTCTCTCAGTAAGGTTGTCAGTAGGAGTCTGTCAGTAAGCTTGTCAGTGGGAGTCTGTCAGTAAGTTTGTCAGTAGGAGTCTGTCAGTAAGTTTGTCAGTAGGAGTCTGTCAGTAAGTTTGTCAGTAGGAGTCTGTCAGTAAGCTTGTCAGTACGAGTCTGTCAGTAAGCTGGTCAGTAGGAGTCTGTCAATAAGCTTGTCAGTAGGAGTCTGTGAGTAGGTTTGTTAATATGAGTCTGTCAGTAAGTTTGTTAGTAGGAGTCTGTCGGTAAGCTTGTCAGTAGGAGTCTGTCAGCAAGCTTGTCAGTAGGAGTCTGTCAGTAGGAGTCTGTCAGTAAGTTTGTTAGTAGGAGTCTGTCAGTAAGTTTGTCAGTAGGAGTCTGTCAGTATGCTTATCAGTAGGAGTCTATCAGTAAGTTTGTCAGTAGGAGTCTGTCAGTAAGTTTGTCAGTAAGCTTGTCAGTAGCAATCTGTCAATAAGCTTGTCAGTAGGAGTCTGTCAGTAAGTTTGTTAATATGAATCTGTCAGTAAGCTTGTCAGTAGGAGTCTGTCAGTAAGTTTCAGTAAGCTTGTTAGTAGGCGTCTGTCAGTAAGTTTGTTAATATGAATCTGTCAGTAAGTTTGTCAGTAGGAGTCTGTCAGTAAGCTTGTCAGTAGGAGTCTGTCAGTAAGTTTCAGTAAGCTTGTTAGTAGGCGTCTGTCAGTAAGTTTGTCAGTAAGCTTGTCAGTACGAGTCTGTCAGTAAGTTTGTCGGTAGGAGTCTGTCAGTAAGTTTGTTAATATGAGTCTGTCAGTAAGTTTGTCAGTAGGAGTCTGTCAGTAAGTTTGTTAGTAAGCTTGTCAGTAGGAGTCTGTCAGTAAGCTTGTTAGTAGGAGTCTGTCAGTAAGCTTGTCAGTAGGAGTCTGTCAGTAAGTTTGTTAGTAGGAGTCTGTCAGTAAGGTTGTCAGTAGGAGTCTGTCAGTAAGCTTGTCAGTGGGAGTCTGTCAGTAAGTTTGTCAGTAGGAGTCTGTCAGTAAGTTTGTCAGTAGGAGTCTGTCAGTAAGTTTGTCAGTAGGAGTCTGTCAGTAAGCTTGTCAGTACGAGTCTGTCAGTAAGCTTGTCAGTAGGAGTCTGTAAGTAGGTTTGTTAATATGAGTCTGTCAGTAAGTTTGTTAGTAGGAGTCTGTCGGTAAGCTTGTCAGTAGGAGTCTGTCAGCAAGCTTGTCAGTAGGAGTCTGTCAGTAAGTTTGTTAGTAGGAGTCTGTCAGTATGCTTATCAGTAGGAGTCTATCAGTAAGTTTGTCAGTAGGAGTCTGTCAGTAAGCTTGTCAGTAGCAATCTGTCAATAAGCTTGTCAGTAGGAGTCTGTCAGTAAGTTTGTTAATATGAATCTGTCAGTAAGTTTGTCAGTAGGAGTCTGTCAGTAAGCTTGTCAGTAGGAGTCTGTCAGTAAGTTTCAGTAAGCTTGTTAGTAGGCGTCTGTCAGTAAGTTTGTTAATATGAATCTGTCAGTAAGTTTGTCAGTAGGAGTCTGTCAGTAAGCTTGTCAGTAGGAGTCTGTCAGTAAGTTTCAGTAAGCTTGTCAGTAGTAGTCTGTCAGTAAGCTTGTCAGAACAAGTCTGTAGGAGTCTGTCAGTAAGTTTGTCAATAATGTGTCAGTAAGCTTGTCAGTACGAGTCTGTCAGTAAGTTTGTCGGTAGGAGTCTGTCAGTAAGTTTGTTAATATGAGTCTGTCAGTAAGTTTGTCAGTAGGAGTCTGTCAGTAAGCTGGTCAGTAGGAGTCTGTCAGTAAGTTTGTTAGTAAGCTTGTCAGTAGGAGTGTCAGTAAGCTTGTCAGTAGGAGTCTGTCAGTAAGTTTGTCAGTAGGAGTCTGTCAGTAAGCTTGTCAGTAGGAGTCTGTCAGTAAGTTTGTTAGTAGGGGTCTGTCAATAAGTTTGTCAGTAGGAGTCTGTCAGTAAGCTTGTCAGTAGGAGTCTGTCAGTAAGTTTGTTAATATGAGTCTGTCAGTAAGTTTGTCAGTAGGAATCTGTCACTAAGCTTGTCAGTAGGAGTCTGTCAGTAAGTTTGTTAATAGGAGTCTGTCAGTAAGTTTGTCAGTAGGAGTCTGTCAGTAAGCTGGTCAGTAGGAGTCTGTCAGTAAGTTTGTTAGTAAGCTTGTCAGTAGGAGTCTGTCAGTAAGTTTGTTAGTAGGAGTCTCAGTAAGTTTGTCAGTAGGAGTCTGTCAGTAAGTTTGTCAGTAGGAGTCTCACTATTCTTATCAGTATGAGTCTGTCAGTAAACTTGTCAATAGCGGTCTGTCAGTAAGCTTGTCAGTAGGAGTCTGTCCGTAAGCTTGTCAGTAGGAGCCTGTCAGTAAGCTTGTCAGTAGGAGTCTGTCAGTAAGTTTGTTAATATGAGTCTCAGTAAGTTTGTCAGTAGGAGTCTGTCAGTAAGTTTGTTAATATGAGTCTGTCAGTAAGCTTGTCAGTAGGAGTCTGTCAGTAAGTTTGTTAGTAAGCTTGTCAGTAGGAGTCTGTCAGTAAGCTTGTTAGGAGGAGTCTGTCAGTAAGTTTGTCAGTAGGAGTCTGTCAGTAAGTTTGTCAGTAGGAGTCTGTCAGTAAGCTTGTCAGTAGGAGTACTGGAGTATGTCAGTAAGCTTGTCAGTAGGAGTCTGTCAGTAAGCTTGTCAGTAGGAGTCTGTCAGTAAACTTGTCAGTAGGAGTCTGTCAGTAAGTTTGTCAGTAGGAGGCTGTCAGTAAGCTTATTAGTAGGAGTCTGTCAGTAAGCTTATCAGTAGGAGTCTGTCAGTAAGTTTGTCAATAATCTGTCAGTAAGCTTGTCAGTAGGAGTCTGTCACTAAGCTTGTCAGTAGGAGTCTGTCAGTAAGTTTGTTAATATGAGTCTGTCAGTAAGTTTGTCAGTAGGAGTCTGTCAGTAAGCTTGTCAGTAGGAGTCTGTCAGTAAGTTTGTTAGTAAGCTTGTCAGTAGGAGTCTGTCAGTAAGTTTGTTAGTAGGAGTCTCAGTAAGTTTGTCAGTAGGAGTCTGTCAGTAAGTTTGTCAGTAGGAGTCTCACTATTCTTATCAGTATGAGTCTGTCAGTAAACTTGTCAATAGCGGTCTGTCAGTAAGCTTGTCAGTAGGAGTCTGTCCGTAAGCTTGTCAGTAGGAGCCTGTCAGTAAGCTTGTCAGTAGGAGTCTGTCAGTAAGTCTGTTAATATGAGTCTCAGTAAGTTTGTCAGTAGGAGTCTGTCAGTAAGTTTGTTAATATGAGTCTGTCAGTAAGCTTGTCAGTAGGAGTCTGTCAGTAAGTTTGTTAGTAAGCTTGTCAGTAGGAGTCTGTCAGTAAGCTTGTTAGGAGGAGTCTGTCAGTAAGCTTGTCAGTAGGAGTACTGGAGTATGTCAGTAAGCTTGTCAGTAGGAGTCTGTCAGTAAGCTTGTCAGTAGGAGTCTGTCAGTAAACTTGTCAGTAGGAGTCTGTCAGTAAGTTTGTCAGTAGGAGGCTATCAGTAAGCTTATCAGTAGGAGTCTGTCAGTAAGCTTCCTGCTGCAGCATAAATGATTTTGTATGTCTCACTTAGACAGAATCTATGTGTGCATACTGGTCATTAGTGTCCATCAAACCTCGTGTGTGTGTGTGTGTGTGTGTGTGTGTGTGTGTGTGTGTGTGTGTGTGTGTGTGTGTGTGTGTGTGTGTGTGTGTGTGTGTGTGTGTGTGTGTGTGTGTGTGTGTGTGTGTGTGTGTGTGTGTGTGTGTGTGTGTGTGTGTGTGTGTGTGTGTGTGTGTGTGTGTGTGTGTGTGTGTGTGTGTGTGTGTGTGTGTGTGTGTGTGTGTGTGTGCGAGGGATCTCTTATTAGATACAAAAATGACGGAACTGATTTATGAAGCCTAAGTATTTAAAAACGCCGACCCAGGTATTTACATAGTTACCTATGCATACCTGCCAGTCTGCAAACTTCCGTCAAACCTCCTATGTGTGAGTGAGTGAGTGAGTGAGTGAGTGAGTGAGTGAGTGAGTGAGTGAGTGAGTGAGTGAGTGAGTGAGTGAGTGAGTTAGTTAGTGAGTTAGTGGGTGGGTGGGTGGGTGGGTGGGTGGGTGAGTGAGTGAGTGAGTGTGTTATGCTTTTTTGTTTATTCCGAACGGGTGCATCGTTTTGAGTTCTTTGATCCAGTAGTGTTCTCTGTTTAATCTTAGTTTTTTGTTATCTGTAAAAATTCTTTCAATTGGTCTTATCGTGATGTCTTTCATAGAATGTCTTGGATGGTTGAAATGCCATGAGATTCTCGTGTCTGTTTGGTGTCGGATTGCATGGATATGTTGTGTGAGTCGTTTGCTGAGTGTTTGACTTGTTTCTCCTATGTATTGAGAGCTGCATTGTTTGCATTCTATGAGGTAAATAATGTTGGTGGTATTGCAGCTCATTTGTGTGTTGATTTTGTAGTCTTTACCAGTGACGAAACTGGTGAATTTGTCAGCAGTGTTCATGTATTGTTTGCATGTGATGCAATTGTTGTTGTTGCATTGTCGGAGTGTCCCTACTATGTCGTGAGTGTCATTTGGTGTCGGTACGATCTTATTGTTAGCATCTGGATTTTTTATTTTAATTAGGCTAGAGTGGACTAGGTGGTCCCTAATGCTTTTATTTTTCTTGAATGCTACTACTGGGTAGTTGGGAAAAATTGGTGCTAAGATTGGTGAAGACAAGATGTACTTTTCCCAGTAGGTTCGAATGGATTTGCCTATGTGTTCTAATGATGGGTGGTATTGTAGTATGCAAGCTGGCCTAGGCTGTTTTTGTGTGGGTTGTTTGTAAAGAATGTCTTCTCTCTGTGTGTTCTCGGTTTTTTCTATGATGGCTTTAATTTCTGTCTCTTTGTATCCCCGGTGGATGAATGCATCTGTGAGTTCCTGTGTGCGTTGTTTTAATCTAGTAGGATCTGTGATGATGCGTTTGTATCTTAATGCTTGGCTGTAGATTATGGAATGTTTTGTGTTTTTAGGGTGGCTTGATTGTTTGTGAAGATACTGTTGTTTGTCTGTAGGTTTTCTGTATAGGTCCAATTTAAGTTTGTTATCTTCTTTGTATACCATTGTGTCCAAAAATGGGATTTTTACCGTTGAATATTCCAAGTCAAATTTTATTGTGGGATGCTCTTTATTCATGTGTGCGTGAAATTCAAGTAGTTCGTTCTCACTGGTGTTCCAAATGAAAAATATGTCATCTATGTATCTAACTAAGTGAGATGGAGTGCTGCCCATCCATGTTGATAACATTCTGCTTACTATGGTGTACACGTAAATGTTAGCATATTTGACAGCAAACTTGGCTCCCATGGCTGTTCCATGTGTTTGTATGTAGTAGTCTTCATTGAATTGGAAGCTGTTTTTTGTAAGAATGTATCTCATTATTTGGGCCAATTCGTCTGGGTAGATGTGTGCAGGTGTGTGGTTATTGTTGTTTGTGTTTGTTTTTTCAAGTGTATGTCTGTAATGTTCTGTGACAATCTGTATGCCTTCTTCGTGTGGGATGTTTGTGTATAGTGATCTGACATCCATTGTGCATAGGATTGAGCCAGCATCCACTGTAGTGTTTTCTATATGTTGGATGAATGCAGTGGTGTCTCGTAGTAGATTTGGGATATCATTTTCCGTGTCTTTTAGTAGGTGGTCTGTGAATTCATTTATGCGTGACGTGGGGCCATCGCAGTTGGATACAATCGGGCGTCCGGGTGGAGGTATTTTGCCTTTGTGTATCTTAGGGTTAATGTAGATGCGCGGAGTTCTGACTTTGAATTCGGTGAGATATCTGTGTGTCTGTCCTGTGATGGCTCCGGTGATTAGAAGTTCGTTAATGTATGCATCTATGGTGTCTTTATATTCTAAAGTGGGATTTTCACTGAGTTTGGTGTAGTATGCGACATCTGTAAGTTGTCTGTGTACTTCTGCAATGTAGTCTGTTTTGTTGAGAATGACTATTGCGGAGCCTTTGTCTGCTGGTCTGATGACTATGTTTGTGTTATTAGCTAATGTTTTGAGGGCTGTTTTCTCATGGTGTGTGATGTTGGATCGTGGTGACTTGTCGGGTGGTTTGGTGATAAGCTTGGTGAGTGATGACCGGAGTTTGTTGATGGCATTGGGTGTTGTGCTTGGTCTCCATTCTGAGGGTAGTTTGAATTTGGATAGTGCTGTGGGTTTTTCAAGGTTGTTGCTGTAAAAGTAGTATTTGCATTCTAACTTCCTGATGAATTGATCTATGCAATGTATTTGTGTGTCTGGTGATATGTGGTGTGGTGTGGGTACAAATGAAAGGCCTTTGTTTAGAACGGAATTTTCTGTTTTGGTAAGTTTGTGGTTGGACAGGTTAACGACAATATCTGGTGTTGTTTTTTGTTTGTTGATGATGCGTTGTTTTCTGCGTTTTTGTAGTTGTGTACCTGATGTTAAACGTCTAATTGGCCGATTATTTCTAAGAGTAGTTTTTTCACATTTTCGTTTTTGGATTGTTTTATGGCTTCGGCATATGATTTGGTTTGTGGTGTGCTTGTACTTGTCTGTGATGTTGTTTGGATGGGTTGGGTTCTGGGTTGGTGTGTTGAGTGTGTGATAGGTTGTGTTCTGGGAAGGTACATCTGCTCTCTTGGTGGTGATGGATGTGCGTGGTGGATGGGAGGTGGTTGTCTTGAGTAGGGTATTATAAAGTGTCGGTTGTTTGTGTAGTGGCGGTTGGTTTGTGATGTTTGTTTTGGTCCAACTTGCCCTGGTTTAAAGGTGGTTTGTGGTGAATGTGGTTTGTTCTGTATGTGTGGTGCTCCCCCGTTTTTTGGCAGGGGAAGTGGGTTACTCCTCGGTTGTCTCTCTGTGTTGATCTGTGGTTGCTGTTTGAGCTGTGTAGGTCTAAACCATTGAGTTGTGGTTTGGTTGTTCTGTGGTGTTTGTGGTCTTGTGTATGTATGTGGGTTTTGCTGTGTGTGTTGTCTTTGTGCTGGTTGAGGTGTTGGCAACAGCGGTGGTCTGTGGCGTCTCTCTGTTGGTGCGTGTTGTGCTGGGTGTACTTGCTTCTGCGTGTGGTTTATTTGATGTTGTAGATCCATCAAAGGCGGGATGTTTGCCTTTCGCATGACCGGGTTTTGCCGAAGCCATAAAACAATCCAAAAACGAAAATGTGAAAAAACTACTCTTAGAAATAATCGGCCAATTAGACGTTTAACATCAGGTACACAACTACAAAAACGCAGAAAACAACGCATCATCAACAAACAAAAAACAACACCAGATATTGTCGTTAACCTGTCCAACCACAAACTTACCAAAACAGAAAATTCCGTTCTAAACAAAGGCCTTTCATTTGTACCCACACCACACCACATATCACCAGACACACAAATACATTGCATAGATCAATTCATCAGGAAGTTAGAATGCAAATACTACTTTTACAGCAACAACCTTGAAAAACCCACAGCACTATCCAAATTCAAACTACCCTCAGAATGGAGACCAAGCACAACACCCAATGCCATCAACAAACTCCGGTCATCACTCACCAAGCTTATCACCAAACCACCCGACAAGTCACCACGATCCAACATCACACACCATGAGAAAACAGCCCTCAAAACATTAGCTAATAACACAAACATAGTCATCAGACCAGCAGACAAAGGCTCCGCAATAGTCATTCTCAACAAAACAGACTACATTGCAGAAGTACACAGACAACTTACAGATGTCGCATACTACACCAAACTCAGTGAAAATCCCACTTTAGAATATAAAGACACCATAGATGCATACATTAACGAACTTCTAATCACCGGAGCCATCACAGGACAGACACACAGATATCTCACCGAATTCAAAGTCAGAACTCCGCGCATCTACATTAACCCTAAGATACACAAAGGCAAAATACCTCCACCCGGACGCCCGATTGTATCCAACTGCGATGGCCCCACGTCACGCATAAATGAATTCACAGACCACCTACTAAAAGACACGGAAAATGATATCCCAAATCTACTACGAGACACCACTGCATTCATCCAACATATAGAAAACACTACAGTGGATGCTGGCTCAATCCTATGCACAATGGATGTCAGATCACTATACACAAACATCCCACACGAAGAAGGCATACAGATTGTCACAGAACATTACAGACATACACTTGAAAAAACAAACACAAACAACAATAACCACACACCTGCACACATCTACCCAGACGAATTGGCCCAAATAATGAGATACATTCTTACAAAAAACAGCTTCCAATTCAATGAAGACTACTACATACAAACACATGGAACAGCCATGGGAGCCAAGTTTGCTGTCAAATATGCTAACATTTACGTGTACACCATAGTAAGCAGAATGTTATCAACATGGATGGGCAGCACTCCATCTCACTTAGTTAGATACATAGATGACATATTTTTCATTTGGAACACCAGTGAGAACGAACTACTTGAATTTCACGCACACATGAATAAAGAGCATCCCACAATAAAATTTGACTTGGAATATTCAACGGTAAAAATCCCATTTTTGGACACAATGGTATACAAAGAAGATAACAAACTTAAATTGGACCTATACAGAAAACCTACAGACAAACAACAGTATCTTCACAAACAATCAAGCCACCCTAAAAACACAAAACATTCCATAATCTACAGCCAAGCATTAAGATACAAACGCATCATCACAGATCCTACTAGATTAAAACAACGCACACAGGAACTCACAGATGCATTCATCCACCGGGGATACAAAGAGACAGAAATTAAAGCCATCATAGAAAAAACCGAGAACACACAGAGAGAAGACATTCTTTACAAACAACCCACACAAAAACAGCCTAGGCCAGCTTGCATACTACAATACCACCCATCATTAGAACACATAGGCAAATCCATTCGAACCTACTGGGAAAAGTACATCTTGTCTTCACCAATCTTAGCACCAATTTTTCCCAACTACCCAGTAGTAGCATTCAAGAAAAATAAAAGCATTAGGGACCACCTAGTCCACTCTAGCCTAATTAAAATAAAAAATCCAGATGCTAACAATAAGATCGTACCGACACCAAATGACACTCACGACATAGTAGGGACACTCCGACAATGCAACAACAACAATTGCATCACATGCAAACAATACATGAACACTGCTGACAAATTCACCAGTTTCGTCACTGGTAAAGACTACAAAATCAACACACAAATGAGCTGCAATACCACCAACATTATTTACCTCATAGAATGCAAACAATGCAGCTCTCAATACATAGGAGAAACAAGTCAAACACTCAGCAAACGACTCACACAACATATCCATGCAATCCGACACCAAACAGACACGAGAATCTCATGGCATTTCAACCATCCAAGACATTCTATGAAAGACATCACGATAAGACCAATTGAAAGAATTTTTACAGATAACAAAAAACTAAGATTAAACAGAGAACACTACTGGATCAAAGAACTCAAAACGATGCACCCGTTCGGAATAAACAAAAAAGCATAACACACTCACTCACCCACCCAACTCACTCACTCACTCACTCACTCACTCACTCACTCACACATAGGAGGTTTGACGGAAGTTTGCAGACTGGCAGGTATGCATAGGTAACTATGTAAATACCTGGGTCGGCGTTTTTAAATACTTAAGCTTATCAGTAGGAGTCTGTCAGTAAGTTTGTCAATAATCTGTCAGTAAGCTTGTCAGTAGGAGTCTGTCACTAAGCTTGTCAGTAGGAGTCTGTCAGTAAGTTTGTTAATATGAGTCTGTCAGTAAGTTTGTCAGTAAGCTTGTCAGTAGGATTCTGTCAGTAAGTTTGATAGTAAGCTTGTCAGTAGGAGTCTGTCAGTAAGTTTGTTAGTAGGAGTCTCAGTAAGTTTGTCAGTAGGAGTCTGTCACTAAGCTTATCAGTAGGAGTCTGTCAGTAAGCTTGTCAATAGCGGTCTGTCAGTAAGCTTGTCAGTCGGAGTCGGTCCATAAGCTTGTCAGTAGGAGCCTGTCAGTAAGCTTGTCAGTAGGAGTCTGTCAGTAAGTTTGTTAATATGAGTCTGTCAGTAAGTTTGTCAGTAGGAGTCTGTCAGTAAGTTGGTTAATGAGTCTGTCAGTAAGTTTGTCAGTAGCAGTCTGTCAGTAAGCTTGTCAGTAGGAGTATGTCAGTAAGTTTGTCAGTAGGAGTCTGTCAGTAGGTTTGTCAGTAGGAGTCTGTCAGTAAGCTTGTCAGTAGGAGTCTGTCAGTAAGTTTGTTAATATGAGTCTGTCAGTAAGTTTGTCAGTAGGAGTCTGTCAGTAAGCTTGTCAGTAGGAGTCTGTCAGTAAGTTTGTCAGTAGGAGTCTGTCAGTAAGTTTGTCAGTAGGAGTCTGTCAGTAAGCTTGTCAGTAGGAGTCTGTCAGTAAGTTTGTTAATATGAGTCTGTCAGTAAGTTTGTCAGTAGGAGTCTGTCAGTAAGCTTGTCAGTAGGAGTCTGTCAGTAAGTTTGTTAGTAGGAGTCTGTCAGTAAGTTTGTCAGTAGGAGTCTGTCAGTAAGTTTGTCAGTAGGAGTCTGTCAGTAAGCTTGTCAGTTGGAGTACTGGAGTATGTCAGTAAGCTTGTCAGTAGGAGTCTGTCAGTAAGCTTGTCAGTAGGAGTCTGTCAGTAAGTTTGTCAGTAGGAGTCTGTCACTAAGCTTATCAGTAGGAGTCTGTCAGTAAGCTTGTCAATAGGAGTCTGTCAGTAAGTTTGTCACTAATCTGTCAGTAAGCTTGTCAGTAGGAGTCTGTCAGTAAGTTTGTCAGTAGGAGTCTGTCAGTAAGTTTGTCAGTAGGCTTGTCAATAGGAGTCTGTCAGTAAGTTTGTCAATAATCTGTCACTAAGCTTGTCAGTAGGAGTCTGTCAGTAAGTTTGTCAATAATCTGTCACTAAGCTTGTCAGTAGCAATCTGTCAGTAATACATCAGTAATGTTTCACATTTAGCAAGTCAGGCTTATATTCAAGGTTTGTTTGACCCTATTGGAATAAACCTCAAAGTTGCCTATACTGACAGGAAGATGTGTAGATATCTCAGGATTACCTAAGCCTATTAGAACATAACTTAGATAAATGGTTATTAATACAGTTAGGGATCAGCATGATGACCTTGTGGTTAAGGGTCAAGGTCACTGCCCTTGATACAAAACATTTTGTCAAAGTTGAGTTTTTGTGTTTGACAAAATTTCTTCTTTTTTTTGTTGGAATTGGTTAAACTTATTCGAAGTCAATTGTCAAGGTAACTACCTGTAACCGTGGTACAAAATCTTCCAATGTTAATTTTTTTGTAATTAGCAAATCTCAGATTATATTTCAGGATTGGTTAACCCTATTAGTAGCTAAGCCTAGACACATGGATGCCTACTGACTACTGTATGATGTTCCGACATGGCATGAGGGCATCAGAGTCACAAGGTCACGGTCACTTAAGCTCTGATACTTATCAGCGTTGATAAAGGCTGATGAGATATTTAATTCTGAGGAATTCACTTGTTCTTTATTTACATTGCGAAATCGTGATCTGAAAACAATTGCGATTCACAATTAAATCGGCAAGTTACCCATTCCTAGTTTCAAAATATTCAACAATTTACATCTATAGTTATCTTGGTGAGAGACTGGAATTTGAGGCATTAAAGTGTGACAAACAACAATTTAGTACATTACCTAAAGTGAGTTAAAGGGAATCAGCAGACCCCCTATACTACTTTATATAAAATTAATCTAGAGGCCGTAACGTTTTTAAAGATATAATTATAAGCTCTGTGTTCATATAAGAAGTAGATATATTTGTTAGTTAAATATGTGAAACGTTAGCCAAATTTCTATTCGAGAATTAGGTTATGATGTCATAGGTTGAATGTTTTTCTCGCTGGCATCCAACAGCGCTATTTCAATAACGTTGCGAATTGCGTTTTATCAGGGGTTTCTCTCCAGCGTTATCGTGGTCTCTTTTGGACGGGATTCAGCCTATGACATCATAGGTGGAATTAACTCGCAGAAAATTAGAGCAACATAGCGTTTTTTAACGCAATTTTAATCAGATTTATAATTAAATGTCACAGGAAATTTTTACACAGTCTCTTAAATATGGGCTCTAGAATAGAACTACTTGATTTATGTGATTTATGGCGACCCGTCTTGTGTTGCCCTTTAAGTTAAATAAATAAAATAAATAAATAATATTAATTATGATTAACACTTTAACTTTTGTTAATTTTCGCATATAGAAAATGTCAATTTGCAGACCAGGTTATTTTTGAAAATTCATCACTGGAAATGACTGGCGTGGTTATTCAACGAGTCATTCCAAAGGTAAATTTTCAAAAATACTCTCTTGGTCTGCAAATGAACAGTTCCCAAGACCACTGCAGAAGCATTTTTGGTGGACTTCATGCTTCTGGGAGACTCAATAATCTACATGATTCTGTTTTCAGGCACACCTTTTAACTTCACATTCTCTGCTGCTAATATGTCACATCTGCTGAATGAAACCCAGTCAGTGAAGAAGTTTGACATAAATGCAAGCTTAGCACGACCTTTGACCTGGGTGCCACATAAGGGTAAATTGAAGTCATTTAGCGAGTATACATTGGCGAAGAGCTCAGCGATGAAAGGTGCCGCGAAGACTGTCTCTCCATCTGGACTGAAACATAAACGAGCCATTAAAACACCACCTATCAAGAGCAAGTAAGTGTGAAATTGGTTCATTTACTCCATTCAAGCCAATTTTAAGACAATTATGTAAACTGTTGAATATTTTGAGCCTAATTTGACAGAAACCTATTGCCGCCATTCATCAGCTCCCAGCCAAATCTGTTTCAAAACATTCAACAACAATTATTATTCTGTAAATGATTCCTTAGAATAAAGCGAATGACGATGGTAGAAGACTAATTAATGCTTCATAAGAACTCTAGCAATGCATGTATACTGGTTAAATATTGGACGGTGTTGCGACAAGAAAGTGCACGTCTCTTAAATCAGCATGTTCTTGTGGACCAAACACTTGAAAATTATCTTCAGCTGCTCTCAAATGTGGTTACTTATAGCAACAGGTCTAATAGATGGGTCCGATCTGTCACTCAATAATCCATTGCATCACATGTAGGCCGACATCACAATCATAATGACATCTGTTACTCATAATTCATTGCATCACATGTAGGCCGACATCACAATCATAATGACATCTGTCACTCAATAATCCATTGCATCACATGTAGGCCGACATCACAATCATAATGACATCTGTCACTCAGTAATCCATTGCATCACATGTAGGCCGACATCACAATCATAATAACGTATTTTATAATTCTGTCATGAAGATAAAAAAATCTGTCACGTTTGTGCATTTTATGTCTTTGATGTGTTTGCATTTTAATAAACATTCTGTTACCTACACATCATTCACTGATTCTGAGGAGTAAATATAATCAAATTACAAGCTCAGTTAATTTGTTTTAGTTCTAGAGATTTACTTACTTGAGTTTTGCTTTTTAACTCTTAGAGCTGACCGACGTGCAGCAATGGTCAAGCAAAGAGCAGTTAAGAAATCCACGCAACAGATGAAGCGAAGAGGAATCATAGGCTGATCGCAGGAGTCCAGGAATCACACGCACGCACGCATGCAGGCACATGTATTTACTATACATTGAGACTTGTGTATATAATATAAACTCTTGTTTAGAATATACTGTTCATATAAAGTCTGATTGTATACATTTATAATAGCAAGGATCATGCCAGACATTACCAGACATTACCATGCTTGTAACAACTTTAGTTTTAACTTTGTTTTTTATGTAAGATTTTAATAGCTTTAGCACCATGGTTTACCCTGTAGTGTCTTTATTGACCATTGAGTGATGACCCTAAAATGACTCAAAATATTCATAAATCCATTTCCTCACTCAATCATATGATGTCATAATCAACAACGCGACGTGTATGCTGATGTTCCTCACTCAATCATATGATGTCATAATCAACAACGCGACGTGTATGCTGATGTCATAATCATGGCGTCATGAATGATTCGATTAAGACCGTCTTTAACGCTTAATAGTCTGACACATACAAATTGTATGTTTTTGCTATTTAAGAAACATGCTGTTGAATATTTTGAACTAATTTGACTGGGCACTGTTGCTGATTAATTAGTTTCAAAATAATCTACAGCTTACCTGTATAGTTTTCTAGAAATTAATAATCAGGACTTTCAGAGATCGATTGATCCCAACACGAGTGAGATGTGAGTGAAGCTTAGACAGAGATGGGTGGGGCATAGCTAAAACTGGAAAGGTCCATTCAAACAGCTTTGTGGCAGACCTTTGTCACTCTCGACAGTCCACATCATTTAATTGTCACAAAAGCTAGCAAGTGAGGTATTTTGATAATGATGTCAGCTAACAAGTGAGGTATTTTGATAATGATGTCAGCTAACAGGTGGGACATTTTGATAATAATGTCAGCTAACAGGTGGGACATTTTGATAATGATGTCAGCTAACAGGTGGGACATTTTGATAATGATGTCAGCTAACAGGTGGGACATTTTGATAATGATGTCAGCTAACAAGTGAGGTATTTTGATAATGATGTCAGCTAACAAGAGAGGTATTTTGATAATGATGTCACATACGTGAGTGGCAGATATGGTCACTGAAATGAACTGTAGTATGCAAGTCTGGGCATGGAGCCGGCTTTACAGGCGCATGAACCGACAGAGTACTGATGATTAAAGGTGGAATGAAAATCTGTTAAAGCTTTTGCTGACTCTTGTTTCAGAGTATAGATAATAGTGAGTGAGTGAGTGAGTGAGTGAGTGAGTGAGTGAGTGAGTGAGTGAGTGAGTGAGTGAGTGAGTGAGTGAGTGAGTGAGTGAGTGAGTGAGTGAGTGAGTGAGTGAGTGAGTGAGTGAGTGAGTGAGTGAGTGAGTGAGTGAGTGAGTGAGTGAGTGAGTGAGTGAGTGAGTGAGTGAGTGAGTGAGTGAGTGAGTGAGTGAGTGAGTGAGTGAGGGAGGGAGGGAGGGAGGGAGGGAGTGAGAGGGAGGGAGGGAGGGAGAGAGAGAGAGAGTGTGAGAGAGTGAGAGAGAGGAGTGTGAGTGAGTCACGCAACATGGTAGTGAATACCATCACATGAGTCCTCTCGGTAAACTGAAGAATTTTGCATTTTATATAAAGAAATTGTAATGTTCATTCCTGCATACATTGTATTTGAGCGTATTGCAATTTAAAAGCATTGCATCCAAATTGCCTTTAATAAATAACTAAAGGACAATATTTGGTTGTGTTAAATTTGTCACGATGTATGAAGTAGTGCAGTGGTTTACAGTACATCTCATAAATAAGTTAACATGTTTCCCAAATAAAAACAGAAGCACGCTACTTAGTACAGTAATATTTTTTAACACAATGTAAGAAATGTCCTGTTGAATATTTTTAGCATAATTGGATTGGAAGACATTAGCCAGGAATGTTTTCCAATCCGATTGTGTACAAAATATTCAACAGTGTGTTTTACTTAGTTTTGAAAACGTGTTATTTTGAGCTGTCCTGTACACTTGAAATGTGACATATGCAGAGCCATCCTGGCTTCGTCGTTTTTTAGTTTGATTACTACATGTACATAAAGATTACATGTAAAATATATTGTAATTATATATATTTAGCTCACCTGGTCTGAAAGGCCAAGTGAGCTTATGCCATGGCGATAGTCCGTCGTCCGTCAACTTTTCCTTTAAACGATCGAGAACCACTGAGCCCATTTTAATCATATTTGGCAGGATATAGAGATCCAAGTTTCTTCAAATGAAGCTGACCCATTTTAAAAATCTCTGAAACTGCTTGGGGAATTGATTCAAAACTCATGAATGATTTAGGGTAAGAGCTGAACCAAGTTTTTCATGACTTTAATTGGCCAAATAGTTGGGTGGTCATCTTGGATGATCTGTTTTTTGCAAAAACCACCTCCAGAGCTGCTGAACAGATCGGGCTGAAATGTGGGCGATAAAATTAGGGACTAAGGGACATTAAAGTTTGTTCAAGGGAAACTTTATACGCCAAAATACGTTAATAAAACTTGGCTAAACCTTCTTCACAGAAATTACATTGGTCATCTCAATTTGTTCCTTAGTGCCAGTGGCCCATAATTCCAGGTGAGTGATACAGGCCGCTTGGCCTCTTGTTTTCTAAAGAATTATTTATGCCATTGTTTCAGTCCTTACTGTGTAGCTTAGACAAATCCCTGTGCTTGCTGCTGGTGCTTTCATGTAAATAGAGTGTGAGACATAAACATAGGCTTGTAATGATGTGCATACATCACTGGTCACGCTTGACATAGTCGATATCAGGTCATACACGCATGCACGCACACACACACTCAGGCTTACACATAAGCATGCATGCACACACACATATACCTGCACATGTATGCATACACACTCGCACACACTCATGCATGCATGCACACACATTGCCATCAGCAGAGATATATGCCTGTATTTTATTTAATATATATATTCTATTTATTGCTATAGCTTTTCTTAAACACTTCAATCGATCAGTTTTAAGAGTATTTATCATAAGCTTATTGCACATTGTCAATGTTTGTGGTGGGTATGTGTCTGTATGTTTATTAGTCCCCTACTGGTAAAACCGGGGGGACTATAGGTTTGCACTCTTGTCTGTCCGTCCGTCCGTCCGTCTGTCGCAGTTGGTTTTCCTCACTTTTTCGCAGTCCTTCAAGGTATTCAACTGAGAATTGGTTTGTTGCTTTGTTATGAGAAGTTACAGACCAAGTTCGAGTTTCAGGCGTATACGTCAATTTTTTATGGAGTTATGCCCCCTTTCGAGTTAAGAAATACGAAAAATATCAGCTTTCCTCACTTTTTTTCGCACTCAAAGATATTTAAGCAAAAATCGGTGTATCGCTTCAGTATAAGGAGTTACAGAGCAAGTTTGAGTTTCAGACATTTTCGTCAATTTATCATGGAGTTATGCCCCCTTTAGACTTATGCGATACGAAAAGTATTAGTTTTCCGCACTTTCTTTCGCAGTCTTTCAAGATATTATACTGAGAATAGCTACATTGCTTTGTTATGAGAAGTTACAGACCAAGTTCGAGTTTCAGGCATATGCATAAATTTTTGATGGAGTTATGCCCCTTTCCACCTATGAAATACGAAAAATATTAGTTTTCCGCCCTTTTTCTCGCAGTCTTTCAAGATATTCAACTGAGAATTGGTACATTACTTTATTATGAGAAACTACAGACCAAGTTCGGGTTTCAGGCGTTTGCGTCATTTTTTGATGGAGTTATGTCCCCTTTCAACTTATGAAATACAAACATATCAACTTTCAAGACTTTTTCCTTCTCCTTCACCATATATAACTGAGACTTGGTTTATTGCTATGTTATGAGAAGTTACAGATAGGCTTGCGCGATTTTTCGATTTAATCGTGAAGTTCGATTTATTTTTAAAATCGCGATTTTTACGATGTAATTGAGGAAAAATGGGAAAATCGTCAAAAGTTTCATGTTATTTTAAAATCTGAGGTGTGTACTTTTCCGTCACATTTTATCAGTACATGAGTACAATTATAATCGATTCACGCCTGTGTTCCTTGTGTTTATATCCCGCCATGCCATGCACGTGTCGAATAATTACTAATCACAACACAAAGCGCTACAATAAACAAGCTAACAATAGCGAGGTCACGCCTTTGTCATTCAGAAAACCAGCTAGTTACTCCGTTGAATCGCCATATAATTTTCTTTCTTTCGCTGTAGACCCCGAGTCTGTCGTGAAATGCCAAGTATATACTTAGTTGCAGAGTGTTAGGCAATCAGTGGACATCATTCTTTTTAATTCTAGAGTTAGCAATTTCAGGCGGTGTAATAATTTTTCCTTTTGATTCGGTTGTCGTGTCAAATTAAAGAAAAGAAAGCAACAGCATTCCAGATTGTTTGATTTTGAACTGTGCGTTCTATTGATTACTCTTAAATGTAAATCATACATTCTGAAAGTAACTATAAACTGCACTATGGGACGAGTTTATGCCGTTACACTCATACCTACTCAAAGCTAAAGTCCTATGTATGTGGATTGCGCAGTATCTTCCCGGGTACTAATATTAGCATCTTCCCGATACTCAGGTAATGACCTAAACTCGTCCTACAAAGGGAGGCTATAAGCGGAAGCTGATACATCATGTAATTCTTTTTTTTTTTCTCGGCGACATTTTATCTGAAATTTTGATGAAATAAATAATGTTTATTAAACTATACGCAATATTTAAGCAGTCCCAATTAATAATTTCACTCCCGCGATGATGGATATAAGGTATACATTAAGCATAGACGTAGGATGGTAAGAATTCGTCGCATGAAAATGTGTTCTAATTTCGTGATATTTTTGTATCATTTATTTCAACGTTTTCTAGAAACAAGTGACGTTACCCCGGTTTATACTTTTGGGAATTTGGACCCACGATTTAATCGAAAATCGCGATTTTTAAAATAAAATCGATCGCGATGTTTCGAAGCAAAAATTGCGCACGCCTAGTTACAGATCACGTTCGAGCTTCAGCTGCTTTTGACAATTTTTAATGAAATTTTTGACTGTCAATCTCTAAAGATTTATATCACCAGGTAGGGGACATGTATTGCAAAGCAATACTTACAGAATGCTTGTTATATCTTCTATTCACTGCTATTAATCCTTCACTCAGATCAAAGTTATGTGTTGTTTTGACAATTTGAGATTACAGTTACCATAAATTTGTGCCTTTTTGTATACCTTGGATAACCTATATGTTATAATGGTAAGATGGAATCTAAGATGAAGGTAAGATGGAATCTAAGATGAAGGTAAGATGGAATTTTATCAGGTGAGCATCATGCTTTTTTCCAGAATGTCACAATGAAGCATGGCTGCCATGTCTGGCTCTACTTCCAGACTCACATTACACCGTCTTATACACAGATAGCAAGATTCTAGACTGACCTACAGAAACAAAGTTCTATAATTGTTGCATGTTGTAGTTATTTGTGTGTATGGCCATGAGGCACGGGTTGACATATTAGGATCTGGCAATGTTCGATGAACCGCTGGACAGCACGACCTACTGATTGGGCTGGACAGTCCAGAATTATTAAATGTTCCATGTTCCTGGAATCAGTGTCGTAGCCAGGTTTTCACATCAGGGGGAGTGAGGTCTAAAAAGGTGCCAGCCCCCCCCCCCCCCCCACTTGAGCTGGGACTAAAAAGGCGCCACCCCGCATACCAATTAGGCATCGGAATCTGCTTAAATTTCTTTAATAAAGAGAAAATAGCATCCCAGCATTGCCAATTATTATTCTACAGAGAAAGTAGTGTGTATTCTACTATTCTTTGTCTTGATGTAGCGTAATTAAAATTAAAAAGTCTCAACATAGCGATGAGCAAGCATGACAAGAAGACATGAACAACATTGTAAATTCAAATAGTTCTAATTTTCAATGTAGATTAACTAGTTAAAGGTGGCTTGGGAGTTGGGATGTCCAGAACCTTGTATGTGTTACGGACATAATTTAGGCGCCACATTTGGGAAAATTGGTTCAGGGGGAGCGAGCAAACCCCCTGTTTTCCCGCTACTGCTTGGAATTATAACGTTTATTTTTTATAAATATGATCATTTCACCAAGCGTTTATATGACACGCTTGCTTTGTATTGTTTAACCGTCTCATGCCAATGCCAGCCAAATACCAGCCTGTGTAGTGGTCTTGAGGAATGACCATTTGCTGGCCAAGAGATAAGAGCCAGTCATTACAGTCAAAAAATTTCAAAATTAACTCTTGCCCTGCAATTGGACATACAATGAGCAAATATTTTGATTTTCTTGACCAAATTTAGCCATTGAATGGTTAACACGTTTCATGATCTCTGCACATTCACCAGCAGGTTTTACATCAAGCTTTAAAGACTCTCACAGGTTAATTGTTTGTTTTAAAAGTGTATGTTATAGTTAAAAGAAATGGAGCTGAAATTTCTTTATTTTATCAATGATAATATTCTATTTGTTTATAATATTAATGATACTAATTGTAGAAATTGCATATATCTTGTTAGGATCATTTGTTTTATATTAAAATAAATAGTCACTCTATTTCATGCATACATTCAACAACTGTACTTGTACCCATGTATGGACACACTCAAGCACGCACACATGCACCCACGCATACAGACACTTGAACAAACATGCAATCACAGACATACACACACATACGCGTTGCATTAACGCAAACACACGCACACGCATGCACGCATATGTATGTATCCTGCTCCATTTCCATCTAGCACACTCATCTCACATGTTCAGATCTCAATATACTTAGGAATCACTCTGTTTTTATATCCATGTTTTATTAGGTCAAACACCGCTATCATTAGGAATTATTTTTGCAGAATATAGTAACTCACAAAGCTCAGTTATATCCATGTATTTAGGTATCATCGAAATAAACAAACATACAATCATAGATTATGTGTGTGGCATATTTGTGTAGAATCCTCTTAGTGTACAGTACAGGTCATCCTCTCAGTGTACAGTAAAGGTCATCCTCTTAGTGTACAGTAAAGGTCATCCTCTTAGTGTACAGTACAGGTCATCCTCTTAGTGTACAGTACAGGTCATCCTCTCAGTGTACAGTACAGATCATCCTCTCAGTGTACAGTACAGGTCATCCTCTCAGTGTACAGTACAGGTCATCCTCTCAGTGTACAGTACAGGTCATCCTCTCAGTGTACAGTACAGGTCATCCTCTCAGTGTACAGTACAGGTCATCCTCTCAGTGTACAGTACAGGTCATCCTCTCAGTGTACAGCACAGGTCATCCTCTCAGTGTACAGCACAAGACATCCTCTCAGTGTACAGCACAAGACATCCTCTCAGTGTACAGTACAGGTCATCCTCTCAGTGTACAGTACAGGTCATCCTCTCAGTGTACAGTACAGGTCATCCTCTCAGTGTACAGTACAGGTCATCCTCTTAGTGTACAGTACAGGTCATCCTACGGACGTTCTACCCAATCACTACACACTTGTCCCATCACTACGCATCTATCCCATCAATACACACCCATCCCATCACTACGCATCTCATATCCCATCACCACACCTATCTCATCACTACACAATTATCCCATCACTATGCCTCTATCCTATCACCACACCTATCACATCACTACACACCTACCCCATCACTACACATCTATCCCATTACTACACACATTTATCCCATCACTACACACCTATCCCAGCACTACACACCTTTAGATCATCAATGCATAACTATCCAATCACTACACATCTATCGCATTACTACACATCTATCCCATCACTACACACCTACCCCATCACTACTCATCTATCCAATCACTACACACCTATCTCATCACTACACACCTATCCAATCACTCCACACCTATCCCATCACTACATACCTATCCCATCACTACGCACATTCTATCCCATCACTACACACCTATCACATCACTGCACACCTATCCCATCACTACGCACCTTCTATCCCATCACTACGGACATTCTACCCAATCACTACACACTTATCCCATCACTACGCATCTATCCCATCAATACACACCCATCCCATCACTACGCATCTCATATCCCATCACCACACCTATCTCATCACTACTCATCTATCCAATCACTACACACCTATCTCATCACTACACACCTATCCAATCACTCCACACCTATCCCATCACTACATACCTATCCCATCACTACGCACATTCTATCCCATCACTACACACCTATCACATCACTGCACACCTATCCCATCACTACGCACCTTCTATCCCATCACTACGGACATTCTACCCAATCACTACACAATTATCCCATCACTACGCCTTTATCCCATCACTACGCACCTATCACATCACTACACACCTATCCCATCACTATGCACCATCTATCCCATCACTACACGCCTTCTATCTCATCACTACGCATCTATCTCATCACTACACACCTATCACATCACTAAGCATCTATCCCATCACTACACACCTATCACATTACGACGAAACTATCCCATCACTACACCTATCCCATCACTACAAACCTATCCCATCACTACGCACCTCATATCCTATCACTACACACCTATCTCATCACTACGCACCTCCTATCACATCACTACACACATTTCCTATCGCCTTGCACATTCTATCCCATCACTACACACCTATCCCATCACTACACACCTCATATCCCATCACTACATACCTCTCCCAGTACTACACACCATTATCCCATCACTACGGACATTCTACCCAATCACTACACACTTATCCCATCACTATGCATCTATCCCATCAATACACACCCATCCCATCACTACGCATCTCATATCCCATCACCACACCTATCTCATCACTACACAATTATCCCATCACTATGCACCTATCACATCACTACACACCTATCACATCACTACACACCTATCCCATCACTATGCACCTTTCCTACCGCCTTGCACATTCTATCCCGTCACTACACACCTTTATCCTATCACTATGCACCGTATATACCATCACTACACACCTATCCATCACTACACACCTATCCCATCACTACACACCATTATCCCATCACTACACACCATTATCCCATCACTACACACATCGCATCAGTACTCATCTATCCCATCACTGTACACCTATCCCACCACTACACACATATCCCATCACTACGCATATATCCCATCACTATGCAAATTTATCACATCACTACACACCTATCGCATCACTACGGACCTTCCATCCCATCACTGCACCCCTTCTATCCCATCATTACGCATCTATCACATCACTACCCACCTATCACATCACTACGCATCTATCCTATCGCTACACACCTATCACATCGCTACGCATCTTCTAGCCCATCACTACGCACCTATCAAATCACTACAAACATATCCCATCACTACACACCTACCCCATCACTACTCATCTATCCAATCACTACACACCTATCTCATCACTACACACCTATCCAATCACTCCACACCTATCCCATCACTACATACCTATCCCATCACTACGCACATTCTATCCCATCACTACACACCTATCACATCACTGCACACCTATCCCATCACTACGCACCTTCTATTCCATCACTACGGACATTCTACCCAATCACTACACACTTATCCCATCACTACGCATCTATCCCATCAATACACACCCATCCCATCACTACGCATCTCATATCCCATCACCACACCTATCTCATCACTACACAATTATCCCATCACTATGCCTTTATCCCATCACTACGCACCTATCACATCACTACACACCTATCCCATCACTATGCACCATCTATCCCATCACTACACGCCTTCTATCTCATCACTACGCATCTATCTCATCACTACACACCTATCACATCACTAAGCATCTATCCCATCACTACACACCTATCACATTACGACGAAACTATCCCATCACTACACCTATCCCATCACTACAAACCTATCCCATCACTACGCACCTCATATCCTATCACTACACACCTATCTCATCACTACGCACCTTCTATCACATCACTACACACATTTCCTATCGCCTTGCACATTCTATCCCATCACTACACACCTATCCCATCACTACACACCTCATATCCCATCACTACACACCTATCTCATCACTACATACCTCTCCCAGTACTACACACCATTATCCCATCACTACGGACATTCTACCCAATCACTACACACTTATCCCATCACTATGCATCTATCCCATCAATACACACCCATCCCATCACTACGCATCTCATATCCCATCACCACACCTATCTCATCACTACACAATTATCCCATCACTATGCACCTATCACATCACTACACACCTATCACATCACTACACACCTATCCCATCACTATGCACCTTTCCTACCGCCTTGCACATTCTATCCCATCACTACACACCTTTATCCTATCACTATGCACCGTATATACCATCACTACACACATATCCATCACTACACACCTATCCCATCACTACACACCATTATCCCATCACTACACACCATTATCCCATCACTACACACATCGCATCAGTACTCATCTATCCCATCACTGTACACCTATCCCACCACTACACACATATCCCATCACTACGCATATATCCCATCACTATGCAAATTTATCACATCACTACACACCTATCGCATCACTACGGACCTTCCATCCCATCACTGCACCCCTTCTATCCCATCATTACGCATCTATCACATCACTACCCACCTATCACATCACTACGCATCTATCCTATCGCTACACACCTATCACATCGCTACGCATCTTCTAGCCCATCACTACGCACCTATCAAATCACTACAAACATATCCCATCACTACACACCTATCCCATCACTAAGCATCTTCTATCCCATCACTACATACCTATCCCATACGGACGTTCTACCCAATCACTACACACCTATCCCATCACTACGCATCTATCCCATCAATACACACATATCCCATCACTACGCATCTCATATCCCATCATCACCACACATATCTCATCACTACGCACCTATCACATCACTACACACCTATCCCATCACTATGCACCATCTATCCCATGACTACACGCCTTCTATCTCATCACTACGCATCTGTCTCATCGCTATACACCTATCACATCACTACGCATCTATCCCATCACTACACACCTATCACATCACTACACCTATCCCATCACTACACCTATCCCATCACTACAAACCTATCCCATCACTACATGTCTATCCCATCACTACACACATCATATCACTGCGCACGTATCCCATCACTACACCTTTCCCATCACTGCACACCTATCCCATCACTACTCCGCTATCCCATCACTACACACCTATCACATCACTACTCAGCTATCCCATCACTACACACCTATCCCATCACTACACACCTATCATATCACTACACACCTATCCCACCACTACGCAACATATCCTATTGCTACGCACCTATCACATCACTACACACCTATCCCATCACTACACACATCCCATTACTACGCACCTATCCCATTACCACACACCTATCCCATAACTACACACCCATCTCATCACTACATACCTATCACATCACTACATACCTATCCCATCACTACGCGCCTATCATATCACTACATGCCTATCCCATCACTACACACCTATCCCATCACTACACATCTATCCCATCACTACATACATATCCCATCACTACGCACCTTCTATCCCATCACAACGCACCTATCACATCACCACACACCTATCGCATCACTACACACTTATCCCATCACTATGCATCTATCCCATCACTACACACATATCATATCACTACACACCTTCTATCCCATCACTACACATATCCCATCGCTATGCACATTCTATCCCATCACTACACACCTCTCAGATCACTACAAACCTATCACATCACTACACACCTTTCCTATCGCCTTGCACATTCTATGCCGTCACTACACACCTTTATCCTATCACTATGCACCGTATATACCATCACTACACACCTATCCATCACTACACCTATCCCATCACTAAACACCTTCATCTCATCACTACAGACCTATCCCAGCACTACACACCATTATCTCCGCACTACACACCATTATCCCATCACTACACATCTATTGCATCACTACACCCCCATCCTATCACGACACACATATCGCACCACTACTCATCTATCCCACCACTGTACACCCATCCCACCACTACACACATATCCCATCACTACGCATATATCCCATCACTATGCAAGTTTATCACATCACTACACACCTATCGCATCACTGCGCACCTTCTATCCTATCACTGCACACCTATCAGATCACTACAAACCTATCACATCACTACACACCTATCCCATCACTACGCATCTTCTATCCCATCACTACATACCTATCCCATACAGACGTTCTACCCAATCACTACACACCTATCCCATCCCTACGCATCTATCCCATCAATACACACTTATCCCATCACTACACCTATATCCCATCACTACGCACCTATCACATCACTACACACCTATCCCATCACTATGCACCATCTATCCCATCACTACACGCCTTCTATCTCATCACTTCGTATATATCACATCACTACCCACCTATCACATCACTAAGCATCTATCACATCACATCACACCTATCACATTACGACGAAACTATCCCATCACTACAAACCTATCCCATCACTACGCACCTCATATCCTATCACTACACACCTATCTCATCACTACGCACCTTCTATCACATCACTACACACATTTCCTATCGCCTTGCACATTCTATCCCATCACTACATACCTCTCCCAGTACTACACACCATTATCCCATCACTACGGACATTCTACCCAATCACTACACACTTATCCCATCACTATGCATCTATCCCATCAATACACACCCATCCCATCACTACGCATCTCATATCCCATCACCACACCTATCTCATCACTACACAATTATCCCATCACTATGCACCTATCACATCACTACACACCTATCACATCACTACACACCTATCCCATCACTATGCACCTTTCCTACCGCCTTGCACATTCTATCCCATCACTACACACCTTTATCCTATCACTATGCACCGTATATACCATCACTACACACCTATCCATCACTACACACCTATCCCATCACTACACACCATTATCCCATCACTATACACATCGCATCAGTACTCATCTATCCCATCACTGTACACCTATCCCACCACTACACACATATCCCATCACTACGCATATATCCCATCACTATGCAAATTTATCACATCACTACACACCTATCGCATCACTACGGACCTTCCATCCCATCACTGCACCCCTTCTATCCCATCATTACGCATCTATCACATCACTACCCACCTATCACATCACTTCGCATCTATCCTATCGCTACACACCTATCACATCGCTACGCATCTTCTAGCCCATCACTACGCACCTATCAAATCACTACAAACATATCCCATCACTACACACCTATCCCATCACTAAGCATCTTCTATCCCATCACTACATACCTATCCCATACGGACGTTCTACCCAATCACTACACACCTATCCCATCACTACGCATCTATCCCATCAATACACACATATCCCATCACTACGCATCTCATATCCCATCATCACCACACATATCTCATCACTACGCACCTATCACATCACTACACACCTATCCCATCACTATGCACCATCTATCCCATGACTACACGCCTTCTATCTCATCACTACGCATCTGTCTCATCGCTATACACCTATCACATCACTACGCATCTATCCCATCACTACACACCTATCACATCACCACACCTATCCCATCACTACACCTATCCCATCACTACAAACCTATCCCATCACTACATGTCTATCCCATCACTACACACATCATATCACTGCGCACGTATCCCATCACTACACCTTTCCCATCACTGCACACCTATCCCATCACTACTCCGCTATCCCATCACTACACACCTATCACATCACTACTCAGCTATCCCATCACTACACACCTATCCCATCACTACACACCTATCATATCACTACACACCTATCCCACCACTACGCAACATATCCTATTGCTACGCACCTATCACATCACTACACACCTATCCCATCACTACACACATCCCATTACTACACACCTATCCCATCACTACGCACCTATCCCATTACCACACACCTATCCCATAACTACACACCCATCTCATCACTACATACCTATCACATCACTACATACCTATCCCATCACTACGCGCCTATCATATCACTACACGCCTATCCCATCACTACACACCTATCCCATCACTACACATCTATCCCATCACTACATACATATCCCATCACTACGCACCTTCTATCCCATCACAACGCACCTATCACATCACCACACACCTATCGCATCACTACACACTTATCCCATCACTATGCATCTATCCCATCACTACACACATATCATATCACTACACACCTTCTATCCCATCACTACACATATCCCATCGCTATGCACATTCTATCCCATCACTACACACCTTTATCCTATCACTATGCGCCTTATATACCATCACTACACACCTATCCCATCACTACACACATATACCATCACTACATACCTTTATTCTATCACTACACACCTATCCCAGCACTACAGAATGATCCCATCACTAGACACCTATCCCATCACTACGCACCATCTATCCCAACACTGCACACATATCCCAACACTACGCATCTATCCCATCACTACATACCTATTCCATCACTACGCACCTCATATCTCATCACTACACACCTATCTCATCACCACACACCTTCTATCACATCACTACACACCTTTCCTATCGCCTTGCACATTCTATGCCGTCACTACACACCTTTATCCTATCACTATGCATCGTATATACCATCACTACACACCTATCCATCACTACACCTATCCCATCACTAAACACCTTCATCTCATCACTACAGACCTATCCCAGCACTACACACCATTATCTCCGCACTACACACCATTATCCCATCACTACACATCTATTGCATCACTACACCCCCATCCTATCACGACACACATATCGCACCACTACTCATCTATCCCACCACTGTACACCCATCCCACCACTACACACATATCCCATCACTACGCATATATCCCATCACTATGCAAGTTTATCACATCACTACACACCTATCGCATCACTGCGCACCTTCTATCCTATCACTGCACACCTATCAGATCACTACAAACCTATCACATCACTACACACCTATCCCATCACTACGCATCTTCTATCCCATCACTACATACCTATCCCATACAGACGTTCTACCCAATCACTACACACCTATCCCATCCCTACGCATCTATCCCATCAATACACACTTATCCCATCACTACACCTATATCCCATCACTACGCACCTATCACATCACTACACACCTATCCCATCACTATGCACCATCTATCCCATCACTACACGCCTTCTATCTCATCACTTCGTATATATCACATCACTACCCACCTATCACATCACTAAGCATCTATCCCATCACTACACACCTATCACATTACGACGAAACTATCCCATCACTACACCTATCCCATCACTACAAACCTATCCCATCACTACGCCCCTCATATCCTATCACTACACACCTATCTCATCACTACGCACCTTCTATCACATCACTACACACATTTCCTATCGCCTTGCACATTCTATCCCATCACTACATACCTCTCCCAGTACTACACACCATTATCCCATCACTACGGACATTCTACCCAATCACTACACACTTATCCCATCACTATGCATCTATCCCATCAATACACACCCATCCCATCACTACGCATCTCATATCCCATCACCACACCTATCTCATCACTACACAATTATCCCATCACTATGCACCTATCACATCACTACACACCTATCACATCACTACACACCTATCCCATCACTATGCACCTTTCCTACCGCCTTGCACATTCTATCCCATCACTACACACCTTTATCCTATCACTATGCACCGTATATACCATCACTACACACCTATCCATCACTACACACCTATCCCATCACTACACACCATTATCCCATCACTACACACCATTATCCCATCACTATACACATCGCATCAGTACTCATCTATCCCATCACTGTACACCTATCCCACCACTACACACATATCCCATCACTACGCATATATCCCATCACTATGCAAATTTATCACATCACTACACACCTATCGCATCACTACGGACCTTCCATCCCATCACTGCACCCCTTCTATCCCATCATTACGCATCTATCACATCACTACCCACCTATCACATCACTTCGCATCTATCCTATCGCTACACACCTATCACATCGCTACGCATCTTCTAGCCCATCACTACGCACCTATCAAATCACTACAAACATATCCCATCACTACACACCTATCCCATCACTAAGCATCTTCTATCCCATCACTACATACCTATCCCATACGGACGTTCTACCCAATCACTACACACCTATCCCATCACTACGCATCTATCCCATCAATACACACATATCCCATCACTACGCATCTCATATCCCATCATCACCACACATATCTCATCACTACGCACCTATCACATCACTACACACCTATCCCATCACTATGCACCATCTATCCCATGACTACACGCCTTCTATCTCATCACTACGCATCTGTCTCATCGCTATACACCTATCACATCACTACGCATCTATCCCATCACTACACACCTATCACATCACCACACCTATCCCATCACTACACCTATCCCATCACTACAAACCTATCCCATCACTACATGTCTATCCCATCACTACACACATCATATCACTGCGCACGTATCCCATCACTACACCTTTCCCATCACTGCACACCTATCCCATCACTACTCCGCTATCCCATCACTACACACCTATCCCATCACTACACACCTATCCCACCACTACGCAACATATCCTATTGCTACGCACCTATCACATCACTACACACCTATCCCATCACTGCGCACCTTCTATCCTATCACTGCACACCTATCAGATCACTACAAACCTATCACATCACTACGCATCTTCTATCCCATCACTACATACCTATCCCATACGGACGTTCTACCCAATCACTACACACCTATCCCATCCCTATGCATCTATCCCATCAATACACACTTATCCCATCACTACACCTATATCCCATCACTACGCACCTATCACATCACTACACACCTATCCCATCACTGCACCATCTATCCCATCACTACACGCCTTCTATCTCATCACTTCGTATATATCACATCACTACCCACCTATCACATCACTACGCATCTATCCTATCGCTACACACCTATCACATCACTACACATCTTCTATCCCATCACTACACACCTATCAGATCACTACAAACCTATCCCATCACTACACACCTATCCCATCACTACGCATCTTCTATCCCATCACTACATACCTATCCCATACGGACGTTCTACCCAATCACTACACACCTATCCCATCACTACGCATCTATCCCATCAATACACACTTATCCCATCACTACGCATCTCATATCCCATCACCACACCTATCTCATCACTACACACTTATCCCATCACTCCGCCTCTATTCCATCACTACGCACCTATCACATCACTACACACCTATCCCATCACTACACGCCTTCTATCTCATCACTACGCATCTACCTCATCACTATACACCTATCACATCACTACACATCTATCCCATCACTACACACCTATCACATCACTATGCACCTATCCCATCACCACCTATCCCATCACTACAAACCTATCCCATCACTACACACCTATCCCATCACTACGCATCTTCTATCCCATCACTACATACCTATCCCATACGGACGTTCTACCCAATCACTACACACCTATCCCATCCCTACGCATCTATCCCATCAATACACACTTATCCCATCACTACACCTATATCCCATCACTACGCACCTATCACATCACTACACACCTATCCCATCACTATGCACCATCTATCCCATCACTACACGTCTTCTATCTCATCACGTCGCATCTATCACATCACTACCCACCTATCACATCACTACGCATCTATTCCATCACTACGCACCTATCACATCACTACACACCTATCCCATCACTACACGCCTTCTATCTCATCACTACGCATCTACCTCATCACTATACACCTATCACATCACTACGCATCTATCCCATCACTACACACCTATCACATCACTATGCACCTATCCCATCACTACACCTATCCCATCACTACAAACCTATCCCATCACTACGCATCTATCCCATCACTACACACATCATATCACTGCGCACGTATCGCATCACTACACCTTTCCCATCGCTGCACACCCATCCCATCACTACGCAGCTATCCCATCACTACACACCTATAATATCACTACGCACATATCCCATGACTACACACCTATCCCATAACTACACACATCCCATCACTACACACCTATCAGATCACTACACACCTTCTATCCCATCACTACACACATATCCCATCACCACGCACCTATCCCATCACCACACACCTATCCCATAACTGCAACACCCATCTCATCACTACATACCCATCACATCACTACATACCTATCCCATCACTACGTAACTTCTATCCCATCACTACGCGCCTATCACATCACTACATACCTATCACATCACTACACACCTATCCCATCACGGTGCATCTATCCCATCACTACACACATATCACATCACTACGCACCTTCTATCCCATCACTACGCCTATCCCATCGCTATGCACATTCTATCCCATCACTACACACCTTTATCCTATCACTACGCACCTTATATACCATCACTACACACCTATCCCGCCACTACATACATATCCCATCACTACACACCTATCCCAGCACTACAGAATTATCCCATCACTACTCACCTATCCCATCACTACACATCCATCGCACCACTACACACCTATCTTATCACTACACACTATCCCATCACTACACATATATCCCATCACTATGCAACTTTATCACATCACTACACACCTAACCCATCACTACGCACCTTCTATCCCATCACTACACGTCTTCCATCCCATCATTACGCACTTTCTATCCTATCACTACGCACCTATCACATCACTACACACATTTCCTATCGCCTTGCACATTCTATCCCATCACTACACACCTATCCCATCACTACACACCTCATATCCCATCACTACACACCTATCTCATCACTACATACCTCTCCCAGTACTACACACCATTATCCCATCACTACGGACATTCTACCCAATCACTACACACTTATCCCATCACTATGCATCTATCCCATCAATACACACCCATCCCATCACTACGCATCTCATATCCCATCACCACACCTATCTCATCACTACACAATTATCCCATCACTATGCACCTATCACATCACTACACACCTATCACATCACTACACACCTATCCCATCACTATGCACCTTTCCTACCGCCTTGCACATTCTATCCCATCACTACACACCTTTATCCTATCACTATGCACCGTATATACCATCACTACACACCTATCCATCACTACACACCTATCCCATCACTACACACCATTATCCCATCACTACACACCATTATCCCATCACTACACACATCGCATCAGTACTCATCTATCCCATCACTGTACACCTATCCCACCACTACACACATATCCCATCACTACGCATATATCCCATCACTATGCAAATTTATCACATCACTACACACCTATCGCATCACTACGGACCTTCCATCCCATCACTGCACCCCTTCTATCCCATCATTACGCATCTATCACATCACTACCCACCTATCACATCACTACGCATCTATCCTATCGCTACACACCTATCACATCGCTACGCATCTTCTAGCCCATCACTACGCACCTATCAAATCACTACAAACATATCCCATCACTACACACCTATCCCATCACTAAGCATCTTCTATCCCATCACTACATACCTATCCCATACGGACGTTTAACCCAATCACTACACACCTATCCCATCACTACGCATCTATCCCATCAATACACACATCCCATCACTACGCATCTCATATCCCATCATCACCACACATATCTCATCACTACGCACCTATCACATCACTACACACCTATCCCATCACTATGCACCATCTATCCCATGACTACACGCCTTCTATCTCATCACTACGCATCTGTCTCCTCGCTATACACCTATCACATCACTACGCATCTATCCCATCACTACACACCTATCACATCACCACACCTATCCCATCACTACACCTATCCCATCACTACAAACCTATCCCATCACTACATGTCTATCCCATCACTACACACATCATATCACTGCGCACGTATCCCATCACTACACCTTTCCCATCACTGCACACCTATCCCATCACTACTCCGCTATCCCATCACTACACACCTATCACATCACTACTCAGCTATCCCATCACTACACACCTATCCCATCACTACACACCTATCCCACCACTACGCAACATATCCTATTGCTACGCACCTATCACATTACCACACACCTATCCCATCACTACACACATCCCATTACTACACACCTATCCCATCACTACGCACCTATCCCATTACCACACACCTATCCCATAACTACACACCCATCTCATCACTACATACCTATCACATCACTACATACCTATCCCATCACTACGCGCCTATCATATCACTACACGCCTATCCCATTACTACACACCTATCCCATCACTACGCATCTATCCCATCACTACATACATATCCCATCACTACGCACCTTCTAACCCATCACAACGCACCTATCACATCACCACACACCTATCGCATCACTACACACTTATCCCATCACTATGCATCTATCCCATCACTACACACATATCATATCACTACACACCTTCTATCCCATCACTACACATATCCCATCGCTATGCACATTCTATCCTATCACTGCACACCTATCAGATCACTACAAACCTATCACATCACTACACACCTATCCCATCACTACGCATCTTCTATCCCATCACTACATACCTATCCCATACGGACGTTCTACCCAATCACTACACACCTATCCCATCCCTACGCATCTATCCCATAAATACACACTTATCCCATCACTACACCTATATCCCATCACTACGCACCTATCACATCACTACACACCTATCCCATCACTGCACCATCTATCCCATCACTACACGCCTTCTATCTCATCACTTCGTATATATCACATCACTACCCACCTATCACATCACTACGCATCTATCCTATCGCTACACACCTATCACATCACTACACATCTTCTATCCCATCACTACACACCTATCAGATCACTACAAACCTATCCCATCACTACACACCTATCCCATCACTACGCATCTTCTATCCCATCACTACATACCTATCCCATACGGACGTTCTACCCAATCACTACACACCTATCCCATCACTACGCATCTATCCCATCAATACACACCTATCCCATCACTACGCATCTCATATCCCATCACCACACCTATCTCATCACTACACACTTATCCCATCACTCCGCCTCTATTCCATCACTACGCACCTATCACATCACTACACACCTATCCCATCACTACACGCCTTCTATCTCATCACTACGCATCTACCTCATCACTATACACCTATCACATCACTACACATCTATCCCATCACTACACACCTATCACAGCACTATGCACCTATCCCATCACCACCTATCCCATCACTACAAACCTATCCCATCACTACACACCTATCCCATCACTACGCATCTTCTATCCCATCACTACATACCTATCCCATTCGGACGTTCTACCCAATCACTACACACCTATCCCATCCCTACGCATCTATCCCATCAATACACACTTATCCCATCACTACACCTATATTCCATCACTACGCACCTATCACATCACTACACACCTATCCCATCACTATGCACCATCTATCCCATCACTACACGTCTACCTCATCACTATACACCTATCACATCACTACGCATCTATCCCATCACTACACACCTATCACATCACTATGCACCTATCCCATCACTACACCTATCCCATCACTACAAACCTATCCCATCACTACGCATCTATCCCATCACTACACACATCATATCACTGCGCACGTATCGTATCACTACACCTTTCCCATCGCTGCACACCCATCCCATCACTACGCAGCTATCCCATCACTACACACCTATAATATCACTACGCACATATCCCATGACTACACACCTATCCCATAACTACACACATCCTATCACTACACACCTATCAGATCACTACACACCTTCTATCCCATCACTACACACATATCCCATCACCACGCACCTATCCCATCACCACACACCTATCCCATAACTGCAACACCCATCTCATCACTACATACCCATCACATCACTACATACCTATCCCATCACTACGTAACTTCTATCCCATCACTACGCGCCTATCACATCACTACATACCTATCACATCACTACACACCTATCCCATCACGGTGCATCTATCCCATCACTACACACATATCACATCACTACGCACCTTCTATCCCATCACTACGCCTATCCCATCGCTATGCACATTCTATCCCATCACTACACACCTTTATTCTATCACTACGCACCTTATATACCATCACTACACACCTATCCCGCCACTACACACATATCCCATCACTACACACCTATCCCAGCACTACAGAATTATCCCATCACTACTCACCTATCCCATCACTACACATCCATCGCACCACTACACACCTATCTTATCATTACACACTATCCCATCAATACACATATATCCCATCACTATGCAACTTTATCACATCACTACACACCTAACCCATCACTACGCACCTTCTATCCCATCACTACACGTCTTCCATCCCAACATTACGCACTTTCTATCCTATCACTATGCACCTATCACATCACTACACACCTATCCCATCACTACACACCTATCCCATGTCTACGCATCTGTTCCATCACTACACACCTATCACATCAATACGCACTTATCCCATCACTATGCACCTATCACATCACTACACACCTTCTATCCCATCACTATGCACCTATCACATCACTACACACCTTCTATCCCATCACTATGCCCATTCTATCCCATCACTATGCACATTCTATCCTATCACTATGCACATTCTATCCCATCACTATGCACATTCTATCCTATCACTACGCACCTTCTATCCCATCACTACACATCTATCACATCGCTACGCACCTTCTATCCCATTATTACGCACCTTTTATCCCACCACTACACATCTATCCCATCACTATGCACCTTTTATCCCATCACTATGCACCTTCTATCCCATCACTACGCACCTTCTATCCCATCACTATGTACATTCTATCCCATCACCGCATCTAACCCATCACTACACACCTTTATCTCATCACTACATAACTTCTAGCCGATTCTCTTGAATAAGGAAGATGACACCCCCCACCCCCACCCCCTACATTCTACTCAAGATTATGGCATACCTCCAGTTCCCCTGATCTAGCATTTTCGACAGAAAATCTACATCAAGACTCTGCATATTGTTGGGGAACAACTTGGAGGCAGTGTTCACCGCCATGTTTTCACTACCATTAACATGGATGTTGAGATTGGCCGAAATCAGACCCCTTGACGGAACTATAAGAAAGCAGCCTGGGACAGATATCAGAAAGAGAGTGACAGATTGGTAAAAGACATTGATGTCAAAAACCAAAACATCAATAAAGTTGTTAAAGAGCTTAATTCTGCTTTACTCTCTGCTGCTGGCAAATGCATTCCTAGGGGATCCAGGAAAAATTACAGACCTTACTCGAGTACATCTCAGCAAAAGTTACATGAAGAAATGTCCAACGCAAGGGAAATTGCAGAGAGTGTCCCAACAGAAGCCAACCATGTGCGACTCAAGCAATCCAAGGCAAAGTATCTGAAAGCCAAAATCAGAGCCACCAGAGAATAGTGGAGAGAAAAAACGTCAAGCTTAAATCTTGAAAAGGATACAAACAAACTCTGGAGGCTTGTGAAGCAGCTTAACAATGAAAACACCAGAGTACCGAACATAACTCTTGAAGAGGATTGTGAAATTAAAAGAGGAGAGGATGCTGCTGAACACTTTGCTTGTATGAAAGTAAGCAATCTAGATGTGCCAGCGAGTTGTAAAACAGCTGCAGAGCGGAACGGAGACACACAAATACATGCCACAGGAATGGATGAGCTTCTGACCGTCAGCGAGTTGGAGAAAAGCTTGAAAGTTCTGAAACACAGGAAGTCTCCTGGACCAGATGGAATAACCAATGAGATGTTGAGGGATCTGAGTACTATTGGAAAGCACAAGCTTTTGGAGATTTTCAATCACAGTTGGTACACAGGAGAAGTTTCCCAGTCTTGGAGAGAGGCCAACATGATCCCTGTACTGAAGAAAGGCAAGAATAAATCCAAAGCGGCAAGTTATCGCCCTATCAGTCTGACTAGTTGCATGGTCAAAGCCATGGAAAGAATCGTCAACCAAAAACCTCTTCAACATCTTGAAAGCAACAATCTCTTAGCGGATGAACTAAATGGCTTCAGAAAGTGTAGATCTACTGAGGATCAAACAAGGTATCTGACACAGTCTATTGAGGAGGCGTTCCAACAGAAAAAGCATACCATCACTGTGTCGGTTGATCTGCAGAAGGCAATTTAAACTCGGATTCTTTGTATCTTAATGAGAGGAGCTAAAAAAAGCAACACATAAATAATACAGGGTGAAATCTGAGAGCAAATCTGCAACTTCTGGGCCTATTGAATAGATTATGACCTACCCTGCAGGGTTTCCTTGGCTTCCTAGTTTTCCTTGGCATCATAGTTTTCCTTGGCATTATAGTTTTCCTTGGCATCTTGCAGTTCCTTGTCATTCTTCACTCTCACACTGTTTTAGCTCTCTCATTTGTGGGTTTTAGATGGCGATAATATCATTCTATATGGCCTATCATGTTGGCTTGTGGTGGCATTATCACTTTTTGCTCTACCAAGATACTATATCTATAGACAGTGGACACGTTTCCATAGTTTCTGCGGACTTGGTGGCATGCACTTCTACACTTCTTGTTCTTCATCAAAATCTTGCAGTCTTTGCGAGGCTTGGCCTTCAGAGATTGAAGAAAAACTACTCTAATTAGTAGGTTGTAGATAGTGGTAGTATCATGCTCTATGGCCTATCATGTTGGTTTGACGGATTTTGGCGCCATTATGCCTTTTTATGCTTCACCAAGAATCAAAATACTATATTGTTTATATAAGAAAGAAGGCCTATCCTAAGATAGTGTGGCATGAATATCAAGGACACACATGTCACCTCTGCACATCTTGTTAGGGCCCCGCGCTGGAAGGTACGGACGCTCTATAGTAATCACCACGTCTCTCCGTCCATCCGTCTGTCTGTCTAGAATATCTTGTAAACAACATATTATACAGAATCGCTTCAGATATCTTAGTGTAGCACGTTACATGTTAACCCTTTTAACTACAATCAAACTTGTCTATAATGTCCACCTGCATTTTGTACCATAAGATGGGTGTTTCTATAAACAGTTGGTCGTCGATTCAAGCGCCTCACAAGACACTATTTTATGGCTACAAAATCTAATTGCTGTGAAAGCGTCTTGTACTAAGAGGCCATATGTCTATAGTGACCACTTTGTGATGGTATTTGAGACTGGTTTGAGTGTATGATGACATAGCTTATTATGTAAATCCTATTGCTAGTTTTATCTTTTCTTTTCAGGTATGTGAAGGCCTAACTTGCTTCCATGGATAAAACAGCTATCGAAACGACAAGGAAAAGCAAAATTCTGTTGCATTCTAAGAAATGTGTAATATGCCAAGAAGAATGGGACCAAAAACCTATGATTCCCAAACGGGGTGGACTAAAGACACTTGATAATGTAAGACAAGTTCGACTTAAGTCGCGAAATGACAACCCCAGAGATGCAACAGGGAAATTATTTACAGTTGTGCCATTTCCATCAATGTGTTGGTATTATGACTGTTGCTCGCCGTATACAAGCACAAAAAACGTGAGAGACTATAAAGGGCAAACATAATCAAACTGCAACTCAACACAAGTTCATCAACATCAACAGCTCCTGTCCAGGAACCAAGATTGCTTCTACGAAGTGATTCATCTAAAGTAAATTTGAATTTATGTATCGGTTGTCAGCAAGAGACAAAGTTCAAACGACATGCCACACAGGAGTTGCATGTTAGCCATCATCGAAATATGACCAAACCTTTAAGTGTGCGTCTAGCTTGTGTAAACTATCTTAAAGCTGCTGGTGGTAAGCATCATGCGAGTGGCACTATCAAATTCCAGAGGAGGACTGGCAGAATAGACAAAACTACATTACATATCGCTGATATTCCATTAATATGACGTTGTCAGGAACTTAATCAGTCAGCCTTGCATACTGATATTCTATAACTAACATATGTTTGGGAACGACATTGTGCCATAGATAGTGAATCAAATATACAAATTCCTAATTCACATGCGAGTCGAATGGGCATATTGTTAAGCTTGCAGAACGTATGAAAGTTGCGTATGGAATTATTGTTCTCTGTGATCACCCACAAACAGAGCCACGTACAGTATTCATTACAACAAACTTTTCACCACATCTTAGTATCATAAAAATAAAAAAGCGTGGCAGAGAGGTTCACCCAATGCTAATCTACTCTAATATACATACAAGGACAGGCACATAGCATATACCAGAGGTGATGAATGACACAATACCAGCACCAAACAGGGGAATCACAGAGCCCACGTTCACAGATCAAATTGTAGTTCAATGGTTCACACAGCCAATTGAGGAATGTCCATCAGCAATGCAAGCTCAGGCAACAGCTATGACATTCACAGTGGCTCGGTCCTCTCAAGAACAGAAGACTACTTGGACTTCCTTTAATGATATCTACCTATAACACAGGCCCCTACAACTCAAATTGTCAGTTGATCAGCAGAAGCATGTACTGATACCACGCCTTGGTGGTGTGCACACTACTATGAACTTTCATGGTGTGTTCGTCATATGAAGGGCTCTGGTGTGTGTCAGCTGTGGCTGGAATGTGACATTTTGGCTGCCAATGCTGCTCAACAAGTAATACCCCTACATAAACTAGCAAATCAGGCTCTCTGGCAAATATTGCCTCCAAGGCTGTATGCGCATTTCGATAGTGTCGGTCTGGAGCTACGAGCAGAGCTCACCATTGATGGGTCACACGTTGACATTGAACACATTGTATTTACAATAGAAAACTAACCTCTGAGAAGTTTCTGCAGCACTTTTTTCTGCAGTGCTGAAAGCCGAGGATCCGAATGCAGAATTCTGGTTGGAATACAGATCTATTGTTAGCAACTTATTGTTTTTCTACCAGAGCATAGCGTGGTGGATTATGAGATCTCCATCTAGAGGCATTTAGACACGTGTTACAGTACTTCTTCTGATATGATCATGTCAATTACGCCAGGTGGGGTGCGGTTTATCTGTCCAGGATAAAGAGACTCTCACCAGACATCCTAAATGAGTTCCAGCACGTTAATATTATGTTGAAAGATGCTGATCGGCGGTTCAAACAGGTTTCCCCAGATCAAAGTACTGAATAGCTGAATGCAACTGGAAAGCACAAGGGTTGGGGTGGGGTGGGTGGATTATTAGGCATCACCAGGATATGTTCTGCGCTAAACAGATGGACTCTATCATATAATCTCAGGACCGTAATGACGTCTCAGACTAAGACAATGTTACGGTTAACCACGGGCAATGAAGACATGTGTACACACATACCGAGTCCACTAAAGGAATTATGGTCAGAGATCATGGTGAAAAAGAGAGGTTGGCCACATTACTAAAACAGCATGGTGTCTTTCATAATGATGCAAAAACTCTAGAGGAATCATTGCTTGGTGCTGAATGTTTAGGTCAAGACCAACCTTGTGAATTTGTTAAGAAACGACTATGCGATGCTCAGGAGAGTGACCAACCTGTGGTCCTGAATACTCCCATCTACCAGAATAACGCTCTGACATTTACTTCATTGCACACAGATGTACAGAACATCAAAAGCAAGCAAAACACAATCAAGGTGGACATGAGCATATTGCAAAGTCCCATTTAACACTGTATAGGGCAGAGCGTGATGTCAACCTAGATGCAATCCTGCAGCATGAACATTTGTCTGTACCCCTGTCTCTCGCCGCACCAATGACAGCCTACACTCTGGCACTAAGTCATTGATAGCAAATATACTAATAGAAAACGCACTGGCACCACGAATTGTTTCGCTTGATTGGGGTAGTTGTCTGCTGATTGGCAGCCAAACATTGGTGATGGCTCTTGGAAAGCCAGCAGATGTTTAAATATTTGGTGAATATGCTAACACATTTTCAGAAATAGTATATATAACGTCGGGACAATATTTGACCGGATTTATGTCAAATCTGACAGATATAGGAAAGAATCAATCAACGAAGTAACAAGGGTCAAAATCAAGAATGGACTACAGCCAGTATACTGTAGAATCGAAAGCAATTCCTCTTCTATCTGATTGGTCCAACTTTATGGCACTTGAAGAAAACAAGGCAGATCTGGCCTTGCTGCTAACCAGCTAATTGAAGACAGGACTAATGATAGAGCTGTTATTGATGCAGGCGGATTTGAAGAAGCTACAGCAGTGAAATCTACTGACCTATCACTAGATGTCTTCACACTTGAAGCCAATCACGAAGGAGTAGACACGCGCCTGGTTCTGCCCTGAATTTATGCCAATTTGGAATCAATTGTTATCCCAGTGCGTGACACAGACGCTCTTGTGCGTTTACTAGCACATTACGAGAAAAGGGGATATTCATCAAAGCTGCGATAACCAAAAATCTTAAATACATTCCAATACACTAACACCTATCGATGAAGTTGAATCAAAACTGGCAGTTCATGCAATCACATGGTTTTTTTCAACTTAGTGGCCACAGCACGAAAACAATTTGGACAGATTTTCAACAACACCACACACTCTTTAGTAATCTGTGAAAAGGCCTGCTCACATAGGATATTCTCAGATCAGCGGAGAAATTCATCGACGTGATCAATGAAATTCCCACTCTAGATACGTGTGATTAAGCACGAGTCAGGCTTTTTCTATGGGATGCGCACATGTGACTCGTCCATCAACGTAAGATAAGGCGAAATTCCACACATACGTTCCCATTAACAAGCAAGTGTTTGAAACAAAGCTCACTATCATTCCCCAGACCTTCCTTCGGTAACAGATATGGGGTGGACATACACCGATGGCCAGTTAGTTCCGCGGTTACTCTCGCTGCAGATTATCCCGAAAGCATGTTCTGAGATCATGTCAGTTGATTGTTCCATGGGATGTCTCAGGAATCTCTATAATGGAAGAAAATATGCCTACCATGCCTAGAAGCGTGCAACTACATGTAATGTGGGGATACATGTAGGCACACTCCGGGCGATACAGAATAGATTATCAGTTACACTGATATACACAAACGAATCCATTATTGTACATTCCTAGCGCTTATGGTTATTCGGCCATTCTGTCGTGATGTATTCTAGTCGAAGCAATAATGACGATTCATTTATGTTAAGGTGTACTTTCGGTCACGGTACTGCATTGTGGTCGTGCTACAGGATGCATGAGACTATGAACGTGATTGAACACAGCTGTGTACAGTATATAATCGTATCACATAGTCACAATCTGCTTCAGTACCGATGTAAAAATTTTTACAATTTTTATTGTGTTATAGGTGTGGCAAAATTCTAGTATAATTAAGTTCTCGGTCCGTTCATTAGATCGTTTGCCACTACATGGGCGATTGAACACGATTGTGTACAGTGTCTAATCGTATCACATAATCACCATTTGTTTCGATATGTAAGTAACGTTTAGTTCCCCCTTTTCATTGTGTCGTAGCTGTGACAACATTCTAGTATAAGGAAGCAATGCAGCCTACATCTATGCGATTCAAAATTGGGAATTGCACAAGATGGTCTCTTAAGACGGATTGTCTCTTGATACAGGTGGTCTCTTAATACAGGTGGTCAACATAGCAGGTCTGACTGTATCAATTTTAATTATAATACAGTTCGAATTTTAAGATATGGTTGATATTAAAGGTCATCTCCACTACCCTGTATGATGTGTAATGTGCCAGAACAGGCTATGGATGGATCCGACGTGTCGCTAAGTATATGACGTCATAATCAATTGCGTCACGTGTAGGCTGACGTTACAATCATAGTTGACAGAGAATACTAAGTCATGCAACCATACACTATTCATTGTCATCGCGCACGTTCTCGAACTCGAAATTACGCTAGTGCGTTGTGAGCTTAATACATTCAATGGGTGTGTGATACAGGATTTCTATATTCGGCTGAAGATGTTGAAATATCGAAACTGACCTAAATTTGGCACTTCCGATTGGTCGACTTTAAGAATGCGATATCATCATCTGATCTAGCGATCGTGTGATTTTTTAGCATTCTGTGATGTGTGAAATGCGAACATAATAAATGCCTTCTTAGGAAATGGCTTCTGAAAGTCCATGTGGTGTCATGCGTCTTCCAGTCATCACAAGCTTTCATTTGAAATGCATATTGATAGGGTTTGCGATAAAACCAACAATTCTGCATCTAGATGAAATAAGTGGACGGGCAACATTACAATAGTCCAGTCAAATACCATTTTTAATCATTCATGGCTCTTTATGTTCACTAGAGTCATCTACATGATATGTTCACTAGAGTCATCTACATGATATGTTCACTAGAGTCATCTACATGATATGTTCACTAGAGTCATCTACATGATATGTTCACTAGAGTCATCTACATGATATGTTCACTAGCGTCATCTACATGATATGTTCACTAGAGTCATCTACATGATATGTTCACTAGAGTCATCTACATGATATGTTCACTAGAGTCATCTACATGATATGCCCACTAGAGTCATCTACATGATATGCCCACTAGAGTCATCTACATGATATGTTCACTAGAGGCATCTACATGATATGTTCACTAGCGTCATCTACATGATATGTTCACTAGAGTCATCTACATGATATGTTCACTAGAGTCATCTACATGATATGTTCACTAGAGTCATCTACATGATATGTTCACTAGAGTCATCTACATGATGTGTTCACTAGAGTCATCTACATGATATGTTCACTAGAGTCATCTACATGATATGTTCACTAGAGTCATCTACATGATATGTTCACTAAAGTCATCTACATGATATGTTCACTAGAGTCATCTACATGATATGTTCACTAGAGTCATCTACATGATATGTTCACTAGAGTCATCTACATGATATGTTCACTAGAGTCATCTACATGATATGTTCACTAGAGTCATCTACATGATATGCCCACTAGAGTCATCTACATGATATGCCCACTAGAGTCATCTACATGATATGTTCACTAGCGTCATCTACATGATATGTTCACTAGCGTCATCTACATGATATGTTCACTAGAGTCATCTACATGATATGTTCACTAGAGTCATCTACATGATATGTTCACTAGAGTCATCTACATGATATGTTCACTAGAGTCATCTACATGATATGTTCACTAGAGTCATCTACATGATATGTTCACTAGAGTCATCTACATGATATGTTCACTAGAGTCATCTACATGATATGTTCACTAGAGTCATCTACATGATATGTTCACTAGAGTCATCTACATGATATGTTCACTAGAGTCATCTACATGATATGTTCACTAGAGTCATCTACATGATATGTTCACTAGAGTCATCTACATGATATGTTTACTAGAGTCATCTACATGATATGTTCACTAGAGTCATCTACATGATATGTTCACTAGAGTCATCTACATGATATGTTCACTAGAGTCATCTACATGATATGTTCACTAGAGTCATCTACATGATATGTCCACTAGAGTCATCTACATGATATGTTCACTAGAGTCATCTACATGATATGTTCACTAGAGTCATCTACATGATATGCCCACTAGAGTCATCTACATGATATGCCCACTAGAGTCATCTACATGATATGCCCACTAGAGTCATCTACATGATATGCCCACTAGAGTCATCTACATGATATGCCCACTAGACTCATCTACATGATATGTTCACTAGAGTCATCTACATGATATGTCCACTAGAGTCATCTACATGATATGTTCACTAGAGTCATCTACATGATATGTCCACTAGAGTCATCTACATGATATGCTCACTAGAGTCATCTACATGATATGTTCACTAGAGTCATCTACATGATATGTTCACTAGAGTCATCTACATGATATGTCCACTAGAGTCATCTACATGATATGCTCACTAGAGTCATCTACATGATATGCCCACTAGAGTCATCTACATGATATGTTCACTAGAGTCATCTACATGATATGTCCACTAGAGTCATCTACATGATATGCTCACTAGAGTCATCTACATGATATGTTCACTAGAGTCATCTACATGATATGTTCACTAGAGTCATCTACATGATATGTCCACTAGAGTCATCTACATGATATGCCCACTAGAGTCATCTACATGATATGTTCACTAGAGTCATCTACATGATATGTTCACTAGAGTCATCTACATGATATATTCACTAGAGGCATCTACATGATATGTTCACTAGAGTCATCTACATGATGTGTTCACTAGAGTCATCTACATGATATGCTCACTGGAGTCATCTACATGATATGTTCACTAGAGGCATCTACATGATATGTTCACTAGAGTCATCTACATGATATGCTCACTAGAGTCATCTACATGATATGTTCACTAGAGTCATCTACATGATATGTTCACTAGAGTCATCTACATGATATGTCCACTAGAGTCATCTACATGATATGCTCACTAGAGTCATCTACATGATATGTTCACTAGAGTCATCTACATGATATGTTCACTAGAGTCATCTACATGATATGTCCACTAGAGTCATCTACATGATATGTTCACTAGAGTCATCTACATGATATGTCCACTAGAGTCATCTACATGATATGTTCACTAGAGTCATCTACATGATATGTTCACTAGAGTCATCTACATGATATGTCCACTAGAGTCATCTACATGATATGCTCACTAGAGTCATCTACATGATATGCCCACTAGAGTCATCTACATGATATGTTCACTAGAGTCATCTACATGATATGTCCACTAGAGTCATCTACATGATATGCTCACTAGAGTCATCTACATGATATGTCCACTAGAGTCATCTACATGATATGTTCACTAGAGTCATCTACATGATATGTCCACTAGAGTCATCTACATGATATGTCCACTAGAGTCATCTACATGATATGTTCACTAGAGTCATCTACATGATATGTTCACTAGAGTCATCTACATGATATATTCACTAGCGTCATCTACATGATATGTTCACTAGAGTCATCTACATGATATGCCCACTAGAGTCATCTACATGATATGCCCACTAGACTCATCTACATGATATGTTCACTAGAGTCATCTACATGATATGTCCACTAGAGTCATCTACATGATATGTTCACTAGAGTCATCTACATGATATGTCCACTAGAGTCATCTACATGATATGCCCACTAGAGTCATCTACATGATATATTCACTAGAGGCATCTACATGATATGTTCACTAGAGTCATCTACATGATGTGTTCACTAGAGTCATCTACATGATATGCTCACTGGAGTCATCTACATGATATGTTCACTAGAGGCATCTACATGATATGTTCACTAGAGTCATCTACATGATATGCTCACTAGAGTCATCTACATGATATGTTCACTAGAGTCATCTACATGATATGTTCACTAGAGTCATCTACATGATATGTCCACTAGAGTCATCTACATGATATGCTCACTAGAGTCATCTACATGATATGTTCACTAGAGTCATCTACATGATATGTTCACTAGAGTCATCTACATGATATGTCCACTAGAGTCATCTACATGATATGTTCACTAGAGTCATCTACATGATATGTCCACTAGAGTCATCTACATGATATGTTCACTAGAGTCATCTACATGATATGTTCACTAGAGTCATCTACATGATATGTCCACTAGAGTCATCTACATGATATGCTCACTAGAGTCATCTACATGATATGCCCACTAGAGTCATCTACATGATATGTTCACTAGAGTCATCTACATGATATGTCCACTAGAGTCATCTACATGATATGCTCACTAGAGTCATCTACATGATATGTCCACTAGAGTCATCTACATGATATGTTCACTAGAGTCATCTACATGATATGTTCACTAGAGTCATCTACATGATATATTCACTAGCGTCATCTACATGATATGTTCACTAGAGTCATCTACATGATATGTTCACTAGACTCATCTACATGATATGTTCACTAGAGTCATCTACATGATATGTCCACTAGAGTCATCTACATGATATGTTCACTAGAGTCATCTACATGATATGTTCACTAGAGTCATCTACATGATATATTCACTAGCGTCATCTACATGATATGCCCACTAGACTCATCTACATGATATGTTCACTAGAGTCATCTACACGATATGTTCACTAGAGTCATCTACATGATATGTTCACTAGAGTCATCTACATGATATGTTCACTAGCGTCATCTACATGATATGTTCACTAGCGTCATCTACATGATATGTTCACTAGAATCATCTACATGATATGTTCACTAGAGTCATCTACATGATATGCCCACTAGAGTCATCTACATGATATGCCCACTAGAGTCATCTACATGATATGCCCACTAGAGTCATCTACATGATATGCCCACTAGAGTCATCTACATGATATGCCCACTAGACTCATCTACATGATATGTTCACTAGAGTCATCTACATGATATGTCCACTAGAGTCATCTACATGATATGTTCACTAGAGTCATCTACATGATATGTCCACTAGAGTCATCTACATGATATGCTCACTAGAGTCATCTACATGATATGTTCACTAGAGTCATCTACATGATATGTTCACTAGAGTCATCTACATGATATGTCCACTAGAGTCATCTACATGATATGCTCACTAGAGTCATCTACATGATATGCCCACTAGAGTCATCTACATGATATGTTCACTAGAGTCATCTACATTATATGTCCACTAGAGTCATCTACATGATATGCTCACTAGAGTCATCTACATGATATGTTCACTAGAGTCATCTACATGATATGTTCACTAGAGTCATCTACATGATATGTTCACTAGAGTCATCTACATGATATGCCCACTAGAGTCATCTACATGATATGCCCACTAGAGTCATCTACATGATATATTCACTAGAGGCATCTACATGATATGTTCACTAGAGTCATCTACATGATGTGTTCACTAGAGTCATCTACATGATATGCTCACTGGAGTCATCTACATGATATGTTCACTAGAGGCATCTACATGATATGTTCACTAGAGTCATCTACATGATATGCTCACTAGAGTCATCTACATGATATGTTCACTAGAGTCATCTACATGATATGTTCACTAGAGTCATCTACATGATATGTCCACTAGAGTCATCTACATGATATGCTCACTAGAGTCATCTACATGATATGTTCACTAGAGTCATCTACATGATATGTTCACTAGAGTCATCTACATGATATGTCCACTAGAGTCATCTACATGATATGCTCACTAGAGTCATCTACATGATATGTTCACTAGAGTCATCTACATGATATGTCCACTAGAGTCATCTACATGATATGCCCACTAGAGTCATCTACATGATATATTCACTAGAGGCATCTACATGATATGTTCACTAGAGTCATCTACATGATGTGTTCACTAGAGTCATCTACATGATATGCTCACTGGAGTCATCTACATGATATGTTCACTAGAGGCATCTACATGATATGTTCATAAGAGTCATCTACATGATATGCTCACTAGAGGCATCTACATGATATGTTCACTAGAGTCATCTACATGATGTGTTCACTAGAGTCATCTACATGATATGCTCACTGGAGTCATCTACATGATATGTTCACTAGAGGCATCTACATGATATGTTCATAAGAGTCATCTACATGATATGTTCACTAGAGTCATCTACATGATATGTCCACTAGAGTCATCTACATGATATGTTCACTAGAGTCATCTACATGATATGTCCACTAGAGTCATCTACATGATATGTTCACTAGAGTCATCTACATGATATGTTCACTAGAGTCATCTACATGATATGTCCACTAGAGTCATCTACATGATATGCTCACTAGAGTCATCTACATGATATGCCCACTAGAGTCATCTACATGATATGTTCACTAGAGTCATCTACATGATATGTCCACTAGAGTCATCTACATGATATGCTCACTAGAGTCATCTACATGATATGTTCACTAGCGTCATCTACATGATATGTTCACTAGAATCATCTACATGATATGTTCACTAGAGTCATCTACATGATATGCCCACTAGAGTCATCTACATGATATGCCCACTAGACTCATCTACATGATATGTTCACTAGAGTCATCTACATGATATGTTCACTAGCGTCATCTACATGATATGCCCACTAGAGTCATCTACATGATATGCCCACTAGAGTCATCTACATGATATGCCCACTAGAGTCATCTACATGATATGCCCACTAGACTCATCTACATGATATGTTCACTAGAGTCATCTACATGATATGTCCACTAGAGTCATCTACATGATATGTTCACTAGAGTCATCTACATGATATGTCCACTAGAGTCATCTACATGATATGCTCACTAGAGTCATCTACATGATATGTTCACTAGAGTCATCTACATGATATGTTCACTAGAGTCATCTACATGATATGTCCACTAGAGTCATCTACATGATATGCTCACTAGAGTCATCTACATGATATGCCCACTAGAGTCATCTACATGATATGTTCACTAGAGTCATCTACATGATATGTCCACTAGAGTCATCTACATGATATGCTCACTAGAGTCATCTACATGATATGTTCACTAGAGTCATCTACATGATATGTTCACTAGAGTCATCTACATGATATGTTCACTAGAGTCATCTACATGATATGCCCACTAGAGTCATCTACATGATATGCCCACTAGAGTCATCTACATGATATATTCACTAGAGGCATCTACATGATATGTTCACTAGAGTCATCTACATGATGTGTTCACTAGAGTCATCTACATGATATGCTCACTGGAGTCATCTACATGATATGTTCACTAGAGGCATCTACATGATATGTTCACTAGAGTCATCTACATGATATGCTCACTAGAGTCATCTACATGATATGTTCACTAGAGTCATCTACATGATATGTTCACTAGAGTCATCTACATGATATGTCCACTAGAGTCATCTACATGATATGCTCACTAGAGTCATCTACATGATATGTTCACTAGAGTCATCTACATGATATGTTCACTAGAGTCATCTACATGATATGTTCACTAGAGTCATCTACATGATATGTCCACTAGAGTCATCTACATGATATGTTCACTAGAGGCATCTACATGATATGTTCACTAGAGTCATCTACATGATATGCTCACTAGAGTCATCTACATGATATGTTCACTAGAGTCATCTACATGATATGTTCACTAGAGTCATCTACATGATATGTCCACTAGAGTCATCTACATGATATGCTCACTAGAGTCATCTACATGATATGTTCACTAGAGTCATCTACATGATATGTTCACTAGAGTCATCTACATGATATGTCCACTAGAGTCATCTACATGATATGCCCACTAGAGTCATCTACATGATATGCCCACTAGAGTCATCTACATGATATATTCACTAGAGGCATCTACATGATATGTTCACTAGAGTCATCTACATGATATGTTCACTAGAGGCATCTCCATGATTTGTCCACTAGAGTCATCTACATGACATGTTTACTAGATGCATCTACATGATTTATCAGAAATTAAATTTTATACATTCAGTGGAACATGTTATTTAGCTCACCTGGTTGAGCTTATATAAAGGCGATATTTCTGTCATCTTCCTGTCTGTCAAAAATCGTGGCACGTTTCGATATTTGGTGATGGGATTAAGACTTGCTCGTTTTAGGCAACATCTATTCGAGCTATGAATATGAAGTGTCGGTACCTTCAAAAGCCAGCGGTATGGCCAGAGGGATGGAGTATGTGATCTGGCTCATGGACTAAGACGGGCGTGGAGAAAGATTTTTGGAGTAGATGTATCCCTGGATCTTAAAACACGTTTATGTGAAAGACGTGCCTAAAGAACATGGTAAAATGTAGATTTTAGCACAATTTATACCAAAGATATGATATATTTGAATCAGAATTCTAGACTCCAAAAAGCATAGATCCCTATACTCCGACAATGAAAAAACGACGCTCCATCAAATATAGAAAACCACATTTCTGATATATCATATTTGTCTAGTGAACACAAAACCATTAATGATTACTATTCCAATTTGTCCTGGGTTCGGCCATTTTTGGCCTTAGATGGACTGGACTATAATCCGAAAGCATTAAAAATCCATTTTCCTCAAAACGGCCAACGATATCAGAATGGCTCCTGGTGGATTTGTGATGGGAATACCCCAGGGATACAGAAACAACAACAATAGAACAGTGTACATACTCCAAGACAATCTCCGACCGAAATGCTCATATTGCTTCCATACTCAGCGTGTTTAGGAATATACTCGCTCTACTTAGATTTCAATATTGAACGTCAGCTGATTGTATGGAGAACAATTTGACAAAGTTGTTGGTGCCTTAGTCAGCAACAAATTTCAGTCAAATTGCTCTTCTATTCCGCAACATGTTTCAACTGAAAGCTATGTTGATAATTTTAGAATATTTAAACTAAAAGCTGTTGCAGCAACAATTTTCATTCAAATTTGTATCAAATCTATAGCAAGTAATTATCGTCTTACGTACTTAAGGTGCTTTGACAATAATTTGACTGAATGCTGTTTCGGTCATTGATAGCGACCACTTTCATGAAAATTATTGTATTTGTCCCGTGCCGATGGGGTCTTTTTCTTTTTCTTTTTAAAGATCACATGGAACTAACCAAATAGATCACAGTGTTAGCAATATTTTCTGGACTATGATGAAGGTTGATTTAGATTGCACATGAAAATAGTTTATTAAATGCGTGGTCGGTCTACAGTGATGCTATCGAGTTAGAACAAGAACAACTCAACGAGGCTGCTCAGAAAAACACGTAGTCAGGACCAGTGTCACATCGGCATGAGGGGATTGCCCACAGGACCTTCCAGCTGTCTTGGCAACGCTCACTTGGCAGAATGCTAAAGTGCCTAGAGTCAGCACCATGGCAGACTCTAGCATATTCACAGGTGACACAAAGGATCTGGTGCCGTCTCAGCTGCAGAAAACCACGTCCAGACCTTTCTACACCATAGAAGTGGCAGACAGACTCAATTTCCTAACGTGGGTGAAATCAGTCATATTTATTTTTCCGCAGATGGTTGCAAAGCAATTGTACTGAGGCTCGTCTTGGAAGTGGGCCCACTTGGCCTCTAATATCATGGCTGTCTGTGAGGCAGCCACCACAGGTATGAGCAGTAGTATAACCAGCATTCTATACATGGAGGGTTAAACCGAACAAGGTGAATCCCTCGAGAAATATCTGTTTCAGATCGAGTCCTGTGCTGGCCTCGATGTCGATCTTCATCCCATTTGGGGCAGGTCTAGGCTGCTTCACTGTACCACCAGCTAGAAGCCGCAGCTCTAGCACAATGGGTGTTGTTTGCGGACTTGTGAGCCCGACACGCTCGAGCAGCTTCACTGAGCCATTCGCCTTCGATGAGTGCGACACACCGTCAACCCATAAGACACCCTCGTGAATATTGATAGCTTCCTCTGGTCCATCAAACGGGCGACGCAGCAGAAGCTTTCCTCCAGTGACCCCAATCCTATGGCCCACTACAACTAGCGTTGTACCATCTCATATATAGGTCAGGAAAGATGTCCCCCTGTTATAAAGCTTTCGGACCATGCCATCTTTCTTCACAACAGTAGAGATGGGCGTGACCTCCAGGTCAATAACTGCTGGAGGTCTATATAGTGGCACCCACGCTCGCCAATACCACCAGGTCCAGCGCGGTACTACACCGTGTTCTTTTCGACGACTACCTGCAGCTGTTTCGCCAGGGTCAACACCACACCATCATGTGATATCGGTGGGGTATGCTTCACAGTCGGTTCTAACACATGAACGCTGAGATCAGCGTCCAAATTGTTAAAATCCTCAACCTTGTCCAGTGACTGCTCTATCAGGGGTGGAGGATGAACCTTTTCTTCGGGAAGTCATAGCGGAACACTATTTTGTCCCCATCCCTCTCGCGACCCAGACGTTCCTTTGAGACATCCTTTAGGTCAGTGAGCAGCTTTACATCATCTCCACCAACGGGATGTAGGGAGAATATCTTGGAGTCTGCTCCATATTGGAGAACAAATGACTTGCCATCGCTCTCCTTGACCTTGGCGGCATCAACGTCGTACACGTCCACGAGATCAGCTAGACCAGTCGAGTGAGCAACTATGGGCTTATTGTTTATACATATATAGGGTTTAAACGGAGTGTATAGCCATGCCGATTGTCCAATTGCTACTCCAAAACGGGGAAAATGTCATCAGACCATCTCTATTTGGTAGACGTGCAGTTCGGTATTGCATAGAATGGGTTCTCTTCAAGGTAGCTCGGCATTGCACCATATACGTACACGCCGATATGTTACATCCACCACCGGGAAGTACCTACCACAGCTCACTGACTGACGTGATAGAATATCTGCCAGGAGCCACCAGCAAAATGTGGAAAGCGATCAGCCCCACCATGTTCACCCCCAAATGGGAGAGCCTCATCCGGCAGAAGTAGCACGTCATATGGCTAAACTTGTATGATTACTTGGATGACGAGTGTGATGAGTCTGTAGAAGTTTTGCAGTGGGAAGAGGAGAGGGTGCAGGAGCATAAATCCAAGGAATTCCACCAATGGCAGGCATACTATCAGAGTGACAAGTTGAAGTTCCAAATGTCATGGCTGCGAAAGTAACTGGACCCTGACATTATGCTGGATGAGGGGTGTTTGAGGGAGGTATGTCTCCACACCAACAAGCTTGTTTGGTTCGCCAGGCTCTCCAAGATGAATCCCACAATGACTGATCAGCAGATCCTACAGGTGATGGCACGAGTTTAAGAACTAGATATACCATGGCTAAATCGGAATGGCAAAAGCAGCCTGAACTATATCCCGCCCTGGCAGCTGAGGCGGGTGGTACAGTCCACGGCTGGCGACTCCAAGCAGATTGACACCATCAGACAGAATCTCGTCCATGAGACAGAAAAGTACCGTAGAACACGAAGGCGATATAAAGCAGCCTACAACAGTTTAGCATGCACAACCACAGCTGAGGGTGGGATTGGAGGCAGTGCTGGTGTGGCCGCCGTTGCCACCCTCGCGACAGGGGTAGGTGCTATCGTCGCTATCCCACTGGGTGGTGTGACCCTTGCTACTACTGTCCTGGCCACCAGCTTGGTGGGTGGACAGCGTCAGATCACCAGGAAGCTGGAGAAGCATGCTAAGTCTGTAACACTGGCACAGAGGAGCCTACAGACTATCGACGAGCCTGTCAGCAAATCTCTCGAGGATGGGCAGGGCAGTGATGAAGCGTACTACCATATATTGAAGCTCCAAACCTTGTACCGCACAGAGAAATGCAAAGTGCGCCAACAATACCTCAAAGGCTCCAGCGGGCGAGTGGACATGGAGGAGTTAAAAAACGAGATGCTGTGGCGGGGCAGCATCGAAGATCTCTGTGGTGCCAAATAGTTTATTGCGTGCATGGCTGGAACAGTGGCTTTAAGATGACTACTATAGATGGCCTTCCCAATGGACCTCACGACAATCGATCAGAGCCAACTGCCCCTCCTGGGTACATGCTGGACCCGCTCGAGAACTGGACTACGTGGTCTCCTAAATGACATACCGGAACTAACACCTATTTTGATCCCAGTCGATGGGCGGTCCTGTTCCAGCTTCTCCATCAATCTACAACCACTGACCAACCTTGCACTCACCATCAAGGATGCGAAGAAAGCTCTTACCTGGATGGCGGGCCCGAATCTCTCATTCTGGAACTAACAGCTGAACTTTGCTGTGTGGTGTGCCACAGCAGGATGCGGGGTTGGCGCGGGTTTGTTGCATTCCTATTCTGGTACCGCCGAAGCTGTGCTCATTGCCAGCTGTCTTAGATTCCATGTGTACTACATGGTGAGACGAATCCTACATGAGCTGGGCGCAAGCCTGCCTGATATGAATGATTTCGATCTGCAGCCTGTCAGCACTGCTAGCTACAGCCTCTCAGCAGCCAGTAGATTCCAGCAGAGTTCAACGCCCACTCAGACTATCATTTCCATGGCGGAGACAACAGCAGTCTAGGTGTTGTGTATAGCGACCCGAGACGAGACTACTCAGGCTTCCCCTAACAAACACCCCGAAAAAAATCGGTCGTCGGAAGACAGCGATGTTCTCATTTGATCCAGACTTAGAGCCCAGAGTGAAGGTGCAGAATATGCACATAACCGACATCAGGCAAGACCACCCAGATTCCTGGAAATACTTTATCCCACACACAACCTCAGGGCTTACACCAGCGGGGATCGTTCGAATCAACCAGTCCTTAGCCGCATTATGTTATTGTCTTCTGATAGCCCAGACCAAGATGTGCCACTCTATAGATGGGGTGAGCGGAAAAGGGGTGCAGGCTATGTTCAGCAGTCTCCTCGAGGTTATGATCATCATTGCAGACCCTAGCAGCCTCATTGCCAAGTTCCAGGAAGCCTTACAGAAAGCCCATCACCAGCTGGACTTTGTCATATCTCCACACCTGCGGCTTATTCCGAGCAACCTGATTGTGAATATCGAGGACCTGGTGGTCAGGGGTTATAACAACATGATAGTCGAGTGGAGTTCCACCAGTGTCCACTTTGCGTTTAACACTGACATCAACTCAGCTGTGCATGTCGTCCCAACCCCTGTGACACAAGCATCTCCGCAAGCCAGTGCTACCATCATTCCGACTGTTGTTCCGACTGTTGTTCTGACTGTCATTCCGACTGTCGTTCTGATGCGCAGAGTGCTGGATGACAAACGGAGACACTGTGCTGACACCCACCACCCCGCCCAGCAGTGCTAGCAGGATGATAGCCCTACAAGTGGTGTCAGGTCTGGCTATTGCTGTGCTTATCACCCGTCTTTTCTACCGCTAGTAGTTCAAGCTCTTTGAGCAATAGATCTTCCGGTGTGGGAGTCGTGGCAAATGAGATTGCCTGAACTAGCTTGGCCTGCCCGACAGCCCCCAAACATGCTGTCAGCATACACACCCAAGGACTGTATGGTTCGGTGGTACAGCCTTTTTCCAGCTTGTAGTAGTGCAGAGCCTTATTCAACTCAGAGTCGGGGGGATACCATGGATGCCTGCAGCTGCTGGAACATGTCCGACAGATACTCCCGATCCTTGTAGAATCCCTTCGTACACAGGAGCTGCTCGACGATACTGCCACCCATAATGAGGTATTCGACGAAACAGATCTGCCATAGCTTCATGGCTGTCAGCTCCTCTGTTGACGCAGCATTAGAAAACTGGGTGAGCTCATCTGGTGACTTCTTCTTATAGTCCTTTAATTCGGTGTGGAAGATGTCATAGTACTTAGTGTATAAGTCCATGGTTTAAGCCACTATGTATAGTGCTATGGATATTCCCGAATACCAATCTAATCAGTTAACATATTCAGACTGGGTAGATCTGCTTAGCGCTCTCGATGTAGAATGTACACGTTTAAACACGTTGTATACTCAGGGCTTACACAATGACGTCAACGGTACAGATTGTAAAGCAACTCCAAGAGAGCCAGGCGAGTCTCCAGAAGGTGGAGAAGCTGTTCAAAAGCAAGACCCAGAAGTTACCGACACAGGCTAAGCCCCTGGCCATTCATGTCACCAGTAACGTGGCCGCGAATTTGGCCATGGTAAAGATGACTGGTGGTAATGAGGTTATTCCTGCTGCTGGAGCTGCTGTCCTCGCTACAGTGGCGAGTACGGTTGTCGACCACTGACTAGGTATAGCACATCCCATCCCAAAGATTGCCATCGGTGGAACCTCCTATACTGTTGCCGCCATTCCTCTAATAGAAGCCGTGGGTCTAGGGCTAGCGACGAGTGCTATGGCTAAGATCAGCATGGCCTATGTCTAGCTTTAAGATGTTATACATAATGGAAGCCTGGCAGGTTCATGAGACAACAGTCGCCTACGAGGCACGGTGTGCTGTTCCAGAGTCGGTAGCATATATTCGATCCCGTGGACTGAAGATTTCCAATACCCAGAAATGGTGGTGACCCCATAAGGCATGCCCCTGTAGAGAGGGCCAGTATCCAGAGAATTGTTACTTATTTCCTTGGCCCACCGCATGGTCTATCTATGCCCACTTATTCCACTGGGTATATGACTAGGTTTAAGACATATGTATACACCAACAATGTCTCTGTCACTCACAGACCTAGAGAGCAAAGAGCTAGGTGATCTCGCTCACTTGGGCGAGGCACGCCTCGGTTCAGAGGACACTGTTGCCCCTATCTCCTTCCTAGACTGCGATGAGAAGGGAGAACCTTGAGTGATCCGAGGTACCATCCCAGCCAGAGATCTCATCGAAAACACTGACACAGTAGGACAATCAGCCATCAACAAGGCCAAGCCCGTATACAAGGGGATGGGCATCAAAAACAGGGCAGTGATGCAGTCGATGAGGCTGGTGCCATCAAGGTTATGACCGAGTCCTATGCACAGGACCTGGTTAAGGATCTCCTGAAACCACGGAGCTCATTCCAACAAGAAGGGGAGAATATCAAGGTGGGCACCCTCGACCTAAGCCATATCATGGTGGATGGCATAACGGGTGCTACCGCCAGCCTCCAACTACCCCAGGTGAAGAAGTCAGGGGTTTTCAACCTGCCGTTTAAGATCACATAATAAGCATGGCTGCTCGAGCTTGCATCATATAGATACTCGAGGTGCTAGACACTGCGGGCACGGACACAGGCCCCCTGCATTACCTTCTTTGCTGTTGTTGAGATTTCATGCTTGATGCCTCTATCACATCCTTCATATCAGCTGGTGGTACAATGCTACCCACACTGCAAAACAGCTGGTACAGGAAGTACTGCCATTTAGTCTCCCAGATATAGACGAGGCTATGGCTGAAGAGCTGCTGACAATCCTCCAGCAACATGTCAGTACCATACAGCATTAGACCAGATGATGCCGGTCAGGTGGTGCTGATCATTGCCCCATCAGGACACATGAAAAACATCTTGCTGTGGGCTCTGCTCGCCAAACATCTTCAGTCTCGATACATCCTGGTGTCCAACTCCACCACTGAGGCAGTCGACAATAACGATCAGTGGTACAATGGTCCAATCACCAAGACGCACAAGCACTGATGGAGAAGTTGCTCATGGCTCAACTAACTGAACCACTTGCTCTAGTTATCGACGACCCCGTGATGGACCAGAAGACAGTCACATTCCTCAGCAACATCACCAGATGCATTCAGCACACCAAGATCACTGTCTTCATCCTCTTTCAGAAGTACACCCATGCGGTATCACCAGATATCCGGCACAATGCTAGGCTCCTGTATTTAGCTCGAAGAGTCATCATGCCCTGCTCAAGGAGACCAAGCAAGACTTCATCGCAGGCATGCAGAAGGTCGCAGATCTATACCTCTTCATCTTCAGCAACAAGGAGACGGGGAGCTCACACACTTTAAGCCCTCACTGGAGAAGGTTCAGAACTTCAGCTACAAGTTGAATTCAGCCAGGAAGCTCACATGTCAGTCAGGTCGACATGCCTGATGTGTCAGCCGGGATGTTTTTCAGGCTTGAGGAACTTCGTCCATGGGCCTGCTACTTGAGGAACTTCTTCAGAAGCTTGAGGAATTTCTTCAGAAGCTTGAGGAACTTCTTCAGAAGCTTCGTTCATAGACTTCGCTGCCCCAGAGGGTTTGGGTAGGTGTTTGTGAAACTCTATCCACTCAGAATCGGATGCCATGGCTCTATTCTTCTGAAACTTCTCGCGGAAGACCCACTTTAGCCATGACTTCTTAGCATCTGCCTTGAGAACAGTTTTGATGAGGTAGTTCTGATAGTTCTCGATGGGGAATATTCTAAAAGCTGCCTCGTCTCCCACCAGCAGCTCATGCCCACTTTCATTGAAGATGTGCTCAATGGCCGCTTTGTGGCTGGCGGCCAACCCATCCTCTCTACCTTCGGTGTAACCAGTGGCATGCCCAGCCTCACGGCCCTCAGTCACACATGTACTGATCTCCATTCGGAAGTAATCTGTGGCCCCAGCCTGTAGATTATCCAGCATCCGGTGTTCATCATCAGTGTGGAGGCGGAATACGCCAGCCCACTTCCCGAATGCTAGTAGATCTTTGGGATCAACCATAGCCTTCTGGAGAGCTAGAATTACAGGACTCTGAGTGGGTGTCCTGGGGAGATCTAGTGATCTGCCATGGGCACTGTCAAACTTCTGGTAGACCATCTTAGTCAATATTTCCTTCGTACTACAGGCGATGTGGTCTCCTCTATAGCAGTCAGTATTTTCGCATCCAGATGGGGCAGTTAAACCTCCCACCTTGCACCACACTGATCCTCGGAAGGACTGTCTGACAGTCATTCGACCTAGTATCCATGATGCAAACCATCCATCCACAGTGGGGAAGTTCATCGACTTCACCCTCTCTTGACAGATCCATGAAATTAGAAGCATGACACTCAAGTTCAAGCTCAAGCTCAAGAGCACAGCGGCGAAGATGGTAGAGCCCCCGCAGGTGGTGAGCAGATGGGAGATTATGCAGAGCAACACCAACCTGGACATCACCTATGTGAATAATGAGTACCGGGTCCTGGCTCCACTGGCTCATGGGCCTTCCTACTATGTGAAGGGGAAAGGGTACTATGCCATCGGATGTAATGACGGCTTCACAGAATTTGACTTACAACCAGATGTAGAAATACCTGTCGCAGTGCCACTCTTCTCCCTCCTCGAGACCACACACGTGAACCCGGCCTTGATGCAGGACAAGCTGTTCCTATGGGTGTACACCGAACATCTTCCGGATGTAACGATGACCTTTCCGCGACTTCAGCTCTGGCATGATGAGAATGACCAGGAACTAAAACACGTGAGCTCTAGACAACGAATCCTACATGTAGAGCGAGAGCATCAGCAGGTCGAGGCCATGGCTAACCAGCGTCTAGCGTTGACATTGCAACGAGGTGCCTTGGACTGCATAGCTGTAGCAGTCTTGGTTCACAAGGAAAGGGTGGTCTAGGAACTGGGGGAGCTAGACGACTTCGAACTTGTGGTGGCTGGACCCAATGTACTCGGTGAGGTGCACAATCTGGTTGATTGATGTCTCTATCAACAGAAAATGAAGTCATATGCCCTACTCCACCTGACCAGTGTGGCCACGAGGATTTCGAGTCGGTGCTCGAAGGTCAATGCCACCTCGAAGGAAGGGACATCTCACCTAACCATGGCAACCAGCTCAGCTTTCATGTTGGGAACCTGCACGGAGAGCGAGGGGGCACTCGCCCGGTCGGTGTAACGGTGCTGTACTTTGGATATAGCAAGGGTCACGTCTCGTAAAATGGAGGTATTCAGCTTGAACGTGCATAGAGCATAACTCCAGCAGCTGTCCCAGCTACCACCACTCCTACAGCAGCCACTACTACTACTATGGTCTTGGCCGTCTTCATAGTCGAGTGTCGGCTCGGAGAGCTTTACAGCATCATAGTACTCATCAAGACTCTCATCGGCCTCATGAATGTTCTGGGTGGCTTGAGCCTTTTGTTGCCATCAGCATGCCTCCCTTTGGTGCATATGCTCGGGTGTCTTGCTGTACTCAAACTTCTCCTTAGACAGCTTCTCCATTGTCTGGTTATGACGTTTTCTCTCTACCTCCGCCGCCTTATGGTCAGCGAAGTTGAGACCCCAGTTCGCCAACGCAAACACACCAGCATTCAAGATTGCGGATGCCATGTCTATATATATATATATATAGCGAGTTTAAAGCACTTGTATAGTCAGCAGGAACTGCAAGCAATGTATGAACCGGGAGCTTTCGAGGATCCAGTTGAGGAATATGATGAGGACGACTATGATGAAGACGAGGACAATGATGAGGATGCCTATGATGAGGACGCCTATGATGAGGACTATGATGGTGATGATGTAGAGCCAGAATCCAGCCGACTAATAATGAGCCAAGGGAATTTATCGTACCTACGTAAAGGGCTCTCTTGGCCCACTAGCAGCAGTTGGGGGCTCTGATTGCTCTGTTCCTGATGAAGGCTGGCGAGACGGTCCCCAAAATCGCCAACAATGCTCTTGTTGAGAAGATCTCTGAGGTTATTCCAGCCATCGCCTCGTAGGTAGGCACTTTCTTTGGCATTGTCGGTCCATGGCTTCCATATCTTGCGATAGCACTCATAGTCATCTGGGCTGCTGAACATTTAAGACATGCTATATAAGATGGCTTCTCTGCATGACCTCGTCAAGTCCCTTAATTGGCAAGCCTTTGTCGATAAGCTTCCTTTCAGTGATGGCACCAGTACTGCAGAGCTTAGACAGCAGTGTTCACAGGTATTCGAAGAGGTGTTCATCGATGGTCGGATGAACGACGGTCGTCTGTTCGTCTGTCTAGAGTTTGCCCGAGCTGGACAGGAGAGTAGAGGAGTTGATGTCAGCGATGAAATCCGAGGTCCTGACAGCCTCTCTTGAAGATCACTATTCCCAGCCCGGTCGCTATTATCGCAATCCTCAACAGCTGCTTGAGGCTGCTCATCGCAAGGGTCATAGATTCACCTTGGAGATGGTTAGCCAGTGGCTTACCAAACAGGCGATGTGGCAGATCTACAGACCTTGTCCATGGCACATTCTGTATGCACATTTCGATGAACCCGTCCCGAACAGAGTCCATCAGGCTGATGTGCTGTTCCTTCCACATGATCATGTCTGTTCCAGAGGACCATGCAAGACCTACAAGTATGCCCTCACCATCGTCGATGTTGCCAGTAGATACAAGGTGCCAGTGCCTCTCATGGATAAGTCCGCAGGTCAGGTGGCTGCCCAGTTCCAGAGTATCTATGAGGACCCGCAAATTCCCCTCCAGTAGCCAGAGTTACTGCAAGTGGATGAGGGTAAGGAGTTTAGAGGTGAAACTGTGGCCCTCATGCGGAAACATGGTGTGGTGGTTAGGCGAGGCGAGGTGGGACATGACCGTGTTCAGGCTATCGTCAAGCATTGGAACTGGACACTGGCAGAAAGGCTGTTCACACATCAGTATGCTCAGGAGATGGCTGTCCCAGTGGGCGGACGTTCCAGGGTATGGGTGAGAGAGTTGCCCATTGTGGTGGAGAGATCCAATGCTGAGGTTACTAGGCTGATAGGACAGAAGCGAGTCAAGGCCATTCAGCGATCCTCTGTGACCCAACCTCGATGCTCTGTTCATGAGATATGCTCGGAGAATAGACTTCCATCTGATTCCCTGGTTTGGTATTTGTATGAGCCTGGCGAGTTGGAGGGTGAACGTAGGCAGGCGACTGACCCAAACTGGTCGATAGATGTACACAAGATTGGCAGGTATGTGGACGGCCTACACTGTACTACCTGGCATGGTCGGAGAGCAGTCCTAGGTGGCCGTTTGTAAGAGAGGAGTACAAGCTTATCCCTACAGACACCCAGCTACCTCCACGTCGGAGAGTAGACATCCTCCACTGACGGTCGGTTGAACATGTCACGTGATGCTCATACCAGTAGCTCTTCGATGAAAGCATCCATTGGAGGGATGGCATCCTTGTGACCATAAGCCAGGGTGTGAATACCATCGGGAGTGATCCATCGCTTTGTGTCTAAGGGGCTGATGTTTGTTTTGTTCTGGTGGACCCCATAGAGGTGGCGACCCTCACTTCATAGCATGTTCATACCATGGTGGAAGACCTTTCGCTCGAAGAGGCATTCCTTGTACTGCTCATGGCGAGTCTGTCTAGCCACAGCCCTGCGCACACCCTTTGCCTTCTTGACTTCCTGTTCATCTGACCACTTGATGGAGTACATCTTCGGATGCAGGCCAACAAACTCCTGGATTGGCACCCCGGCACACTCATCCTTCATCTTGCCCAGGACCTTCTTGTTGGCAGTACTGTGTAGTGCGTGTGTTACTGGGTAGTCGCTTGTGTCATTGAGGTCGCTCCTTGCAGACATATCAGCATAGACATCCTTAGTCTGGATCTCCAACAGGAAGCTATCTGTGTCAGTGCACAGGAGCACACAGTTGGCACCATATAGTCGCTTCAGTTGGTTGTAGTAGAAGCCATACATGAGGTACTTCGAGAGGTCCAGAATGGACATTCCCACAGAGACAGGGCGGTTCGGCAGCAGGCTCGTCTTGTACATGTGGAGAGCAGCTAGATCATCATCGAACACCTTCACCCGTTAAGTTCTCCATGGTCTTACCGAAGACAGCATTATTCATCAGCTTGTAGAGATCCTTCTCAAAGTCGCTGTTGGCCTTCTTATGGAGCTCTGTGTTGAGTCGGATTTAAGGCTCCATCCATGGCAACTGATTGAAGCATAGAACCCTGTGCACCTTCTTCAACCTCATACCTCGGAGCAGGAACTCATGCTTGGCAGCGCTAGGTTCATACTGTTTTGTAAGTGGGAATGTTGTGGAACTAGCTACCAGCTTGTCGAGTGATGCGGGAAGGAACTGGGCCTAGTTGATGAACCACAGCCGACAGAGGCTGAAGGAGATGTCCTTCTACATATTATTGGGGATGCAGTTGATCTGTACCTCTGTTTGAGAGATGGCCTGCATGATGAGGTGAGAATCATACCCACGCAGATTGTGGAACACGGTTAAGGCACAACTTTAGATTACCCACATTGTGTGCTGCTCCCCGGTAGAGACCAGTGATGTGGCAGTGATCTCTGATGCTGTCTACATCTAATAGTCTGTCGCACACATGGCAACTGACCATGGTTTTATGAGCTCGGCAGTCCTCTCTAGTCATCTCCATCAGCCTATGGTGAGCGAGCATGGCCGTTACCTTCTTCTCTTCCATGCCAATCGAAAGTGCTTAGCTGCATCTTCTCCTCGATACAGCACTGGTGGTTCACAGCGGACCACAATGTATGAGAACCGACAGATCTCATGGTGTTGTGTTTTCTGTGTGCTGCTCTGAGCCAGATTCGCTTAACATGCTTAAACTGGTGGAGAGGGGTTGGAGAGTCTACACCACTGAAGTCAAAGGTGTCCCAGTGCCCTAAATACCTCGATGGGGATTCCTGTCTGCAGGATAAGTAGCAGCCAAGAGAGACCAGCGAAGACAGTGGTCATCATCTTTGTTCTGGACATTAACCAGGGCACGTTTTCGCTTAATCGAAGTGGGGGATATCGATATAGGACCTACCACATAGTGGTTGATATCTGGCGATGTTGAGGTACAATGCATCAACCTGGTCGACTGCCCAGCCAAACCGCTCATGGGTGCAGTTCTCAAGGCCTTGGAGCACCTTGGCTTTGGCATCCTTCACAGCCTCATTAATATCGCTTGCCTTCAAGATGGCATGCTGCTTAGACCAGAACAAAGGGTTCTGTGGTGACATCTGTCCCGGCATTCTTCATCTTTGTGGAGGGTGATCTTGAGAGCAAGGCAGGACTTCACCCCTTCAGGTTGATGACCTCTTTCACCAACTTCCTCTCGATCTTGTGCAGGTTTTTATCCAGGAAAGCTGGTGGATCTTTTCCCCCATGTCCAGGAAGTTCCCATCCCCGCAGATAGTTCTGTATTGCATGTGGGACCTTCACAAATCCTGGGGGGGGTCCCTCATTTCCTGCAATATATCATCAAGAAGCATGCCGATCTCCTCATCTATGAACTTGGGTGGGGTTTCTAGCTCTGGGTGGGAGAGGGGCTTCTCGGAAAAGAGAGCTGGGGTTGGCTTCTCGGGAGTGGTTGGTAGCTTCCTGCGTGAGGCTAGGGTTGGCTTCTCTGGAGTGGTTGGTAGCTTCCTGCATTGGTCTGGGGTTGGCTACTCGGGAAGGAGAGCTGCCAAGTTCTTAGCATAAGTGGTATGGCTAATAAGCCCCTGCTGCAACAATCTTGCCAAATTTTGAAGTACTTCATCAATGTCCATAACAGATGTGTGTACCTATCCAGTTGCGTTTCTCTAATATGGGGAATTTGATGGTATCACTTGCTGGTGTGGCCGGCCTGGGGGTGGGGGCCGACCCCTGTTCAGCGTGCTCAACTATCTGGCAATACCTTTTTACATTTACTAAGGCCTGTCCAGCGTGCTCTACTATCTGGCAATACATTTCTACATTTACTAAGGCCTGTCCAGCATGCTCTACTATCTGGCAATACCTTTTTACATTTAAATATATAGCGAAATTTGAACCGGCGATTTTAAAGTGTAATTCAACATATAATGAAAACGCATTAGCCATCTCGACCACACATGCCTTAAATAAAAATGACCTAGATTTCATAGTGATAACCTGTTATGCGTTATCTATGATATGAAATTGAAATTAATATCCTGTTAGGAAAAAGAAAATCTGTAAACTGCTATAATATCCTTGTCTAGGTCTATTTCTTTTGTAACAGTATTGTCGTTTGTAGGTGTTTTATGAGGATAGTATTAATTCGGTAAGAACTGTAGTGTGTGCAATGTATATGATTGGGAGTAATATTTCATGAATTCGCACCGGTTTCACAGAGCAGAGCGAATATATGCCTACAGATTGTCATCAGTAACGCCAGTAAACATACATTTATACATATTATAGACTGCTGTAGACTGTTGTCAATAATTTCAAAAATTTTGTCATCAGTGCGTTATCAGTCCGATTGATCTGTTTGCTATTATTACACAACAATTCATTAAAGACAAATGTCATTATTTGTGGGCTAGTTATCGGTTCCCCATTGGCTCAATTCATAATGGCGCCGAAATAAACCATGATTCAAATCTCTCAAAAGACCTCAGCTAGATGGTACCCAGTTTCGAACAAAAAATAGGTGTGCACATGTGTAGGGGTACAATGACAGAAATAGGAGCAACGGGAACCACATAAAAACCCCACAGGAAATGAGAGAGAGAGAGAGAGAGAGAGAGAGAGAGAGAGAGAGAGAGAGAGAGAGAGGCCGGTCGGCTGGCCCATGATAATGTGGCGGTTCTCCCGGACAGTGGGGTATGGGAGTTTTTTTAATTTTTTTTCATTTAATTTTTTTATTTTTTTTATTTTTATTTTTTTGTTTGCTGCAACATTATCACGCCTCTGTTCTGTATGTAATGTGTGGTTGATCACTTGTGATCGGTATACCACTAAGGATGTGTCTCTAAATGGGTGTTCGGACGAGCTGCTGCAACGTTATCATGCCTGTTCTGACAGCCCACCTCCCTCCTGTAGCCGCTGATCGGCGATCCTCTGTTCTGACAGTCTTCTGTTCTAGCAGCCTTAATTTATCTACTACTTAAATTGTAAATTCACCAATGACATTCAATTCAGGCGGTTACTCAGGCTAGTTCGCCCTAATCGATGCCATGCGCACTGGCCACTTCAGTGTAATCTTTGTTTTGTAGGGCCTACACACAATATAGCATTCTCACGCCTGTCAATAGCACATCCGGTCAATGCGGACACGTCACGTCGGTCACTGGCATGTACAGGATGATCAATATCTAATATCACCGCGTGGTACACTTGGGAGGATTTGTTATAACGTTAATCCTTCAAACTGAAACACCAAATAAAAAATAAAATCATCCACAATGCCAGAACGTTGCTGTTGAATATTTTGAATCTCATTTGACAGGAAGCTCATGGTGCCCATGGCGGCAACAGATTCATGCCAAATTAGCTTCAAAATATTCACCCGCTTACTTCATGTATGGTTACCTTGATTTTGAGATTCTGGGGATTTCGATGTTCAAATGGTATGCTAATTACGTATCCATATATTATTATATTATATATATTATATATATATATATATATATATATATATATATATATATATATATATATATATATATATATATATATATATATATATATATATATATATATATATATATATATATATATATATATATATATATATATATATATATATATATATATTATATATATATTATATATATATTACATATATATATTATATTATTATTATTATTATTATTATTATTATTATTATTATTATTATTATTTTTATTATTATTATTATTATTATTATTATTATTATTATTATTTTTATTATTATTATATATTATATAATCCAGATTATATATATTCTGTGAACTCCTCTCTGGAGTGTGGCCAAATTAAGAAGATGTCATCCAGATACCTATTAAAGTCAAGAGGGCTTTTATTGCACTTTTTAAGGGCTGCCTCTTCCCATTCTGACATGTAGATATTTACGAAACTAGGGCTAAAATGTTTGCCCATGGCGCAACCACTAATTTGTTGGTAGATATCTTCATAAAACTCAAAATCATTGCCTTTTAGACTAAGTTCTGATAGGGACAATATTTCTGTATCAGGACGCTATATATCTGGGTATTTCTTAAAGGCCCACCGGGCCGAGTTCATACCATTTTCGATATCAATGTTTGTGTACATTGTTTTAAACAGAATTTATTTTGTTCAATGGGAGCACAGTAAGACATACGTCTTATACAGGTGTCTCCCATACATATGATTGCTATACAATAATAAATACATCAAGATGGTGGTATAATAAAACATAATTAAACAGTAACCTATGTGTAACTAGTTAATTGATAATCTATATCAACGACTGATTACAATTTACTAGGTAGTTCGCACGCTTGCGTATGTGTATATATATATATGTATGTGGTTACCCTTGTCTAACTCTACTAAACATCTGCTCTAGCGCTGTAGCTTAGAAACCTGACGACTGTGTTAATCTAAAGACGGCTGTCAATTACAGATATTTCTTGTGACACGAGCAGATGCCCGGATGGTCATTCAGGATGCTCAGATGGTTGTTCAGATGCTAGATGAACTTCTTATGAACTCTCAAACGTTCTGAATTGAAACCATTATAACTACTACTAGTACTTTAACTACTACTACTACTACTACTACTACTACTACTACTACTACTACTGCTGCTGCTGCTGCTACTACTACTACTACTACTGCTACTGCTACTGCTACTGCTACTGCTACTACTACTACTACTACTACTACTACTACTACTACTACTACTACCGCTACCGCTACCGCTACCGCTACCGCTGCCACTGCCACTACTACTACTACTACTACTACTACTACTACTACTACTACTACTACTACTACTACTACTACTACTACCACTACCACTACCACTACCACTACTACTACTACTACTACTACTACTACTACTACTACTACTACTACTGCTGCTGCTGCTGCTGCTGCTAACAACACACTGCTATTACCACCACTGTCATCAAAACTGCGTGCGCGTGCGTGCGTGTGTACGTGTTATGTGCATGGGCACGTGCGTGTATGCGTGGACACGCGCATGCGCGTGTGCGCGCGTGCATACTATGTAATGTATATCTGCGAGGTTTAAAGCGTGGCTGTAAAAAGCGAGCTTGTAGCCTACAGCAACAGATGAGGATGACATCGCAGAAGCCCCATCATAAGCTTGTCATCTGGTTTTGCATATGTCTACCCTACATTTGAACAAACAATCGATTATGGCTTTTACTATCCTTTCTCAAGTTAGACACAATCGAAAAAACACTTCTTTAACGTCTGGTTGATCCATCATTTTGGCAAAGATATCGAAGGCATATAGCTAGAATTTCTTGGTTACCGTGATCATAAAAAATACAATATCATCACCATCCAATAATAGCAAAATAGGAATCTTCATTTTGTAAAATGTTAGTTATTTGCTTCCGAATATGATCCCCATTAAGTTCAATAATTTCATCTGGATGGTCTTTGATGTATATTTCTTTCCATTATTAAATAATGTTCTCAAAGAATCTTATCTGACAAGGCCATAACATCCAAAACTGTCAAGAAATTCCCGTTTATTTGAGGCTGTACTTGACGTTGTACCATCATCGGGATGACCGCGCGTGCAACATTTTGCCTACCATAGAATAGAATAGTCTGAACTACAAATGTCAAAATATGAACTTTTTATTAATATTGAACACGATTGCTTTCAGACATGAGAATGGTAGTGTTTATTTAGGTTTGTCCACAATGTTTGTTAGAATACGACTAGGGTCATGTTCGACTGGCTAATAATAGTCAGTTTTATTGGTTTACTGAACATGCGCATTTGCTATGCCCAGTCGAAGGATGGATAGTTAACTATAGTTCGTTGGTACCCGATTCCCGATTGAATTACTATTGCAGCAAATTTTGAGCCGGTTACCAGTCTCGATTAACCACTTCTGTCGTCTACGAAAATTGGTTATGCGTCCGCTAAGACATAAAAAAGCGTCCATATGAGATAAAATGGGATGTAAATGGACTTTGAGAGTATTTACATACAACAGAAAAGTATAATTATCAAACCTAAGTTATTTAGTGAAATATCTACACTTGTATATGCATTTATTTGTGGCAAGCGAGGAGAGTGTCCGCCATTTTGAAATTTACGCAAATTTCGTACTAACCTTTTGGAACCGAGCTCGGGTGCTCGACTATAGTTGACTAGCTAGTTAACTATTTCAAGTTCAACTGGGATCTAGTTATTTAAAGCTAACTATGGTTAGCCAGTTGAACCTGGTCCAGCGTTTACAGCATACTTGTGAAATGGAGCTTTCCCGTTTATCCATCCATCATATGACGTCATAATCAACTACGTGACGTGTATGATGACGTCATACTCAATTACAACATGAATGATTCGATTTTAGTCCATCTTAAACCCTTAATAGTCTGACACGTTGTACGAATTGTTTGTCTTTACTATTTAATAAACATGCTATTGAATATTTTGAAATTAATTCGGCTGGGGCACTGCTATGTGCAGCAATGCGCACCCAGTCAGATTAGTTTCAAAATATTCAACAGCACATTTCTGGAAATTGATAGTCAGGGAGTTCAGGGATTGATAGATTCCAACACGAACGATGTGTGGGTGGAGAGTAGCTAGAGATGGTCGGGGCTTAGCTAAAACTGGAAAGGTTCATTGTAGCTAAGAATGAGTTTCTCTAACACAACATCTTTACCAGATGCCTTTCTTAGATGTGTAAATGGTTTAGAAACCAAAGCCCCAACAGGAACATGATCTTTAGGAGGAAACAAAACAGTATTTACAGAATCCACCTTCAACTACTGGATTATACACTAACCACGAATACTGGTCAAGTCACGACTTCTTAAATACTAGATCATACTTGCGGGTTTCCCCTTTCCACACTACAGTCTGTGTACACAGTTTTAAACCTACTATTTGATGCAATGCGATCACGTATATAGAGAGATTCGTCTATCATGTCAAGCCCCGACAATTCCCCATGTTCCGGAGCTATGTCGCCAATATTATACAGAGTGACGGAGTTCGAGACTGCTGTGTCATAAAAACTTCATTGATATACTCATGCATGTCTGGAGCTTCAGTAGTAGAATGATGGGTGTCTGGAACTTCAGTAGGAGTATCATGGGTGTCTGGAACTTCAGTAGTAGAATCATGGGTGTCGGGCACTTCATTAAAAGAATCACGGTGTCTGGAACTTCACTAGTAAAATCATGGGTGTCTGGAACTTCACTAGTAAAATCATGGGTGTCTGGAACTTCACTAGTAAAATCATGGGTGTCTGGAACTTAAGTAGTAGAATCATGGGTGTCTGGAACTTCAGTAGTAGAATCATGAGTGTCTGGAACTTCATTAGTAGAATCATGGGTGTCTGGATCTTCATTAGTAGAATCATGGGAGCCTGGAAATTCATTAGTAGAAACATGATGTCTGGAACTTCATTAGTAGAATCATGATGTCTAGAACCTCAGTAGTAGTATCATGGGTGTCTGGAACTTCAGTAGCAGAATCATGATGTCTAGAACCTCAGTAGTAGTATCATGGGTGTCTGGAACTTCAGTAGCAGAATCATGGCTATCTAGAACTTCAGTAGTAGAATCATGGGTGTCCGGCACTTCATTAGTAGAATCATGGGTGTCTGGAACTTCATTAGTAGAATCATGTGTGTCTAGAACTTCAGTAGTAGAATCATGGGTGTCTGGAACTTCATTAGTAGAATCACGGGTGTCTGGAGCTTCAGTAGTAGAATCATGGTGTCTGGAACTTCAGTAGTAGAATCATGTGTGTCTGGAACTTCATTAGTAGAATCATGCGTGTCTGGAACTTCATTAGTAGAATCATGGGTGTATGGAACTTCATTAGTAGAATCACGGTGTCTGGATCCTCAGTAGTAGAATCATGGGTGTCTGGAACTTAAGTAGTAGAATCATGGGTGTCTGGAACTTCAGTAGCAGAATCATGGGTGTCTGGAACTTCAGTAGTAGAATCATGGGTGTCTGGAACTTCATTAGTAGAATCATGGGTGTCTGGTAGTAGTAGTAGTAGTAGTAGTAGTAGTAGTAGTAGTAGTAGTAGTAGTAGTAGTAGTAGTAGTAGTAGTAGTAGTAATAGTAGCAGCAGCAGCAGCAGCAGCAGCAGCAGCAACAGCAGCAGCAGCAGCAGCAGCAGCAGCAGCAGCAGCAGCAGCAGCAGTAGTAGTAGTATTAACGCGTTGGCTCAGTTTTTCAAAAGTGAAAATTTCTTGTTTATTTTATTACTTGAGAGTTTGTTGATTTTGTCTCAATCATCGCTTATATTAGCTTTGTTCTAATATATTGTACCTTATATAGTTTATATTTAGCGCAGCACAATAGTTTTCTTCTGTTTACAGTCCAGCCTGTCTATAGCCATCACCTGCCTGTGGGACCAGAGTGTGGTGGATCTCGAATATGAGCGGTTGTACAACCATGTGTCTTGACGGGTCACCACTCTGCAGTCTCCAAAGCCACCAGCTGTAGTAATTAACAATACTAAATGAACAGATTTCTTTAGCGACTTCTCTTTGACTGTGCCCAAAGTGGTCGGTATCGACAGGCTCCACTGTATTTTAATTATTGATCTTTACATATTTTTGCTTTCACTAGGCGGCTGCGGAGATTAGGGGTTTTCGTAAAGGGAATAACGTGTCTGGACCCATAGGGTTCACGTAATTTAGTTTGTGATGTATTATATTCCTCTTTGAAAATTTTCGCAACTTCAACATTTTTCCTATTGTATGTTAGGACAAAAGGTATTATCCCCCTTCTATGTGATAGGTCTGATCCTACACTTAGGCCAAAAGGCCATTTTGTCTGCAGACATTTAATCTAGATTGATTCTCTGAGAAGTCGGCATTTTTCCGTTTCTTCATCTGTATCTAAAATTGTCGTTTGCTCAATTGGTAAGATTTTCAAATCACGGTGGATAAGATGGTGTGGCAGATTGAAATGCTCAGCTACACTAGTGTCCTCATTCAGGTGTATGTCGGATATATGCCTAGTGGCACGCACTCTGAATGGACCTTTTGTGTGCCCTACATATTGATTTTGACACACCCTGCATGATAGTAAGTAAATTACATTTTCTGTGTCGCAATCCAGGCATGATTGAATTTGGAATATGTCTTTTGTTTGAAAGCTAGTAAAGCTATCTTGGTTCGGGAGAAATTTGTCTAATTTACACTTAGGTTTTCCACATTTCCTGGAGTGTCCCCTCCTAGGGACTGGTTGGTTGTAGCTAAGCTTAGTGGTGGCCTGATCTGTTGGGTTATATTATTTATATGCTATCTTCTGTAAGGCGTCCGATTTGATTTTTCGAAGTTGGCGGGTGGAGTAGCCTCTTGTTTTCAGTGCATTAAATAAGGTTGAACATGCTGAGTTTAGACTTTCTTTATCGCTAGATTTCCTATGAAATCGAATGATTAGTGAGTTTACTAATCCTTCGAAAGTGTGTAGAGGGTGAACAGATTTTTTTGTGGTGCAGCTGATGTGAATCTATAGGCTTGAAATAAACCTTATGATCTAAATAACTGGATGCATTGAATTTAGTGCCCATGTAGACTGTTAGGTCTAAGAAATCAACTGAACTATCACTGATATCTGCCTTAAGTTTGATATTGGGTCATGACTATTTAGAGTGAGTAGGAATTCTGTGAACTCCTCTCTGGAGTGTGGCCAAATTAAGAAGATGTCATCCAGATACCTATTACAGTCAAGAGGGCTTTTATTGCACTTTTAAGGGCTGCCTCTTCCCATTCTGACATGTAGATATTTACGAAACTAGGGCTAAAACGTTTGTCCATGGCACAACCACTAATTTGTTGGTAGATATCTTCATAAAACTCAAAATCATTGCCTTTTAGACTAAGTTCTAATAGGGACAATATTTCTGTATCAGGACACTATATATCTGGGTATTTCTTAAAGGCCCACTGGACTGAGTTCATACCATTTTCGATATCAATGTTTGTGTACATTGTTTTAAACAGAATTTATTTTGTTCAATGAGAGCACAGTAAGACATATGTCTTATACACGTGTCTCCCATACATACAAATGCTATACATTAATAAATACATCATGCTGGGGGTATAATAAAACATAATTAAATAGTAACGTATGTGTAACTAGTTAATTGGTAATCTATATCAACGACTGATTACAATTTTCTAGGTAGTTCGCACGCTTGCGTATGTGTACGTGAATATGTGCATGCGTGCGTGCGTATTGGCGTGCGTATGTGCATGATGAGAGAGAGAGAGAGAGAGAGAGAGAGAGAGAGAGAGAGAGAGAGAGAGAGAGAGAGAGAGTGTGTGTGTGTTGTGTGTGTGTGGGGGGGGGGGGGGAGTTAGGGAAATAGAGACAAAAAGGGAGGAGAGGGGAATATGAGAAACACGGTATAAACTAAGAATCTGACACGAGTGAGAAAGGTAAGGTGGCGGGGAGCTTTTAATGCGGCGTTCACCACGCCTGTACATGTTGGGCTGTTTGCATTTAGCACTTATGGTTGCGAATTTAACAAACAGGAGGCTACTTAAAGCGGTTGATATTGGCTATATATTGACATACGGCGTTACATATTGTAATATTCCTTTCCGAGTCGACATTGTTAATGGCGTATAGAAGTTGATTAGCTGCCAGTGTGGCAAGGGAGATATTGTTTAGGATCAGCTAATTTTGGAGAGAGACTCTTTGGTCGTTAAAAAGAGGGCAGTGGAGGAGATAGTGAGTTGTGGATTCATCAGTGTATCCACATGGGCAGCTAGCTGAGTATAACAGAAAATTTTCAAATAAATGCCAATTTAAATTGCTACAAAAATTAGGAAGCCTACATAGAATTACATTAGCAAACTTTTGGCCGACATAATACCAGGGAGGATGTGGTCGTATGGGCGACATGGCATTAAGTTTGCTCTTGAATTCCATGAGAGTGGCCGAACACGTGACCGGCGCTGGGAGAATATTCCATGCGCGGACTGTTGCTGAAAAAAAGGATCCACGAAAGAGCTCAAAACGCCAACGAAATGGAGTGAATAGATTTGCGTGACGAATGTTGTAGGGGTTTCGTGGTCAGGGGATTACTCAGAATTTCACACGTCATCCCGTTGATAATTTTATATAGCATAACTAATCTGTGAGATTCCCGTCTATGTGAAAGCGTTTCTATTCCTGTTCCTGCGTACATGTCTTCCGTACGAGCACTACGTGTCATTCCACATACTGTTCTGAGTGCGTCTTTTTGGATGTCCTCCATTCGAGTTACAAGTGTACATTGAATCGACATCTAGCGTTATTAGGAATGCATTAGGTGGGCTGATTGGTGTACATGGGCAAACTCTGTCTTGACTTCATCTGTCACTGATAGGTGTACATGGGTAAAGTCTGTCTTGGCTTCATCTGTCACTGATAGGTGTACATGGGCAAACTCTGTGTTGGCTTCATCTGTCACTGATAGGTGTACATGGGCAAACTCTGTCTTGGCTTCATCTGTCGCTGATAGGTGTACATGGGCAAACTCTGCCTTGGCTTCATCTGTCGCTGATAGGTGTACATGGGCAAACTCTGCCTTGGCTTCGTCTGTCACTGATAGGTGTATATAGGCAAACTCTGTCTTGACTTCATCTGTCGCTGATAGGTATACATGAGCAAATTCTGCCTTGGCATCGTCTGTCACTGATAGGTGTATATGGGCAAACTCTGTCTTGGCTTCATCTGTCACTGATAGGTGTACATGGGTAAACTGTGTCTTGACTTCATCTGTCACTGATAGGTGTACATGGGCAAACTGTGTCTTTACTTCGTCTGTCACTGATAGGTGCACATGGGCAAACTCTGTCTTGACTTCGTCTGTCACTGATAGGTGCACATGGGCAAACTCTGTCTTAGCTTCATCTGTCACTGATAGGTGCACATGGGCAAACTCTGTCTTGACTTCGTCTGTCACTGATAGGTGCACATGGGCAAACTCTGTCTTAGCTTCATCTGTCACTGATAGGTGTACATGGGCAAACTCTGTCTTGACTGGGTTAATGAGGAGATTCACATTCTTGAGTTGTTCTTCAGCTATGATATCAGATATGAGGACTATGAGGAATGATATGAGGAATACGAGGAATGATATGAGGAATGATATGAGGAATACGAGGAATGATATGAGGAATTATATGAGGAATGATATGAGGAATACGAGGAATGATATGAGGAATGATATGAGGAATGATATGAGGAATGATATGAGGAATGATATGAGGAATGATACGAGGAATGATATGAGGAATGATATGAGGAATGATATGAGGAATGATACGAGGAATGATATGAGGAATGATATGAGGAATGATATGAGGAATACGAGGAATGATATGAGGAATGATATGAGGAATGATATGAGGAATGATACGAGGAATGATACGAGGAATGATATGAGGAATGATATGAGGAATGATATGAGGAATGATATGAGGAATGATATGAGGAATGATATGAGGAATGATATGAGGAATGATACGAGGAATGATACGAGGAATGATATGAGGAATGATATGAGGAATGATATGGGGAATGATATGGGGAATGATATGAGGAATGATATGAGGAATGATATGAGGAATGATATGAGGAATACGAGGAATGATATGAGGAATGATATGAGGAATGATATGAGGAATGATATGAGTAATGATACGAGGAATGATATGAGGAATGATATGAGGAATGATATGAGGAATGATACGAGGAATGATACGAGGAATGATATGAGGAATGATATGAGGAATACGAGGAATGATATGAGGAATGATATGAGGAATGATATGAGGAATGATATGAGGAATGATATGAGGAATGATACGAGGCATGATATGAGGAATGATACGAGGAATGATATGAGGAATGATATGAGGAATGATATGAGGAATACGAGGAATGATATGAGGAATGATATGAGGAATGATATGAGGAATGATATGAGAAATACGAGGAATGATATGAGGAATACGAGGAATGATATGAGGAATGATATGAGGAATGATATGAGGAATGATACGAGGAATGATACGAGGAATGATACGAGGAATGATACGAGGAATGATATGAGGAATGATATGAGGAATACGAGGAATGATATGAGGAATACGAGGAATGATATGAGTAATGATATGAGGAATGATATGAGGAATGATACGAGGAATGATATGAGGAATGATATGAGGAATGATATGAGGAATGATATGAGGAATAATACGAGGAATGATACGAGGAATGATATGAGGAATGATACGAGGAATGATATGAGGAATGACATGAGGAATGATATGAGGAATGATATGAGGAACACGAGGAATGTTATGAGATAAACATTTATATTTTCTCATTGTTACAGTAGTGGAGGAATCCATTTCGAGCTATGCCCCGCCCATTTCTAGCTAATCTCCGCCCACTTTACACGTGTGTTAGAATTAATTTATATACATTCAACCTTGAATTCTCAGAATCACAATTTCAAGTTAACTTGCACAGATAAGCTGTTGAATATTTTGAAACTAATTTGACTGGTTGCTCTAGCTGTTGCTCTCGGTCAAATTAGTTTTACGGTATTAAATTGTAAATCCGTCAAAGACATATAATACGTACACTCGATATTAAGGATACCACCCCCCCCCCCCCCACACACACACCCATGCACGCACGCGCGCGCTCGCACGCACGCGCGCGCTCGCACGCACGCGCGCGCTCGCACGCACGCACGCACGCACCCACCCAACCAACCAACCAACCCACACCCACACCCACACCCACACCCACACCCACCCACCCACCCACCCACCCACCCACCCACGCTGGAGATTAGCTTAAGCCACACCCTCTCGCGCCGATCGATGCTGTTATTGTTGAATATGAAATTTGAAACAGATCTAGCAACACCACTGATGGCCGTGTTGAACGCACATTTTATGAGCGCTCAATCGTATGCCATTTCCTAGAGGATGGCACTAAGCGCGTGCCGTGCACGTGACAAGTTCATTCATTATGGCTGAGTATCATTCATCAAAACCGACACACCTTTCTGTTCTTACGGATGGCATGTATTCAGCATCGAATGTATCTATGCTGGGATGCATCTCTCATCTGATCAACGTCAAAACAAACAACACATACCTTTGACGTTGTCCCATGCTTGCTCTTTTATTTCTATTTTGCTAATAATGACTGCTTCTACCTTATCAAACTTAGAGAACTAAAGAAAATATGTATCTTATTAAGTTTGATACAACTTAATACACATTCGTTTTATCGAAATAACACAGCTTAATAAATATTTATATCGTTAACAGATCTTACTGTATCGTCTCAACACAGTAATCTCAAGATAACTTTTCTCACCAAAAGACAGAAATTGAAATCTATTACTACTTAAAGAAGAGAACCGGTCAAACGAGACCCAAGCCGGATCACCAAGCCGGATCACCAAGCCGGATCAGAATCTATTTTAATTTATCCGCATTAGCTTCAGAATTCAAGCTTATATAGAAAACTTGCATTGCAAAGACAAAAGAATCCTTTGATCAGGCTTCTGTTGTCCATTTCCGCATACTAGTTAGTTTGCCGGAATAAGTATGAATTTTGCCAATTTTCTCCTGCCACTGTGTTTATGAATACCCTTGCGGAGGTTATGAAGGTGATCTCTCATGGAAAATTCTGCGCAGCGCATCGAACACAGAGGTGTTTCTTTTCGTGCTGGTTACCGTCCCAACGATAATTGCCCATGCTGTGGCGAACAGGGGGATATAACACAGATATTTGTAACATGTGCTCGTCTTCAACCATTACTTTGATCTATTAGACATACTACTGTCCGTGTGCTGGAAATTGAAAAGTTCAGACCTGACGATTATATACATGGTTGTCCTTGTCCTCAATGGTCTTCAAAATCTGCGCGAAGAATTCGTCATCGGCTCTTTAACTGGCTCTTGTCTAATGCTAAGATGGCAACCTGTATTACTCGTCAACGTCTCATGGATGGGAATAAGTAGACAGACCAACTGAAAGAGTTCATTACTAGAGTTAGATCGCGTATCTATATCGAATTCCAATATCATCGAAGTGTTGGATCGTTACAGAATTTTAAAGATTTTTGGGCCTTTAATGATATGGCGTGTCGAAGACAATGAACTTGTTTTAACAGATTTTTATGAGAGTGTATTAAAGTTGTTCTATTTGTTTTGGAGGCGAGAACATGTTACATGTATGCGAGATTGGTCGTTTCGTATATGCATAACAAACTTTTAATATTGCAGTTAAACACATATGCATTTTAACATGTATCTAATTTATTTTATTAACTGTTATATTTTAATGTGATGTTTATTATTTGATGTGTTCATTTGAATAAAGTAAGATTAAAAGTTTTCTTCTTCTTCTTCTTCTTCTTCTTCTTCTTCTTCTTCTTCGTCAACAACTTTGGACCGCCTCTCCTCCTACAGTTTTTATCCGATCAACTCCAAACTGGGTCATTGAAACTATCGGGATTTTCAATGTTGTTATTTTAAGTGCGACTACACCTAGACTTTTGATTACTACCATACTTGGTCAGGATGTTACCACTGCAGATTTTCTTTTGAAATAATTTAGTTTTCAAAATGGCCGCCAGATCTTTGACTCCCCAATGCATGGAATATGGGACCATAGAGAACGAATGGGAATTTCAGAATGAATCTTTGAACTACGCGTACGACTACACCTAGAGTTTTGATTGGATCACTACCATAATTGGTTGGGATGTTACTAATGGAGGACTTTTTGAAAAATATCTTTAAATGGACGCCACGTGAAAATTTTGGTAAAAAATAGAAAAATGATGAAAAAAATTATTATTTTCAAAATGGCCGCGAGGCGCACATATTGGAGTAAATATCTACCAGTTTTCGCTATTTGCAGAAATGAACTCAAGATAACAAACGACCGGAAAAAAGATTTTGAATTTTTTTCCCCAAAAATGGCCGCCGAAAGTTGTTTGGCTCCGATCGTGTTGAAATTTGGTGAACTTCTAGGTCTTATATTGATCCATTCAACATTTTCGAGAAATCATCTTTTGCGTGCCACTTATCTCCATAGTAAAACTATGGGAGAAAGATATGAACAGTGTTTTCTCATATAATTTTCTTCTCTCTTCAAACGTGGCCAGATTCTAGAACATTGAGATCTAAATAATTTCCAATGAAAATTTTAATATCTCCCATGGGGTCGAGGTCATTCACTGGTAAAAATTTCCAATTTCAATGTTTGACATAAGTTCATCTTTCATCATGCAACTTCAAAGTCCATATTAGAAGACACACATTATTTTACCCCTAGGTTCAAGGTGACCTTTTAGTGTAAACCTATGGGAATTTCAAGCATGGATCTTTGATCTGCGACTACACCTAGAGTTTTTGCTGGATCAGCACCAGGCGTGTTCAATAGCCTTAGAAAAGGCCTTATAATATTCATTAATGGCCAGACATCGCAGATTTACAGTTACTCTAGTAAATACTCTTTAGTTATTAGTTATTTTTACACAATTAATTAGCGTTTGGCTTAGAGCCCATGATAGTAATACGACGTGTTCTGTTATATATTCTTAACATAATTAGATGTATATTTGAATGCAGAGAAGAAGAAAAAGAAGGATGAGGAGGAAGAGGAGGAGGAGGAGGAGGGGGAAAAGAAGAAGAAGAAGAAGAAGAAGAAGAAGAAGAAGAAGATAGGAAGACATTTAATATTCAACAGTATAGGTTTGTTTTGCTGTGGAAATTGTTACTATTTCCGAGCTGTACTGTAAGTGGGTGTATCTGCAGAGGAATCACCGCCTCCTATCTCCGCAGAGGAATCACCACCTCATGTCTCTATAGAGGAATCACCATCTCCTGTCTCTACAGAGGAATCACCACCTCCTGTCTCTACAGAGGAATCGCCGCCTCTTGATTCTACAAAGGAATCACCGCGTCATATCTCTACAGAGGAATTACCACCTCCTGTCTCCGCAGAGGAAATGCCGCCTCCTGTCTCTACAGAGGAATCACCACCTCCTGTCTCTACAGAGGAATCACCGCCTCCTGTTTCTACAGAGGAATGACTACCTCCTGTCTCTACAGAGAAATCACGCCTCCTGTCTCTACAGAGGAATCACCGCCTCATGTCTCTACAGAGGAATCACCGCCTCCTGTCTCTGCAGAGGAATCATTACCTCCTGTCTCTACAGAGGAATCACCGCCTCCTGTATATACAGAGGCATCACCGCCTCTTGTCTCTAAAGAAGAATCACCGCCTCCTGTCTCCGCAGAGGAATCACCACCTCCTGTCTCTGCAGTGGAATCACTGCCTCCTGTCTCCGCAGAGGAATCACCACCTGTCTCCACAGAGGATTCACCACCTCCTGTCTCTAAAGAGAAATCACCGCCTCCTGTCTCCGCATAGGAATCACTGAAGCCTCCTGTCTCTCAGCCTCCTGTCTCTGTAGGGGAATGCCTTTCTGCCAAACCGAAGGATAGCGTACATAGCAGAACATTATCACTACCTGAACACGAGATACGAGCCCTTCATTAGTGGAGTAGAAGCAACTTCTGGAGGGTTGGACGAGCCGAAGACTAGGAACGAAGACCTTATAAGACCTTATAAGACAAGGGCGTAAATACAGAAGGGATTCGCTCTATGTTGTCAGAATTTAACCCCTTGAGCCCAAAAGCCCCGAGACAAAAAAATTCTTTACAATTTCAGAATTTTTTATTTGAATTTTTAAAACTAATTTGACTGGGAGCTGTTCCTACGTATGGCAGCAACATGCTCCTGCCATATTAGTTTCTAGCATTTCAATAACCTACCTGTATAAGTACATTGGAATTGAGATTCTAGGAATTCAGGGTTCAAAGTGTCAAAACGTTTCCTGCGACACTTTGGCACAATATGTTGATGAAGAAATGTTGCTCAAACTACAGTGACAAGATTACCAATTTGCTGCTAGCTGGCAGAGTAATGACATGGAGGCGCTTGAGAAAACAAAGGTGAGGGAATCGTTGTTAGGTGACGGAGAAGGGCCATGCATCTGCTGACGTACGTGAATAAGGGGTCAATCAGGTGCATATATTCTCCTACATTTGGCAAGACAGATTTCGCGCGCACAGCCCTCAAATAATGAATGGACGTTGATTAGTGAATGGCGACTATGCATAGTGGCGAGGTGCAGACAACTATCTCCCGTGCGTGTATCATTTTGAGACATTAGTACTGGTTACATTTGAAAAGCTGATGGTAATAAAGGGAGTGATCTCTATAATGGCCTGTAGTGACTGAGTTGTCGGAAATATAAATCTTTCCGGATGCGATGCTATCATGATGTATGCGTGCGTGTTGTGTGTACATACGGGTGGTTATGTAGAGACGGTTGATGCGGGTGGGTGGGTGAGAGAATATTAATGTATCAGCATTCAAATGAGTCTAGTACAATAAGTTCATGGGCCATCTTCTGTAGACCGAAAGTAGCGCTATATACCACGTACATGATTTCTTATGATAAGTCATTTGGAAAGTAGGCCTACTGGTGGATTACAATGTGGCTGGTTCTAGGTGGCTAGGGTACCACCTGTCCAGCAAACCCACAACCCCGTGTGCCTCCACCCACCCCAAGAAACCCACGTTGCGCGTGAGTGTGTGTGAGCGTAATCTTCAATGTTTCTGCTGGATATCGGGGCCCGAGCCAGGCAAACCGGCTGCCAGTGAACTTCTGCATGATACATATTGATCGTGATCTGTGAGCGAATCTCTTGGTGCTGGACTCGCAGACAATTCCACAATCCATGAAAATATCGTATTCTGGCGCGCTTGTAAACCAACATAATATAAGTTTACTTCCAAGAAGACTGTTCCGCTGAAAGCGCGTTTTACGTGAATCAAGTTATTAAATAAACAAAAGTTAAACGGATATATTGAATAATTACTTTCAGTCTTGGTTACAGAGTGATATAAAAATGTGAAGTTTATCTTTCAATAAAGAACGTGTATCGCTCATGTGACAGTACAATGGGATGTATACAGTTTAAAGTAAAGCGCATTCATACTGGTCGTATTGGTACATTACGGAGCGCTCTAGTGCCCAAACAGGGGACATTGAAGGGTGCAGTCGCTGATAAACCCTGCCTTACCTACAATGACAGACAGTTAATACACGCTTCCTGGGACAGTATACGGAGCAGTATAGCAAGCGTGGGTGTGGTCACCTTTATAAAGTGAGTAATTTATTTTAAATCCCTCCATAAATGCTGGCGTGGGGGGAATGGGAAGCCGGTGTAGGGTGGATGGGTATGATACTATCTCTAAATAATGCAAGTTTCTTTTGAAACTAATTTGACTTGGTGCTATTCCTGGCAGCACCGGGGCTAGGACAAATTAGTTTTAAAATTTTCATCAAAATGTTTATTTACACTTGACGGACTATTCTAGCTTCATGACGGATAATTTTTTGTCAATGCAAGATTTCAGTTTATCGGTCAATCATATGACGTCATGATCAAATACGTGACGCGTAGGATGGCTTCATAATCAATTACGCCATGCATGACGTAGATAAGTTCGTCAGGAACGCTTAATTGATGACGGACTAATCGTTGTTGTGCGAATTATATGTCGTTACTATTCAATAAACAAGCTCTTCAATATTTAGAAAATATGGCAGCGGGGCATAGCTAAAACTGGATTCCTCCATTATAATTGTGAGGTCAGCCTATATAGGTGACGTAATTGATTATGACGTCATATACTTGATGGACCGGAACGGATTATTCCATTGCGGCGTCCTATGGCGAAATCATAAAGACACTCAATCCGTACGAAATAATATCTATCTCTATAGGATGGTAATGCCTTCGCTCGTCGCGGGCGATAAAAAACATGCGATATTGTAGGAAACGTCGTGCGTCGCGCGTCGTGGGCGATAAAAACATGCAATATTTTTTTTATCGCCCTCGACGCGCGGCGCACGATGGCATTTTTGGAACAGCATGTGGCACACGATTGCCGTCGATATTGCGTAATATCGCCGTCGATATTTTGTAATATCGTCGGCGGCGTTACAAAATATCGACGGCGATATTTTGTAACGTCGCCGTCGATATTGCAAAATATCGATGGCGATATTGTGTAATATCGATGTCGATATTTTGTAATATCGATGGCAATATTTTGTAATATCGACGGCGATATTTAATAATATCGCCGGCGATATTGTGACTATTAAAACACAAATTTTAAAAACACAATTTTTTTTTATCGCCCACGACGCGCGACGCACGACGTTTCTCACAATATCGCATGTTTTTTATCGCCCACGAAGCGCGACGGCATTAATAAAACACCATACTATAGCGTTTGCAAAGGTGCTTGGTTAATCTTATGCGATGTCGTATCTCTGGCTAGACGCAATTAGGTAGTGCTGATGGTGATTTAGATTTAACTTGGCCTTACATTGTGTCGTCCCCGAATGAACTAGTTAGAAACGAAAGAAAACTGAAATAATTAGAATAAAACGATTTTGCCTACAATGGATGCTCAGTGCCGCTAGGGTGACGTTCTGTTTCAAGGTGTGTGCCTATTGTATTGTCGATGTAGGGCTGGGGAGGGGTGTCACGAGAATAAGGTGGCTTTACAGGCTGATCATCCCAGTAAACATATTCAGTTCGTAAAACGAGATTGGTTGTGTCAACGGGCTTCGGTAAATTACAACAACGGTGACTATAGGTAAGGAAAGTTAAACGATTTTCGTTTTTGCAGTTTGGGACTAGACTTAAGCAAATATGAAACAGAATGTATCTTTTCTATGATCTGAGGAGTTTAGCTGTTGTCATGGATTTGCTTTCGAAAGTAGGCCCAATGACGATTTTATCTCAGTTTTTTACTTTCGCTTCAAATATTTTGAAACTAATTTGACTGGGTGTCAAACCGATTGCTCACGTTTTACTAGGATAGGCAGAAACAAAACATGAACCATAAAACATGCTACCGTAACTATCTACTATAAATGCTTATCCAGCCAGCACTTTCCTTAGCCTGATTTCACTATTTCAGTATGATCAGAATAAGCAATTATATTTAGCAACATGAGAGATGGCAACATGATACGTGTCTCTGCACAATTTGTGCCGTAGGCATAGGCCTACAACCTACTGAATTAATCTGGCTATTAATCAGCTCGTAAATATAGAAATATCCTGTGCATTTTATATTATAGGCATATATATAGCTGAAATTTGGCTATTCGTCGCTTTGCCAGTTGGAATTTTCCGAGTCAGAAAGTCGGAAATTCAACATAAGAGATAATAATAGGAAGCTGACAAATATTTTACAAATTATCTCAAATTTCCGACTGGTTCTTAGAATTACTACCAGTTGGGGCAGTCGCCCCTACCCCCTCCCCCCCCCCCCCCTCGCCCCAAACAGGCCACAACCACGCTACGTCCTGAGGCGCCGGAATGACGGGGGGTGGGGTGGGGTGGGGGATGGGGGGGGGTGTCGCAGTGGGGGTGGGATGGGGTGGGAGCGGGCGCGCATGCGTGTGTGTGTGTGGGTGGGTGTGGGTGTGTGAGGGGGGGGGGGGGGGGAGGGGCAGTTTCAGTTCAGTTTCACGTTTATTGCACTCAGGCTACCGAGGCAGCATATGAGGATACACATTATAACAATTATTATGGCGAGTAAAGTGACAAAATACACAGGGATTATCACGAGGTTAATAAATAAATAAATAAATAAATAAATAAATAAATAAATAAATAAATAAATAAATAAATAAATAAATAAATAAATAAATAAATAAATACTAATTACATTAATAACAGCGATAATAGACTTGATGACTTATTTTTTGGCATATAAAAGGTATTTACAAATTTTTTGGAGAACTGGCCTGATGCATATTGAAAGAAGTCCTTTTGCTTTTTCTATCGTGGTATTGGTTGGGTAGTAAGAAGGGATTAGTCTTTGTCGTTCAGTGCTGAATTTTGTGCAATGAAAAAGAAAGTGTAATTCGTCACCTATACAATTACATGCATTACAGATGCGCTCATTTCGATCCCATCCCATCTCTTGGCCTCGATGTCTAGTTTGGGCAGGGGCCATCGGGGGCAGCGTGCCCTTTGCCCGTTTCTCTGCGAAAAATGAGTAAGCTTTACTGTACATCTTTAAACAAGATTTTTAGAATATTCAGAGCAGACTGAGCAGTTGTATTAAAGGTCGGTTGTTTCAACATTAACACAAGCCCATAAAGTAATGTGGGAGTGCTTCTAGGCCGACTCAAATCATCAATGTAAGCTCTGTTTATGTAGTGGCAGTTACATGTGACATATTGACTGTTTTCTTAGTAAACGTTGCATGTATCTTTGCAATTAAAGGCCAGATACATAGTCATATAGAATATATACATGCGCAATGATGGGCGGCTGGGTGCAGCAATGTGGAAACACTAAGGGTTAGTAGAATTAACAGCAACTCTCAAACTCAAATTTTTAATTGACGTGTGAAGCAGATTCAAAGGTAGAATAATTTGTATACACATGTCCGAAGTGCAATGTCGGTGGGTGTATTTGAGAAATGTCTATTCATCTAGAATATGTAAATCGTATTCTTTAAGCGAGTCTTTAAGAACTGCTCGGCAGGAAGGATCCATAGGGTCAGATCCGTGGTTGGTCCCGGAAAGCCGCTTGATCGATTTTGTTGGTGACCGTCTTGGATTTTGCACTATTTTAAAAATTACATTTAAAGACCTGTGAAACTGCTTGACATGAAACTCAAGAAACTTCATGGTCTTCATCTAAGGCAAGAGCTGAACAAACCTTGATCACATGTGCAACATGATTGGCAGATTTGTCTTGGATAAGTAGATAACCTAGTTTACACAAAAAAACAAGATTTTCCTCTGAATCACGCTGATTGCAAATATTATTAGAAACGAAGGTCTAATTAAATATTTCCGAGGCAAACTGCGCAGGTCCACTGTGCAGACACATGCACGAATAAACGTACGCTCGACGTGTGCATCTGACACAACAACCCGCCCGCCCGCGCGCCCGCTCGCATTGTGAATCGGGAACAGGTTCAATTGACCAAAGAATACATAAGTTCTTCGATTAACATTGCTCTAACATTTATACGAAATCATAAGAAACTCAGAATGCAGGAAATCGAGTCTTGAGCCTACACATTTCAATGTTTTTCTTGTGGTGGTTAGGTAGGTGGTATCCCCGAACACCTATGAGGGGCGGGGGTGAGGGGGGCACCCATTTCATATCTTCTTCCAGACAATGCCATCCAGCGTGCCCTTTTGTGGATCCCGGCCTCAAATTTGCTTCCGGCGCCCCTGGACTGGTAGGAGGGTGGGGGTGGTCCATGTACAATGCATAGGCATATGCGCTTTTCGTATAATCTAGACGGTATCTTATTTTATTTTCATACGCTCTAACCTGTTATAAACAATACAAATTATCTCATTGCACAGTTATCTCTCTAGGTTTGTCTTATGACAAGTAGGCTATAGGTTGATTAAATATGTGTAGGATTACAACATTATTGGTAAGAATGACGAAGTTGAGGATAACGATGAAATTGAGCGATTTAACCTTAGTTATGATTATATCAAACACGTGACTTGAGGGTTGATGAGGTGTATGCAGATGGTGCAAATACAAACACCTTAAGTAATCATTTATTGCTATAGTTTATTTTGATGCAATGTTAAATTCATTTTATTTTTTTATTTCTCCATAATGGTTTATTCTGTTATGTCAAAAATGGCTTTTCTCTCATTTGCCATAGTAACACCATTCCGTGAAATAGGCCTAAATGAACATTGACCGTTTAGACCTGACATATGGTATTTATCATTCACGTTTAAAACCGTTCACACCAAAATATTCCGTTACCTACGGTTTGGTAGTCACAGAAAAGCAGAGTTGCCAGCTTTTTAGCAGCAGTCAAATGACCGAATTACTGAAAGTGAGTTGCTTTACTCCACGTTATTTAGTTGTAATCTTGCGGTAAATTCATTTTCAGTAACCTATAATGCATTTTCTGATTGCTTTGTTAGGAATGGGCATTCTATCAGTTGCCATAGGCAAATAAGTCCCCCACAAATAAAAATATATAATTATCAGATTTTACCGAGTTTGAAACATTTAATACCAGAATATCACTCTTACAATCAGCTGTTGAATATTTTGAAACCAATTTGACCGGAAGCTGGTATAGTAGTAGTAGTAGTAGTAGTAGTAGTAGTAGTAGTAGTAGTAGTAGTAGTAGTAGTAGTAGTAGTAGTAGTAGTAGTAGTAGTAGTAGTAGTAGTAGTAGTGGTAGTGGCGGTGGCGGTGGCGGTGGCGGTGGCGGTGGCGGTGGCGGCAGCGGCATCGGCAGCGGTAGTAGTAGTAGTAGTAGTAGTAGTAGTAGTAGTAGTAGTAGTAGTAGTAGTAGTAGTAGTAGTAGTAGTAGTAGTAGTAGTAGTAGTAGTAGTAGTAGTAGTAGTCATTGCTTCCTTGACCCACCCGATAAGGGGCCCCACACTTATTTGGCCGTGAGTCGCAAATATGTTAAATGCGGTGTCTTTCCTGCACTAGAGGGTGTCAGCGGGAACATGTGCTAGTCCGCTATGATTCTGTGGAAAGCTATGTTCATGCCTAACCCTAACTGACTTCGCTGTGTGGCAAAACATAGTAAATCGCAATGGTTGCATCCAGTTTTAGCTATGCCCCGCCCATTCATAGGAATCCTAACTAAGCTCCGCCGACGTTTTGTCCGTGTTGGGATTGCGCTAACTCTGAACTCTCTGAAACTCAATTTCCAGAAAACTACACAAGTAGTAAGCTGTTGAATATTTTGAAACTAATTTGACTGAGTGCTAAGCAGCAACAGCGCCCAGTGAAATTAGTTTCAAAATATTCAACATAATGTTTATTAAATAGTAGACATACAATTCGTACAACTTGAAGAACTATTAGCGGTTATGACAGACTTAGATAGGTCATTCATGACGTAATTGATTGTGACGTCAACCTACATATGAAGTAATTCATTATGACGTTATGTGTTTGACTGACAGACTGGATTTCTCTATTGGTCGCATGAACTAACATTCTTGAGGACATCGAAAGCTCCTCGAAAATCTATCTCATCAATTGACCATTCCCGTTTATCCATCCATTATATGATGCCATATGACGTCATAATCAACTACGTGGCGCGTAGAATGACGTCATAATCATGACGTCGCGAATGACTCAACGAATGCCTTAAACGCTTACTAGTCCGACATGTTGTAAGGAGTGTGTCTTTCCTATTTAATAAACATGCTGTTGGATATTTTGAAACTAATTTGACTGGGCGCTGTTGCTGCCATAGGCAGCAAGAGGACCCAGTTAAATTAGTTTCAAAATATTCAACGGCTTAGCTGTATAGTTTTCTGGAAAATAATAGTCAGGTAGTTCAGGGATCGATCGATCCCAACACGAGCGTGGTGCGGGTGGCGCTTAGCTAGATATGGGCGGAGCATAGCTAAGACTGGAAATGTCCATTATTGGGGGTGTGGTGGGAGTTGCAAGGTGAATGAGCTTCTTCAACCAACGGACTACTGCCATATTATCTCCCAAGTCACCCTCAAGACTCGTTAATAAATAACTAATGTAATTCCGGGAAAACTAGAGCTAGGTTACTGACTCTAGAGATTTTCTCTGTATACAGCTTTATCCGCTCAACACCAGCCATTAAAACAGACCACGTCGATCGTTTTTATATTTCTCTTATAAATCTTGATAATGTTTCCTCAATGTCGACAAGAAATAATCTTCCGGTTATTATTTCTTATATCTCTACATACATATATGGAATGATGGCTTTAGGTTTGTCACTAAATAGGTGAGATATAATAGTGACGTCGATGAATACATATGGCGTATATCTAAGCAAGCCGAATCTGACTGTGCCGGTCCCGTTGTTAGACGTGCATGAGAGTATGTTATATTGGTGGTAGAAGGGTGGGTAGCAACTCAGTACCGTCAGTCCTTTAGTAGTGGCCACGCTACCAGGAGATTTAGGATAACGACATTCAATGTTAAAAACAGAATGTCTCACTACGTATATCCAAAACCACTAGCCAACGAATCAGTCATTATAGCATCACAAGAACATTGGCTTTTTCGTGTCAACAAGACTGTCTCAGCGTATCGTTAGATAAGCTGTATAAGCACACACACTTTGTGCGTAGATGTGCTATGAAAGCACTCCTTACATCTTTTCAACTACCACGTGAGCATGGCGTTGTCAGTACTGGATGCAAACATTAATTAGACGATCTAGTCACTCAATTAAGATCGCGTCGCATGTCTAACCAGTATTAAGCTTACTACAGTCTCACCATTGATCATTATCTCAGTGTACGGGCCAGCAAAAGGAAACAAGGACAAAGATGGCGAGTTTCGTGATACGCTTGCAGAACTGAAAGAATTCGTAATCAAATACGGTTGTAGTAAAAAAATTATAGTCTGTGGCGATCTGAACACCTCCCTGCACTGCTGAGTAATAACTAGTACTACCACAGATGTGCATATTATTAGCAACGGTGCAGATAACCTTTCTGACCACTATCCGGTGAGTGTACAGATAGAAGTAAGTACGGACACTCAATTACAGCTCCAACAAGCTAATACCCAACCGTATCGAGAAGCTACAGTGGCTAAAGGGAGACGCCAGTGGATATCGTAATAATTTGGACCAATAGCTAAGTAATACCGAGTAGGACTACGGTACGACAACCTATAAACTCATGCGACTCGCCAGTAATTTCCATCATGAGGGATTCAACAAAATCTACAATCCCAACATCAATTAGTAAGAAATCTAAAAATAACGCAATCTGGAACCAAGAAACTGGCATAGCAGAAAAGAAACTAGAACTGCATATAAAAAACAATGGGTATCCTGTAAAAGACCATCCAGCAATCAAGCGTTACAATGAAGCAAAGAAAGGCTTCCGAAGGAAACAAAGGCAAACCAAAGCTAGGGTCAATGAAAATAATATGAACAAGCTCATGCAATCATATGAAGCTGACCAGGGCACAATCTATGCACTGATTCGTGCGAAGAGAGACGACGCTAATGTCGCAGAGAAAAGACGGCAACGTCCCAGCCGCATCAACTCTTACAGTAGATGGCCAAATATACGAAGGTAACGACATTCTCAATGGGTGGTCAAATATATCCACGAGCTGAGAACTCCCAAGATGGACCCAAAGTTTGATAACAACTATAGACAACTTTTTGGGCATGACATCACATTTATTGAACACATAGCTAGTGCAAATAACAATATTGTGCCAGTCCAGGTCTCACTCGAAGAAATCCAAAACGCAGTCACAATAAGGAAGAAGGGCAAAGACCAGGGTAGCTATGAGACCACAGCGGAGAACATAAAGAATTAACGCCAGTCCACGCCTTTTAGAAATACTGTAAAACATCTTTAGCTCCATGTTAATGCTATCTGAATATCCCAAAAAATTGATACCTGGAATTATTACACTTTACATTAAAATGCCAGCAAATCCAAGAGCGACCAGACAATTACCGGACAATTACTGTTTCACCAATTCTGGAAACTCTGTTTGAACAAATATATCTTAACAGAGTTAAAACCTATTATATAAGCCGGACAGAGCCCGAGCCCGCTACAGTTTGGCTTTACCAAATATAAATCACCAACTATCGCAGCTGTACTAATGTCAGAAGTTATCGCAGAGAGTAAGGTGCATAAACTCCCGCTATTCGTCGTCATTTTAGACATGTAGAAAGCTTTCAATGACATGTACCATGGATCTCTCCTTACACGACTATATATAGCAGGGATTCACAGCAACCTATGGCTCATCACTAAGCATATGTATCACAATATGTCAGCCGGCATGAAATTGCAGAGCTACGCCTCTTCCCACGTAACGTTAACTCAGAGGGTACTACAAGGAGGGAAAACGTCAGCCAATGTTCATAAGCTTTACGTGGATCCACGTCTACGCCTCTTAGAACAAACAGCAACAGTCCTATGCATAGGCACCCAGTATTTAAGCAAAGTCTAGTCACGCACGATAAGATTTTACATGCCAATACACCAGACGAACTACAAATAGCAATCGAGCACGCCAACAGACAACAGTACACAAATGGACTGTTAAAAAGCCATATAGTGTAGAACAATCAGAGAAGTAATTATCCTAGCAGCTTCACCATGAATGGAGACGCACTGGATGTCGTCAATGAATATACGCATTTGGGGATCAAGCGTTGTGCAACCAGCAATAAATACACTGCGGCTGCTATAGCAAAAGAAAAGACACGGTACATGTTCTCTTCGGTGCCTGTCTCCACAGTGTCAACAATCTGAATCCAATTGTATCATACAAAATATATGAACGACCTTCGTCATGCCTAGAGCAATCTATGGGTTGCAATCAGTAAACCCTTCACAAGCAGACATACGAGGACACAAGCTATTCAAGGAAAAAATCCTCAAGAGCATCCAAAGCCTAACAACTTCAACCGCGAATGGTGCAGTTTACCTGCTACTTGGTGCACGCCCCCATTGACAGGGAAATCGATTGGTGGTGACTCATGTTATTCGGTACTATCGCACGATCCACAGAATGCAGAGAATACATGATAGCAGTGAGACAATTAACAGCAAGAAATGATTACAGTAACAGCTGATTTACCTATACTGGCAGAGTACTTGCCAAACACCGGCTGCAATCTGCATTAGAAATTCTTGCAGGTTCTCCAACAAAATGTGAATGGAAGAGAGAAGCAACTCGTGCTATCGACATTACTACATTGACCGAGTTGAAATTATCACTGGTCGGCAAATCAACAGTAAGGTACCTGAATGGAGACAACTGTGAAATCGGGAAACTGCATCTCTCCTGACAGTCTTCCACGTCATCGACGAACATCGCGGAGAAGACACACAAAAAAGTTCGAGTACTAACAGAAATATACCCACTTTAAGGGCTCAGATCCCGATTCAACCAGTTTGAAAAGAACACATTATCACCTCTGTAACCAGGGTGTGGAAGACAGAAAGCACGTTCTCTCTACCTGCTCCTATCTAAAGCAAGAAAAAACATACAGGCTGCCGGAACTAGACAAATACCTCAGACTTGGCAACAGATCTGACAGATCTGACTTGTGGATATCAACCTGTAGAGATCTGGAACTGCTCACACAATTACTGCTAGATTGTACATAGCTCATCACTGCAAACCTCAATCAGTTTATGTCGACTAGTCCTGTGGCTGGAGGGGGGTTCTGTAAACAATCATATGCCACCTCCGTTTGACATTATTTTCTGTTAGGGCAGGGTATTAGAAGTAAGAAAATCCAGGGTAGACATTCTAACTCAGGTAGACAACATTTTTTTTACCATGGTCTTATATTCAACCATATTTGGGATATCTGACTCAAAATTTATCATAGGAACTCCTCGTTTTCACATACACACCATTTATCTGTGGAACACTTTAAGCAGTTGCAACCTAGTGCCAGCCTGAGTAAAGAAGTTTTTGGCAAGTGGAGGGAACTAGTATGTCATCATACACTTCATCCCAATACTGTTTCATAGTTGGAGTCACACGAGTCACGATGTTTACTTGCCTGTATATGTCATAGAAGGATCTCTTTATGTAACCACACATAAAAGGCTCTCTTTATGTGACCACATGTGGCATGGCTTGTTGGTGGCAGGTACTTACTTGTTACTTAGGACTGCTGGTATAAGAATCTCCTAAGGCCATCCATTGTTTTGTATTCAGGTGTTTGTTTGTATACATGGACCACGTATTCCTCAACACTAGCTAAACAGAGATCGTTCTCACAATGTCCAAAGTGTTTATAAGTACTTTTCTGGGTTTGCCTTTAACGATGAAGCCTTTGTCCCAAACTTACTTGTGTACTGACTTCCAGTAAGTGCATGTAATGCTGGTAAAACACGACATGTTGACCCTAATTTGAATAGGAGGTGGTATATGTCTAATAGTCCCTCATACATCTAACCTTGTCCAGATTTCTTTCACACCAAAGTGCTTCAGAGTATCACAGAAGTACAATGTTATTATAAACACATACGTATCAGGGGACAAAATAGCTACTCGCTGAATCACATTTTGAGATGCGTACATGGCATGCATTATAATTCCCAATTAGCGTCCTGCAATTCTCTTTGCACATGGACAACGAATAGAACAATGTTCTTTAATCCATTTACTGAGTAGCATTTGAAGCAGGGTTTTATTTTTAATCGATGGCCGGATAGAACTCATGTCTTTATTGTGTGTCAAAACAAATGTCCCAGTGCTCGATGGCTGCCTTCATAGTTCTCTTTTCCCTTCACTGTCTTTCACAGATCCCTGAATATATGTATCAAGCACAAAATGAATCTGTGGCATTCCGGCAATGTGACAACATCATTGATAGCAAAGAATTGAAGGAATCTCTCAAAGTTGTCAAGTCTTTTGATAAATGATATAACATCGACAATATACCATGCCTCTATATCATAAACACACTGTGTTGGGCTCTGGTAATCATTCTCGGATAGTTTCTTCTCTAACTCTTTTCTTAACAGATACATTTCAGGACTGGTCATTAGGCCATCACTGTCAAACAGATAACTTGCAGGCAGCTGGTAAAACTTAAAAAGATCTGCGGTATTGTAGCCTACCCTCTAACTCTGGCCAAGTCAATGGGTATCTGCCCTATGTCAACCTCGTTCTCCTCCCGCTTCATTTTCGATGATTTACTTTTCTGTAGACATCTTGCACTAGCAAAATGTTTTCAGAATGTTTCTGTGAATTGTCGCAGTGGTTGGCATCGTTTTCTTTATAAACACCTCCCTTCAGAACTTGTGTAAGTGCTCATGGTTTTTCCTTCGCCGTGAGCAGGCTCTTACTGATTTAATCTGGCATTATTACCTGGGTGATTATGTTGTGAAGTTTATGCCCAGGTTCTGAAATCACTTTGAATGGATTTTCAAATAAAACAATGTAGGCTAACATGTCCTAATTCAGCTTCTCACAAGATGAGGTTTCTGCAGTACTGAATTCATTAACATAGAATTTATAATTTTGACTCCACTTATTTCTCTGAAACTATTTGACACAGCTAACATCTCGTGATATATTAAGTTCCACTGCCTACAAATTGTTTCCGCCTGGTACTTCCAACATCGTCGTGTCGT